>JAZDUH010000130.1:4892500-5420000 GCA_036419115.1 Scarus forsteni | reverse complement strand
TTATTTTAAATGACAACATTATTTGTCAAATGTAGTTTTATTTTTTTTAAAATTGCATTATATATATCACCTAGGAAAAAAATTAGTGTAAAGTTTTGCAGTGATTTTCAGCCCTTGTCTATAATGACATTTCCAGGGCTTTCACAGATAGCCCTCCAAGTAAGGCTTTATGAGTTTATTTAAATATTGGTTACATTAAATCTGGCTGTGTTTGTCATAAACAATAGAAAAAAACAGGCTGCATGCGGTGGAGAAACGATGCATAGAAGTGCTGCAGGCTTGCAGTTGAGGGCTGGTTTTACTGTGAGAGGCTATGAGGAAACCACACTCGCCCTGCCCTGCAGAAAGCAGATGTGATCAGATGCGTTTTGTCAGCACACCAACAGGAACAAAGATAAACACATACATTTTTTCTTGAGTGATGGAGTGTAGCAGGTATCAGCAAAAATCCTGCACAGTAAAGACCACACGTTCAAATCTTTGCTCTGTCTTGGTTGTTGTCAGCAGGATCAGATCAGATCCTGCTGGAGCTCAGCTGTGAATTCCCCAGATCTGATGTCACGTATTTACACTTATCCAGCACTCGGCTATAAAGAGGCTCAGATACATCACTGGAATATTTAACCACTCATAGCATCATGCCTGTGGTATACCTTCTTTTTTATTTTCACTTTTTCTGTCTGAGCTGTCCTTCTTTCCTTCCAATATTGTCAATTTACTATCAGCAGTTAGATTAGAGCACACAGCGGGGTTACGTGGGAACATTTAATAATCTATTTCCACCTTGGAAGGACTAAGACAAGCCTGTCAATAAAATTACAAGTGTCACTACTGCAAGTTTCCCGGGGAGACAATAACCTGTGACACAGGTTATTGTCTCTAACAGACACTCCCCAAGTGTTTGGTGCTCTGGCGTGGCTGTAAATGGGCTTCACCGACTTATTTTCCAGGACTTTACTGCATAAGAAGTGCTGAGGCTGCGGTGGGTCTGCAGACGTAGAAGTGGTGGTGCAGAAAGACTCGTGGGATGGGGACACAAGACAAAAAAGGGCAACAGCATCCATAGAAGGTCTGACTGACAGGCAGTGTGCTTAAGCCTTTTGTTCATTTTAAACATTATGTGATATTGTGATCAAAAAGGGAACTGAGATACTCTGGTGTTTTTGAACACCCCCACATTCATTATGTAGAATTTTCACTTACTAAAAATAAAAAGAATGTATCTCTTTATGATGAAACTCAGGATCTTTAGTTATTTAAAGTGATTCTATGATGTATTTGTTGGTCTAAATGTTGTTAATTAGGTCCACATTAACGGAACAGCACTGTGTGCAAATGCAAACTGAACTGGACATTGGGAAAAGTAATGAAAACCAAAATATGGGGAATACCCGAGTTTGTATTTCTGCAGATGTACAGTATGATATATCAATGTTTCTCAGCTCATTATCACTGATACTGTTATCTACATCAAAGAACACAGCCTCCACTTGTGTCAAAAACAGATGTAAAACAATAAATACAACACTATCTTCTGTGGTAAATTATTATTTTTTTAAATGTAGACAGTCAGCGATATTACTGTGAGGCATCATGTAACATTGATGTGTTCTACTGATTTTTAGTTGATATATGAGATAAACAGGGTCGATGTGTATGGCTGTAAAATAACTGTAGTATATTATGAATTATATTATTGTGACTATTGCATGAAATGTTAAAATCTGAGTTTTTATTTTAGCTTTCAAACACAAAAAGCATTTCCATCAGATCATTTTACTGTTATCTCCTGAGGCCTCACTGTTTGCCTGCAAGTCCTTCACAAGCTTGAAAGCTTGTCTGTTTTGGCTCCAAATGCTCTAATGTGCTACTGTAGTGTAAATTTTATATTTAAATGCGTATTTACAGTTTGAAAAAGGGGATTTCTATGTTTCTTTAACATATTGAAAAGACCACTTGTCATAAAAAAAGAGAAACATAAATATTTAAGAATCTTTAAAACACTTCAAAAAAGTTGTTTGAAACTGAAAATTGGACCTGCATTTTGAACAGGAATGAAGAGTTTCAATGAAATTCACCTTTTTATAGAATAGAAGAACAGAATAAACCTTTATTCGTCCCACATAGGGAAATTTACAGTGTTACGGCAGCAAAGTGGACAGCATTAATAGAATAAAAAAAACTTAAGTATAAAAAATAGCAGCATGTACATTATTCTACCTATATAAAATATAAAATATTCAAAGGGCCTGGATACAAAACTAAAAGCAAATTTTATAAAGATTATATACGCATTTACCGAGACGTGCACGTGGGATTTAAGTGTACTTCCACATAGTAATTGCACATTGCTAGAGGATTGCATATTAATTTCACTTTAATTGCAAATTAATTGCACTTTGTTAGATAATGCCCATATTTGAGCTGCACACTAGGCTCCTCTGTAAAGTCAGAAATTGATTAGGCAGAACATTCAAACACTAAAACTAATTATCCGTTCATGATGCAGCAGACAGCTTTAATCTGATATTTTACATTGAGAAATGATATACTGACTATGTGCTTTACTATTTTTTCTTTTAACTGTAAATTTGAAATTAATTGATAACCATAATATTATGTTTTAGCATTGATTGATTGATTGACATGTAGATGAAAACTTAAATCAGTTTGAAAATAGGAATAAGTGATCATCAGGAAAAATAATAAGAAAATAAAAGAAGGCAGTAGTTGAATCTGCATTTTTTTGAAGCCATGAGCAAAAAGGAGAAGAAGAAATTTAAACATATCTAATCCTACCCCCTTAAATCTTACTTTACCTTTTAAAGCTGGGGTCTACGATTTGAAACCGCAGCCTGCCCCCCCTTCCCTCACCTCTCCCCCCCGTGTTCCAAGATCCCGCCCCCAGCTCGTGTCGGCTCATAAAGCCCCCTCGGACTGAGGTACGAGCGACTAGCACAATATATCAGCAGCAAACTCAATCAAAAACAGCTCAGCTCAACTGAAAGTATCAAACACGACAGACATCCCCCTTGTAACACACAGCAGTAGCCATTTCAATTGGACCGGTGGCAATGCGGGTCTGGCGCCACCAGAGCGGAGCCGAGTGTGGGGGAGGATTTATCTTTCTCAGCCTGTCCTCCCCAGCTCAGCTTACAGTGCAAACGATTAGCGGCTAACAGGCTAACCCGCTCCCCTACAAGTTATTAGCCCGTACAGGCACAAACTAACCAGAGTAATTCAGCAGACATCTCACACTGTAGTAAACAAAGCCATTACCTGATCAACCAGGGGCGAAACGGCCGATGCTGAAGGTCTGACAGCCGGCTGAGGCTATTCGTTAGTTAGCCGTTAGCCGTTAGCCCGCTAACAGGCCTCAACCAGCGGGCAGAGCTCCGTTGGGCCCAGCGAGGAGGTCTCGGCGCTAGGCTTTTCTGGCTCCATGATAGTTCAGTAGCTAACGCTGCTAGCTGCTCACCGGAGGTAGAGGGGAGGAGAAGGGACCATGACGCACTACGCATGACGCTGCGTAGTGAGAGAGACAGGGGATTGGATGGACTCACGGACCAACTCACGGACCAATTAATAGTCGCAGGTTCTTAGGTTTGATTGGTCAGCTAGTATGCAGCTTTTCAGCAGATATACTGAATGGATTTTTTTTGTTCTTTTTGGTCTTTATACTGTGTAGATAGGACCATAGGACCATAACAGCCTTATAAACGGTGTTAATAATATGTACAAAGCTTCCAAATCGTAGACCATAGCTTTAACTTTCTAGGCCTGGGCAAAAAAATCGATAAGGTTTAAAAATCGAGTTGGCAAGTCAAATCTGGAGTTTAACGATTTTTTAAAAAATTCAACCCGTTCATTTCACAAAGCACTTTTCTCATTACTTTGTACACTTTTACATTTTTTACATCAAGAGTTGAGTGTTCTATAAGATTTTTATTTTTTTTACATCAAGCGTTACCTCAGGCATTTTTTTTTTTTAAGTTTATTTCGAACATCTTAGAAAAAAATAAGAGAAACAAAAACATTGATGTACATATACATACACACACACATACATATACATACGCATATATACACACATATATATACACATATATACACATACATATACATATATCTATCTATCTATATATATATATATATATATATGCATATATACATATACACACATACACATGTAAACACATACACCTGCATGTAAATATACATTGGAGGACAAAACATAAAAAATATAGCATCAAGATCAGTACAAATTTTTTTTTTTTCTCCATGAGTCCTCCTCTTCTTCTTTTGGTTCGAAAAGGGTGTAGGATGAAGCAAATAGCTTATCTAGTCCTACCCCTTATTCCAAAAACCAATTAAAACATTTTAAGTCTCAGGTATTCAAAGAGACTCCAAATAATACAACTTGATGCAGCTAACTGAAAAACTATAACAGAATCTAAACATAATCCACAGAATACAACAATATATTTAATGTATAAACTATTTCAGGGCACACCTTTTTCTTTTTCTTCGTACCATCCTAGTCTGGAATTTTTGAAAATACTTTTTAGCCCTCCTATTGTTGTACATGTTTTCATTTCTTTATTGCAATTATTCCACAGATTAACTCCTTTTGTTGATATGCATTGTAGTCTCATATTAGTCCTGACTGGTTGTTTTTTAAAAATGTGTAAACCTCTGAGATTATGTTTACTCTCTCTTAAATGGAAGAAAACTTCTGAATACTGTTTGGTAACTGATTATTTTTAACCTTGTACATGATTAGGATTGTCTTAAAGTCAACCAGATCCTGAAATTTTAGGGCTTTTAGTTTGATGAAGAGTGGATTTGTTGGTTCTCTGTAACTTGATTTAGTGATGATTCTTACTGCTCTTTTCTAAAGAATGAATATTGGTTCAGTATTTGTCTTATATGTGTTTCCCCACACTTCTACACAGTAACTCATATATGGAAGTACAAAGGAACAGTACAAGGTAAACAGAGATAGCTTATTTAGGAGATATTTAATTTTGTACAAAATTGCAACAGACTTTGATATTTTTGACTTAATATAATTAATATGAGATTTCCAATTTAGTTTTTCATCAATCATCACTCCAAGAAATTTTATTTCTGACACTCGCTCAATTTCTACATCATTGATCATAATTTTAGCATTAGTTTGAGTTGGTCGGTTCCCAAAAATTTAGTGCTGTCAATAGATTAAAACAAATTAACTAATTAATCGCACAATTTTCTGTAGTTAACTGAGCTTAATCGAGATTAATTGATCAATAAATTAATCGCGATGAATCTCTTTTTCTACTAAAGACAGAAGCTTGTAACAGCTATTTAATTGAGTAAAATCACTGAATTAATGTAGAATCAACATAATTAACACAAAGACAGTATATTTAGATTCAAAGACTACTTTTTTAAATAGCTTCCTTTGATCTCATAACATACAGTTTCTCTCCTGTGAAACACAATCAGCATTGACTCAACATTTAAAGGCATCTGTCTTATGTATCTGCAGCACTAACAGAAATAAAAACAACCCAGGCCTTCTTTAAAATGCAGATTGGCTTAGAGGACAATAACGTCTTATATGAACTACCAGTATTAGCAACAAAAATATGTTCCATCTTCATATCAGTTGAATTTCAAAGGTGCATGAGTCAATTAAAAAAAGAACAAGGAAAGATACTGCTGAAAATACAGAATGTTGAACGTTTTTTACCCCTTAAAGACAATTTGGCTCAGTCCTTCTGTACCCACACACTCTCTCTCTCCCTTTACTTCACTCACACACACTCTCTCTCTCTCCCTCACACACACTCTCCCTCTCCCTTTACTCCACTCACACACTCTGCTTTGTAGTGGTCCAGACAATGTCACATGTGAGCGCGATGCCCGCTGCTTCCTCAAGCATGTTCCTCCGCCGAGCTCTCTCATCCTCATAAGTGTGTATTCTTGTCATGATGGTTCCTCTCGAGGGTGTATTATAGGACATATCTCCTGATACCGCTGGAATAACCTCTCTCAGTCCCTCGTCTTGCACTATATTAATTAGGTTTTTCGCTATCCACATAACCAGGGAGTCCGTCACCTTCTCACTTTAGTTATCCGCCCACGAGCACCACACTCCAGCAGCGTAGACTGACGAGGCCCCGTGGACGTAACTTCGGCAGGGTGTTTTGCTTTGAGATGATACGCCAATGATGTACTACTTCTGTGGTAGTTAAATTCGCCTTTGCAGAGTGCACAAATCACCTTAGGCTTTCCCAACGTACCATCAGGCAACTTTTTACAGTGAAACTTTCTGCTAAAAGTCCCTCTTTGTCCATCTTGCTCAAAACAGGAAGCTAGCTCTGTGTAGTTTGGCTGCACTGCACACGTCATCAGAGGTTACAGGTCAGCCGTGACAGGAAACAATAAAACTGCGTTATTTTTTTTTAACGCGTTATATATTTTAAATTAATCTCCAAAGTTAAAGCGTTAATTTTGACAGCACTACAAAAATTATATATTTAGTTTTACCGAGGTTCAGTGTGAGTTTATTTGAATCAAACCAGCACTTTAGTTTTTCCAGTTCACCTCAGACTGTGTTCAGAAGTTCTTCCAAATTGTCCCCACAGCATAGTAAAGTTGTATCATCAGCGAACAAGATTGTCCTAAGATTACAAGGGACTTCACAGATATTATTAATATACAAAATAAACAATAGAGGGCCTAACACTGATCCCTGTGGAACTCCACAATTTGTCTTCTTCATTTCAGATTTAAACTCCTGGTTGATTTGAACATACTGATATCTGTTATCTTCATAGTTAATTCAAACAAGTGTATAAACTCCAGTGCAAAGGCACTTTGTGTTGATTTCTGTGTTGATTTTTTGACCTGGAGGCACTTTAAATGTATATTTTAAGTATAAATAAATGTATGTTTTGGAAATAAATTTACAGTGAGTAGTTATTTCATTTTAAATGAGGTGGGGGCTTTGAATCGAATTGTGAATCGAGTTTTCTTTTTTTTCAAATCGAAGATTTTTTTTGGGGGGGATCACCCAGCTCTACTGAAATCATAAGATTCTCTTAAATTTACCAAAATATGAGTAAAAAATTTATTGAAAATATCATTTTTGTTAAAGAGTTTCTGCACACTGCGTGTTTACTGTATACAGAAACATAAACATGATTTTGTTAATTATCAGCGCTGTTTATCGAGAGCAGCTGTGGTGTAAAATTCATTCTGAGTTGTAGTAGTGCACTGTATATTTTGTTCTTAATTGATTTATTTAATTTCTCATATGCAGAGCACATGAATCATGCAAAATCTTGAGTAAATGTTTTTGGTACAGAAAGTCTGATCTGATATACAGAGGTGATATCAGCCCTCTGAGGAACAATCAAACATTTTTATATTAAGAAATTTTATTGCATAATTTTGGGACTACACAAAGAAATGACTCAGGATGTACGTCACATGTCTGATCACAGAATCCTGGACTCTCCGTTACAAAGTGAAAAACTTACACGTTCCTCAGATCCATTTTCCTCGTTGTGTTTTCATTTTGTTGCTCATTTTCATTTTCACGCTGTTTTTGGTGGTGATGAATCTGTGAGAAGCTCCAAGTGTTACTACACAGTTCAGATTGAGAAACCAACCAAGTGGAGCCTCTTTCGTTTTGCCCATGTCTTTGTCTTGCGTTAGTTGGTTGTCGTAGAGGCGTAGTGTGGCCTGCAGGTCCTCACCTTGACCACAGCAGCTGCACTTTTCAGCGCTGAGAAAGCCATCCTGTGGTCCCTGCTTACGCATTTCCCTGCTTCACCACAGAAAGGCTGTGCTGCTATTAAAAGTACAACGCCACATTGTGACCTTTGTATTAAAAGACAAAGAAATAGGGGAGTTATACTTTTGCTTTTGTGGTTAGAATTCAGCTTGAACTTAATTAAGAGTTGCGTTTGTGTGGTTTATTTAAAACAATGAATACACCAAACATGTGGATGATGTGGTAGTTTCACTGATGCACTAGTCCTTAGGGTGAAAACAGAAAAGCAGATCTTGTGAACAAACAGATACCAAAACTATGATGTCTCATTCCAAATCATGGAGGAATTTTGAGCTTGTGTTGGTTTAGGTTTGTTTTGGTGCAGACAGCCAAAATGTAACGCTCATGTTAATGTGGAAAAAGAAGGTTTTCAGACTTAAGTCTTTATTTAGACAGCCAAACTCATAACCCAGAGTGATGTCTTTGCAACAGAAAATCTGATATAAGCACTCTAATACAAGCAGTTAATTCTAATGTATTCTCTATTTTTTAAATTCAGTTGTAGAACATGTTCATGTTTAAATTAAACACACTGGTTATTTTACAATTTGAAAATATATGTTTTTGTTTTTACTGGATTTCTTGAGGTTACTTTTCAGGGTCTTCTAATTTATTTGTATTTATTTTATTTTATTGTATTATATTCTGATGTTTAAGGTTAAAATGTATTAAAATCATTGGTTAATAACAAATGGGTCATTTTTCTCATGCCAGCTATTGCTGTCTACTGTTCTCTGTTTGAGTAATCTGACCTGATCAAGCCTTTTCTTACAGTCCATACTACAAAATAAGAAATAAAAGTCTGTATGGTTCCTGCTGATATCGTATCAGACTGATATTGGTATAAGCCAATACTCAAGGCTGCAATATTGGTATCGGGGGTAAAAAAGTTTTATCGGGACACCCCTAATAGAAACTGTTCTACATGGTATGCCAATGTTTTAAACAAAATAAATTATACACGACTTACAATAGCTGATAACATGTGGTTGGTCTTTAGGCTGATGCTGTTTTCTGGGTAAATCTGGTCTAAACCTAGAAACAGTTTTAACTTCTAAATTCAAGTCTTTGAAAAACAACATATCCTTTAAACCAGTGCTTCTCAACTGGCCTGACTTCGGGACCCACCATCACACCTTACCGATAAACTACGACCCAAATGGGGGAATATTTTCAACTTCTTAAAAGTATTTAATGAAAAGAGTCAGCAGTTATAGCACAGAATATCACAGTATGCCAACACAACTAAAAAGTTTAATGATAAACCAAACTCAGCAGCAGGTTGCGATGCTAAAGAGGAATATATTTTGTTTTACACTTAATTAGCTGCATTTCAGTTACAACCAAAAAGTGCATCTTTGAACACAAAGGATATAAACCTAATAGTAAATACAATAACCCAGCTTAGGTGGACATACTGAACAACCCTGTACTGATAATATTCAACCATAAGCACTAAATAAGTCGCCTGGCAGAGCAGACGAACCTGCCTGATTCTGAAGTCATGCTTTTTCTTCTTGCTAGCCTCCATTGTCCAGCGACTTAACCCGGCTAAATGCTTCAAGGCCCAATCAGGGAAGAGAGGCGGGAGCAGCTGGAGCTGCAAATGTGACAACAGCTTGACAGGAAGTCAAGTCACTTCCTGTTGTACAAATAATGGCAGCTAATGTCAGTTAGCCTGTGGTCATCATAGTTACTCAGTTAGACTTGGCGAAATCTGCTCTCCTCAAGTTTACTCTGTAGGGATTGTCTTTGACGAGGCTCATGTCACATATGAGTGTTAAATTATTCATCTGTGTGGTATAATTTAATATGAAATTAATTAGTTTATTAGTTTAGTTTAGTTTTAGTTTATTAGTTTATTTCGATCATATTTAAAAGTATACAATGATAGTCTTAAGGTAGTTAAGCCAATGGCTAATGGCCATTAGCCACTATGGCTAACAAGGGCAAACAACAGGTAACAGACGTTCGCCATTAGCCATAGCGACTAACTGTTGTTAGCCACTAACAACAGTTAGTCGCTACGGCTTACGGCCATTAACTGTTGTTTGCCCTTGTACGCAGTTGGCTGTTGTGACTAACGGCTGATCGTTAGTCGCTGTGTTTAGACTCTACGTATTCTACATAGCAGTGCTTCTTGATTTGGATTGGTCTGTGATGAGTGTGATGAGCCGAACGATCGTCCAATCACAAGCTGCTGTTGTTTTTGAAGGTTCTGTCCCTGAAAACGTTTTCTCAGGGCTCCTTCCCAAATAGATTAGTGAAATATTTCCAATGTGGAACTGTCCATCTGGCATGTCAGGTTCCTAAATAAGCTGTTTATCACACAAAACGCTTCAGTAACTGGAGTTCTTTTTAACAGACCGAACAAACATGAATAAAAAGTCCAGCTCCTGAGAAGTTGTTCAAAAAGACTTAAAAACATGCAGCTTTAGCTGAGTGCCCGCTCACTGAATGTAGGAAGAAAATATGGTACTATTAAAATGTATGAATAATCATTACAGCGTATTCTAGCCACCTATTGTAGAGACGTGTGAATAGACAGCACTCCAGTCTGTTTTTTTACCACATGGCTGTATAAACCATTGTCAATGCTTGCCTATTTAAATACCTTCCTTGGAAACGTGTCATTCAGGTATAAAACATGGTGACAGTCTCTGACTACTGTGCTGTAGGCACGTCTAAAATTCCCCCTTTGGAGGACCCTTTGACTTTCTGTGCTCTTTGTTAATTCTGCTTTATTTTAACTTTCTGTGTGCATTTTCATTCATCAGAGCATTTCCCCCCATCAGCCAAGGCTTTGCTCTAAATCCAAGTGACTTTATGTCTCTAAATGTCACCCTCCTACAGACACATGACGTTCCCTTTCTCCTGCTTTCACTCAAACGTTGTTCCCTACTTTGTTCTCCATTGACAGAGTCTCATTTCTCCATTCTTTCTTAGTCAGGCTTTGACTTTATTATCTGGAAAAATAATGTGTTAAGGGGATACCAAAAGTCTTCTTTTCAATTGTCTATTTATTTAATTTGGAATTTCCAAGTCAAACCTGTAGTGGGCCAAAAAAGAATTCTGTTAATACACCTGATGTGACCTGCTGCAGATGAGAATCTGACTCTTAACCCATTCACACCTATGAAGGTCTAAAAAACTATCTCTGTCTAATAAAAACCCACCGTTTTATAAAACAAAAATACATTTAATTTATGTTAACTGAAGAGCTATACTTCTCAGACTCTCTGACAGATTGAGACATTAAAAACATTTGGAAGTGTAAAGCTTTGGCTTTAATTGTAAATAAAGTCCTTTACCTTGAAATGTATAAACATTTTTTAAATTACAAGTTAATCGAAATTATGAGCGTCCTCCCTCATGCTGCATCAAGTTACATCAAGTTCAAAAGGGAGTAAACAACATCACATCAGGCCTAAATAGAGTCAATGAATCAAAGTTTCAGACATCCTGTATTTTTAAATTTATTGTTTTGAGCTAGTTTTGATATTAAAAACTTGAGGCTAACTCATGTGCAATATCTTGACTGAGCATAATTTTATATACTCAACAGCAACATTTTTGAGCATAGCTGTTGTGTATGTTTTACAGCCCATTTGAATAAAAGGTGAAATAAACAGAAATCAACATGAAAATGATATTTATCACTCAGGATATAAACACTTCAGAGGGTCAGAGACATTTTTTCTTTTTAAAAAGTTTTGTACTTAGAAGATGGAGAAGACTGTTATTAGGGATGCACGATATAATCGGTTTGATATCGGTATTGGTCATATTACAGCTGATGTATCAGCCACACATATCCATGGATGTATTATAAGAACTGGATAGCGTGGCTCTGCCTTCTACCATGCAACGGATTTGAAGCCAGAATGTCCCTCGTCAGGGCGCCACCATTGTGCAGCCAGTAGAGAATCTGGACCATATCTGGACGTAGTTGTCGTAAACGGTCGCAAAACTCCGCAGCATACGCCGTACACAATCATTGTGAAGCTGCCATCAACCGCGGTCATTTTTAAACTCTAATAACTGATGAAAAAGAAACTTTTCAGAAAAAAGAGGACTTGGAAAACACGCAGCCCAATAATACTTTAATGTCACCACAGCATACGGATGGGAGAAATATTTCTACGAGGTGTATTAATTTTTTGAAGCTTCACTTCGACTCGTTCAGATGAATGGAGGAGACGGAGATTTGACCTATACTGCAGCCAGTCACCAGGGGGAGCAGTTTTCGTGGCGGCTTCAATTTTAGCCTAGCATCATGGCATCCATGTTTTTTACAGTCTATGCACATGTCAGCAAATTATACAAATGTTCAAAATTGATGCACCTTGTCATCACTGAATGGGTACATTTAAATATCGAGAGTTTCATTTTTGCGAAAGTTAAAAGTTGTTTTGCGTTTTACATCTGTTTATGTGATATTTTGCTGTAACAATGAAAGAAATAAGTCCATTTATATTAAGCACAGAGCTTGTGCTCTTGACCTGAAATATTGGTATTGGCATAATGAATCAAAAAATAGCATATTGGATACTGGCAAAAATCCAATATCCTGCATCCCTAACTGTTATCTAGTAAGTAGAGGTGTGAAAAAATATCAACAGCAATATATTGCGATATCTTAACCTCTGATGTAATAGTGATATTTCAACTCTTAATATTTTTGTAAAAATAAAAACTGATATCTTATCAGAGTCTGAAATAAAATACAACTTATAAATATGTATGCACAGGTTTTTTTCATGCAGTCTATTCAATTCAGACAGTGACAAGAGAAATATGTGATTTTTTTTTTTTTACTTACTGTTGAGCTGTCAGTAACTCAAAGCACTTTGTTCCTCATGTGTTCACAGTTTGAGCTGCACTGCAGGTTTGGATACTTTCAATACTTTGTTAAAGGGAAAAAAAGAATAATTTCTATGCTGCATTAGTTTAAGTGACTTGATGCACTCTGTGTTTTCAGGTTAAGTCCATGTTTGTAACACTGCATTTGAAATAATTCAAAAACAATAAAATGGAAAAGTTGTTTTCAATCAAATAGGTTTGACTTTGTTTGTACTTTCAGTTTTGAGTAATATTGTGAGATTTAGATGTACACCATCTCTAGTTTTTTATTATCTAAAAAATCGCAATATATGGCATTATTGTGACATCATGATATATCGTTAGGCCTGTCAAGATAACAAATTTTGCTGGTCGATAAATGTCCAAAAAATTATAGCTGATAAACGGTATTATTGTCAATATTATTTTGAAACATCATTTTTTCATTAATTTAATTAAAATATGTCATAATAAAATGAGTACACCGTATGAGAAGCAATATACTTTAATTTCTTAAAAGTATTTAGCTGGGATTGGAAGGTCAAGAGCTTTTAAATAAAATAAATTAACCAAAATATTCCTACACGGGGCTGTGGCAGCCGTAGCTTTCGTTACTCCTTACGAGGCTCACTTCAGCTCTCTGTGTGTGTAAGGTGCGAGCGGCCCCTCCTCCCCCACAAAGATTGAATCACTGACAAATGCTCACTCTGCTATAAATCCGCTATAGAACCAACGCACCAAGGTGTTGAGAAAGTTGCACAGAGTGAGCCATCTTCTCATCCAGCCTGAGAGTAGGAAAACAAACATGCATGCACATGTCCATTTGTCGAGGCCAGCAAACTTACCGAGGACGTTTTTATTTATCGTGCGGTTAATTGATTTATTGATTATCGTGACAGGCATATATATTGTGATATTATCCCAAGTATTGTGATGGGTATCGTATCGTATCGTAAGGTTCCTGCCCATACTCACCCCTGCAAGTTAGAAAATAAGTTCTTGCTTAAGTTGGTGAAACTTCACCCTCTAACATCATTCTAATGTTGATTATACTCTGTTCCTGTTAAAGTTTTATTTTTATTTCCGTTCCTCCAGGAGCTCTGACTGAATGTTACGATGAGCTGGGAAATCGATACCAGCTGCCAGTCTACTGCCTCTCTCCTCCGGTCAACATGATCGAGGAGCGCTCCGAAGAGCCCGAAGGTTCAGATCCAGACTCCGGGGCGGCTGATCCATCCACGGGCAGCACCAGTGAGCCCGGCTCAGGAGGCGAGTGCCAGCTGCGGCTCCGGCTCTCCACGGGACGAGACCTCCGGCTGGCCGTTCGCTCCTCGGACACAGTGGGCATGATGAAGCGGCGTCTGCAGAGTCAGGAGGGCGTGCCGGCCCCCACCCAGCGCTGGTTTTTCTCAGGTCGACCTCTGACAGACAGGCTGCGCTTGGACCAACTGAACATCTCCAGGGACTATGTGGTGCAGGTAATCCTCAGCCAGCTGCCACCGACAGAGCCGCCGTCGACGGCAGGACACACGACGGAGGGCGTCGGGCGGGGGGCGGAGGAAGGGGTGGCTGCTCCGCCACAGGAGCCCACGCCTGTGGAGAACTGACTCACTGAAGGCGGGAATACCAACAGGCTTTCTGTTTGAAAGGAGGATAACAAGGGAGAAAAAAAGAATGAAGGTTGATTCTGACTTTTCTCTTTTGATTTGCACTCTTCTTTTCTCCTCTCTCTATTCTTCTCTTCTCTCTCTTCTTCTCTTCCCTTCTTGGTGAGCTGCATTTTTCCAAGAAGGTCCCACTTTGTTGGCTGTTTGCTGGAGAAAAAAAGGACTCTTGAATTGAGAAAAGACTCTTCTTTTTGGTTTTACACGTTGAAATTTTGACCTTTTTGAAGTCTTTTTAACTGTTCCTATGGAAAACAAACAACAAAAGCAGACTTTGTCGGATGGCTAAAAGGGTTTTCTTAGCGACAATGATGATTGAATGTTTCTGTGTTTCCATTCAAGCTCAGCTCTCTGGCAAAGCTCAGAAGAATTCAGTCTCTGGGGCTACAGGGTTAAACATTGATTTCATTACTGGCATTTCCAACCCGGGCAGTTAACAAAGAAAGAAACAGTCTAAAAGTTGATCTTAATTCCCCTCACTAGTCTGTATGCTAACAGCTGTGAAGAAAGGCTGGAGCTGTTCAGCAGATGTGTCCTCTTGGGGTCTAAAACATTTCATTCAGGAGGCATGACAGTGTTTTACCAAGCTTTACTTCTCTGTGCTTCACAAAACAATCAGTTCAATCATAACTTTGACTATTCAGCCTATGTGAGTGTTTGTGTGTGTGTGCAGAATCAGCGTGTGTGTGTGTGTGTGCGAGTGGATGCTCATAGAAGACACAACCACACATATACACATATTCCTGTGGGGAAAAGGATGGAAGTTCAGAAACACAGTTGCATATTTTGATTAAAAATAAAACATTTTTAATTAAAATTGATCATTGTTTCCATTTCAGTATCTGTCTCACTGTTTATACCTGCTGGTTTGTTGTGTAGCTAAAAGCTGAGGTAACAATGTGCAACAAGTTATTATGCAGTTTACATAATTAGGAGTCTGTGATTCACACAAAAAAATAACTGAGAGGATAAAACAATCGTTTTTCAGGTTACAGTTAAGATTAAGAAACTTGTGACTGTTTTGTTTGTGAGGCAGGATGTGTTTATTTGTAAAGCACATTTCAGCAGCAAGGTAATTAGAAGTGCTTCATACATCAGAACACAAAGGAAAACACATCAGAATGAAACATTTTTAAAGTAGTATTGTGATTTTCACCATAAATATTAGTCCTACCTTTGTGTCGTCTAAATATTTAGATTCCATGACCATGAAAACATACAAATATGCACACATGCCTAAAATGGTCCTATCTCACAATGCTAAAGAATCCTTTAAAAAAAATCCTGGATCCAGACGGTGATCCGGATCACTCCCAAAATCTAATCATTTGTTCCTTGTCCCAATCTGGACATTTCCTGAAAATTTCATTGAAATCCGTCCATAACTTTTTGAGTTATGTTACTAACAGAGAAACAAACAAACAAAAAAAATAAACAAACAGATGCTGGCAATAACAAAACCTCCTTGGCGGAGGTAAAAATAGAACTGGATGGTGCATGTGATAAAATGAGGTCCCTGAAGTATTTGGGTCTAAAACCATTTCGATACCTGTATCGGAAATTGCTCTAATACTGCAGAAAACGCTGGAATCCGTATCGGCGAGTACTGGAGTTAAGGCACCATCCAATAGCATTTTAATTATGAAATTAGTAATCTATTTGCTGTTTAGCACCGTTAAACACAGGCATGGTTCTTCATCTTTCTCTTTAAACAGTAGCACTGTGCTGTAACCTGTAAATGTGTGGTTGACGCAAGGCTTGGAGCTAAGCTAACTGGCATGATCATGCTGTAACTTTGCTGTCTTTATTCATGTTTTCCAAAGGGTTTAACCTGAGTTAGGCCTTTTTTTACGTACTGGTGTTGGATTAGTACTTGGTGTTGGCCGATACCCACAGCATTGAGAGGGAAAAACTGTCATCGGAACATCTCTATGTGCTGTTTAAGCTAACAGGAGTAGTTAAAAATCTAACCCTGATAGACAATAAGGCTGGACTGGTTCTTGATACCCAAGCCCACTGACACTATCCATTTGTGTGCTGCAACCCTAGAGTGCAGAGATTAGGAAATTTCTTTTGGCGACAAAAAAACAAGATAAAGCAAAGCTTAAACCTGTGGCACATGTACATGTGGGACACAAATAATGAATGACTGGACAATGAGGATCTGGATCTGGACAACTTTAATCAAAGGCTGGAAATACAGGACTTAAACCTGGACCTGGTTGTGTCCATAAAGTCTCTTTAAAATTTTAAAAAGTTATTACAAAGGCAGTTGATGTGATATCTTAACCAGATTTGTTTTAGTTTAATCAGTGTTTATTAAAATGTTGTGTTTCAGATATTCTGTTCATGGAAGAAAAGCTGTTAAATGAATCCCTGTAAAATGGCTGCCCCTCAAGAGAAGTCACAATGGGTATTCTGGTTTATTGAGAAGAAATCAGATGTGCAGACTCAGCGAAACTACAGAACTGAGTATGGAAGAGATCCACCATCACGTCCTTCAATTCGTGCATGACACGAGAAATTTATGGAGACTGGGACGGTGTTGGATAAAGGGAGGAGAGGGCGACCAAGAACATCTGAGGAAAACATCAATCATGTAAGACAAGTCTTTCCTTTCATTAACAGAAGATCTGAAACACAACATTTCAATGTGAATAAAACTTTAATAAACACTGATTAAAAGAAAACAAATCTGATTAAGATATCTCATCAACTGCCTTTGTAATAAATCTCTTAGATTGTAAAGAGACTTTATGGACACCCTGAATATTGGAGCCCTATCTCTGAACTCCAGTAATCTGGACCTGCAGCAAGACGACATTCAAAACCTGTCAAGGACAGTAATGATCTGGAAACGGAGAATTACGAACCTGATTGTTTGAGCATGAGCACTGAGGAGTTGACCCAAGGCTCCAAGATCTGAAGCTCTAAACCTGGACACATGACCTTGACCTGGACAAGGATCAGCTCCCCCAAGACATCTATGATCTAGATCTGACCACTGATGATTTAGAGGTCTGCAATTATGATCTGAACCTGGAGCTTGGTTACCTGAGCTAGAACACTAAATAGTTCAACTAGACAATGATAATCTGGACCTGGGTGCTGATAACCAAAGCCTGGAAACTGAAGAGCTGAACACTGGAAGTCTGGACCTGAAAAATTAGTTTAGTTTAGTTTAGACAACTTCATTTATCCTAATGGGCAATTCAGTTTTTGCAGTCCACCCAGACCATACATACATTTACAAACGGCAAACAAAGACAATAATAAATACAAGTCTGTACATGACGGACAAGCTCATTGACACATATCGGCCCCCAACAGACCCTTTAGTAAGAGTCAGGCAGATTATAATGCACATTTACGATTGGCGGATCAAGAGAACATGAAGGAGACACTTGGCAGTGCATTAAAGATTATATACAGTTACATTCATAGAATAACTGAAGGAGCTTAACCACCATGTAGTTCAGTGCCAAACAAGGAAAAACAAAGAAGTACAAATCTATCAGTCCATGAAACTACTACTATCAAGGTTTAACAGCCTGATGGCAGAAGGAATGAAAGACTTAGAATAATGGTTTGTTCTCCTACGGGGGCGATAAATTAATAAAATTAATAAATTAGGAGCTGCACCAAGATGTTGTTGATCTAGACATGATCACTGATGACTGACCCTTGATACTGATTATCAAGATCTTTGGAAAGAAAAAGTTTTCCAGGTCTGATTTTCTAGACCTGGACGCTGATGATCTAAACCAAGAGCCTGCTGATTTACGCAGTGACACTGAAGTGTTGAACCTAGACACTGATAATATTAACCTCAACAATGAAGTATAGCATTTGTAATCTGGATCTAAACATAATAAGAATCTGGACGCTGATGATCTGAATCAGGACAACTAAGAAGTGTAAAGAGGAAACAAAACTTACAGTTTAACAGCAGTGAGATGCTTGTTTCATAGAGAGGGTGTCTGAATTTGGTTGGTTTGATACTTCAAAAGTTAAGACCAATGACTTGAACAACAGAGCAGAATGGAACAGATGAGAAAGAGAATGAAAAGTAACAATGAATGAGGAAGTCTTTCCATTTTTCACGTGTAGCTTCATTAGGCAAGTCACAAAAAAATTCTGCATGTTGGTTTGAGTCAGTTAGGCCTTTTTAAATTAACATCATAGAATGCCAGCTATCTTTGATTCACCTATTTCCTTGTTTCAGTTTCCATTGTTTTTATTCATCGTGTCATGGACGAGGCACAGAAATAAGGACACATATGCACAACACCACACCAGAAACCAAAATAGGCAAAAAGGGTTTGATGATTTACCAGGCAGTGGATGGTACACAGTAAGCAGCCATATCAGACAGCAGTATCCAAACATCGTGAGACAAAAGACAAAATCAAGACAATTAAAACTAGAGCAAATTTATATTATTCGGACACGTCTTAGAGCACTGCTTGTTGTCACACATCAAAAACTACCGCTACGTAACTAGAAAGAGATACATTACCTCGTTGCTTTGCATCCTGTAAGTTGTCGAAAAAAGAAGTTGTAAAGCACTGCAGAGTTCTGAGGAAGGTCTGAGCTGCATTCGTTAGCATGACAACAAACACACGCTTTGGTTTGGGTCACGCCTTTACGACAGTCGCCGCGCGTGCTCATGGGTAGCGAAGTCTTTATGTCGCCGGAAATAGATTCTCCTCATTGCACCTTTAATTTAGTTGTAGAATATGCTTATGTTTAAGTTAAACAAGTGGTTATTTTGCTATTTTAAAATTTATGTTTGTTGTTTTTACTGGATTTATGCAGGTTACTTTTCAGGTTCTTCTCATTTATATTTTATTTAATTGTACTATATTCTTATGTTTAAGGTTAAAATTTATTGAACCCATTGGTTAATAACAAATGGGTCAGTTTATCTCATACCTACTATTGCTGACGACTTTTCTCTGTTTGAGTAATCTCGCCTGATCAAGCCTTTTCTTACAGTCCATACTTTAAAATAAGTAATAAAAATATGTATGATTCCTGCTGATATTACATCGAACCAATGTTGGCATTGACCAATACTCAAGGCTGCAATACGAGTATGGTATTGGGGCACCCCTAGCTGTAATGGCATGACAAGACTGTAAATGTGACTGTGAGGTACAACAAACTGGCACAGGACAAAAGGAGACATGAGGTTGACTGTGAGGTACAACAAACTGGCACAGTACAAAGGGAGACATGAGGTTAAATACAGGAGGTTGTGAGGTGTGATGGGGTGAAAAGGTTAGGATGGGGCAGACCGGAATGTATCTGAAATGAAGACAAGGGTTAGTGTTTCAAATTAAACAGAAAAGGTAAAACACGGGATATGAATATGCACAAAATGACAGAGAAACCTGACCAACGTTACTCATTGTTCCATTCGAGCAGAGCATAAAAATCCCTAAAAAAAAACCACACCGACATAAAACGAAGCCCTCGAGGGAGAAAAGCCGAAACTAAATTTCATTTCACTGAGGTGATGCGAGCTAGCATTCCCAGCTTGAACAAATGAGTAAGTAACCTGCCCACATTTATTTGTCAGGTCACAGAAATTGAAGCAGGAGGAGGAAGGAGAGTTTGTGTCGATGACGGGCATAGAGGGAAGTGATACATTACATGACCGGAGTGGCATTAAGTGATCTACCTCTTAAATACCCTGCAGTCTGAATCAGTCAGGGATTTTTGTGGGGAAAAACCGGCATGTTCTTACCTGCTGTTAGGTGACATTCTCCTAAAGCACTGTTCTCAGCTTTGCACATCAGCACAAAGAGACAAATGTGCAGTTAGTGTGTGACTAACAGAATGGTATTGAAATAGAGTCATGTTTGTGGTCTCAACTGTGTGGTTTTAAGTATAATAGTCCCCCCCCCCAACACAAAGATGATTTTCTTTGAAACCACTCCGCAAACTAACCTTTACGACAGTCATCTGTTACCTGCTTTCAAAGCACATGGCGACGTTTAATCAAAATGAAAACCAATTAGAATAGGCAGTGGAGCCTCTGTTATAGGAAGTGGTCTTTGTGTTATAATAACAGAAAGATCAACATGGGCACTGCGTGATGTCAATGATGGGACTGTTAGAAGGAGTGATGGAAACTCCATCATAAAACACACCATGCAGTGACTTCCCAAATGTGTGACGCACATAACTGATGTTTTTATTGTTCCCAAACTGATGAAGCATTATTCTGTCTTTCCTTAAAGCTCTTGTCTAAAGACTTTGTCTGGTTGCAAGAAAGACTGAAATTAAAAACCACGGCTCTGTGACCTGCACAAGCAAACAAGAAAATCAAAGATAAGATGCATAATTTTTGAATGATGGTTATTCATGCCTGAAATGTTTGCCACAGAGTAGGATGAGACAGAAGCCCTTCTCTCATAGCTTTAACCTGAAAGTGCATCATCATTACACCTCAAGACATAAAAGTCATCTACAGAAATTCTGTTCTGTGACAGCTTGCTGCTGCAACAACGAAGTTCCTTACTGGCTAATAAACACGATTATTAGAAAAAAGACAGAAAATAAGTTCCTCTTAAGGGAAACACAGCCTACAAGGGGGGCAAATGGATTAAGACAGATCAGGGGCATATTTAGTCATATGGGGGCCCAATGCAAACCCAGACATTCTGGCCTTTCTTATCCCTGTACTGTTCTCGTAAACATTTTAATATTATTTTAATCTTGTACCAGGTAGCATAACAATACTAACTGCATTTCCTCAAATTCTCTAATTTGGTTAGAGAAAAAAGATTTTGAATCTTAATGTTTATCATTACAGAGCACACGCAAAACTATCCTGTGCAGGGGCCTTATGCTTTTTATACTAAGTGTCTTACAGTTTGAACAGTTATGAATTAAAGTATTTTACAGGATATCATGACTGAAAATAAAGCCGAAGTCATCAAATGTATAAGGTCTACTGACAAGATGATGGTAAATATGGATGTTAATCTCCTTTACTTCTTCATGTGATTTAAATTAGTGTAGTGTAGTGTGTAGAAGTTGGCAGCATTTCGTCAAAAACAGAAACAGTGAATATAGGATATACTGTTTAGGTGTACTATTATTCCCTCAAGCTTGTGTTTTCTTTTCATTAAGTCAAAAAAGCTTTTTATATCTATGTACCGTGGGTCCCCCCTTTTGTGGAGGCCAACATAACGATCTGCCATGTTGCCTATGTGTGGATTTTGGGGACAAAAAGAGCAAAAAGTGTTTTTTGAATACAAATCTGCAAAGATTTGTATATAATAATGATGATGATAATGATAATGATAGCCTGTGTTTGCCTAATGGTAAGTACACTCCTGAGACAGATATAGATATAAGCTCCTTGCAAGAGTTTTAAGAGCCCATAGTGTTCTTTTTTAAGTCTTTATGCTCCTCAGTGTGTTATATCCCCTCCATGTGATAGAGTACTTCTGTGCACAAGACAAAAGCATCTGAACATTCTCCCTCTTTCTACTTTAAGCACCAGTAGCTGCTGAAAACGACCCCATCCCAATAGACCTACCAATGTGATGCCCTGCTATTGTTTGACTTTGACTTGGCCTGGCAAGCCTAGTACAGAGCATAGACCGTAGAATGAATGCGGAGTCATTAACAACATGGGGCCAAGCAGCACTGGATTGACCGGTTACTACAGAGCAAACCGGTTTACTAATCAGAGCAAATTGGGCCCATAAGGGGCCTTAGTGTGTCTCAGACAGACTGAGACCACAGGGGGATTAAGGTCCTTGAAATTAAAAACTTAGAAGGTTTTTGAACATTAGAGCTTTAACACATATTCCTTCTTGCTAAATCCTGAGTCAGGGCAAAAAAAAATCCCTTTAAATTCACATTTTAACTGGAATATTTCTTTATTCTTCCAAAGAGTTTTTTCTCACAGACATCTTATTGTTCTTTTTTCCTGAGAACTTGTAGCTCACTGCCCAAAGTACCTGTTCACTTTTCAGTTATTTGACACAACACACTGTCACAGGCGGTCATGTGCAAACATCTGAAGCTTTATTCGGTTCCCTTTTCTTAATAGTCTCTGTCTGTCGTGTAGTCCTGACTTCCTCTGCGGTGGTCGTGCGGCTACACAAGCATATACACAATTTCACAATGAAATGAGCGAAATATAAAGTGAACTACTGTTTTCAGCTGTTGTCATCATCCTTATGACGGTGGAATCAAGTGGGACAAAGGTGGCTGAGAAGAAGATGCACATCTGTGTGAGGGATGAGGAAGTGGATTTTATTGATTGTGTACAGAACTGGCTCTCAGCTGGTGGGTCAGGGTCCTGAAGTGGGTCACTGAGCTGCTTTGTGAATGTCCGTGATGTAGAAGCCTGAAGTGAAGGAAATGTTCATTGGCATTGGCCCGTGTGTTCTGTGGCATCAGGTACAAATGAAGTGTTTTCAATAAAAAACAGTACTGAGGCAACAATGATCTGGACCAGGACACTGATGATCTAGACCCAGACAAAGCTGAACTGGACCCAGACACAGCTGATCTGGATCAGGACACGAAAGATCTGAGCCCACAAAATGAAAAGCTTAACTTAGATACTGAAGATCTGGACCAGGACACAGCTGGTCTGGACCCAGACACTGCTGATCTAGATCCAGACACTGATGATCTGGACCAAGACACTGCTGATCTGGACCCAAACACTGCTGATCTAGATCCAGACACTGATGATCTGGACCAAGACAGTAAAACGCTGATCCCCTGAATGAAACATTTTACTTAGAAACTGATGATCTGAACCAGGACACTGATGATCCAGATCCAGACACTGATAATCTGAACCAGGACACTGAAGATTTGGACCAGGACACTGATGATATCTACCAGAACGCTGGTGATCTGGACTAGGACACTGATGATCTAGATCCACACACTGATGATCTAGACCAGGACACTGATGATCCGGACAAGAACACTAAAAAACTGAGATCCAGATATGAAAAGTTTAACTTAGATACTGATGATCTGGACCAGGACACTTGTGTTCTGGACCAGGGCACTGATGATATGGTCCAGGACACTGATGATCTGGACCAGGACTGGAAAGAGCTTAGCCCCAGAAAGGAAAACCTGAACTTAGATACGGATGTTCTGGACCAGGACACTTATGTTCTGGACCAGGACACTGATGATCAGGACCAGGATACTGATGGTATGGACCAGGAAACTAAATATCTGAGCCCCTGAAAAGAAAAGCTGAACTTAGATACTGATAACCTGGACCAGGACACTGATGTTCTGGTCCAGGGCACTGATGATCAGGACCAGGACACTGATGATCTGGACCAGGACTGGAAAGAGCTTAGCCCCAGAAAGGAAAACCTGAACTTAGATACTGATAACCTGGACCAGGACACTGATGTTCTGGACCAAGGCACTGATGATATGTTCCAGGACACTGATGATCTGGACCAGGACTGTAAAGAGCTTAGCCCCAGAAAGGAAAACCTGAACTTAGATACTGATGTTCTTGAACAGGACACTGATGATCTGGACCAGAGTACGAAAGATCTGAGCCCACAAAATGAAAAGCTTAACTGAGAAACTGATTTTCTGGACCAGGAAACAAAAGAGCTGAGCCCTGGAAATGAAAAACTGAACTTAGATACTGATGATCTGAACCAGAACAGTGATGATCTGGACCAGAATTTTGATGGGCTGAGCTGAAACATAGACCTTGTCACAGAAAAACTGAACCTGGACCTGTATGCTGATGATGAGGACTAGGACTAAAATAACGAGGACCTGATTTCTGCTGATCTGGACTTCGACACTGAAAAAATGGATGATGATATGGACTCCGGACTCTTATGAGACAAACTTGGACACTGATGATCCTGTGCTGGTCTCTGGGTCACAACACTGATAATTTGGATGTGAACCCAGAATCCTTTAAGCTGAACCTAGACCGGGTTGGACCAGGGCGATAATAATCAGAGAATGGAAATAAACGGGTAAAACCTTGACACTGATCATGTGGCCTTGGACACTGATGACTGGAAACAGGATGCTAATAAACTAAGGAGCTTAACCAAGAGAGTGTTGATCTGGACCAGGATGTGAAGGATCTTGTCTTGGACACAGACAAAATAAACACTGATATTCTTTTCCGGAAATTGAAGGATCTGGATCCTGATGCTGATGGTGACGACTAAAGGCGTTTTCACACGGACCACATTTAGTGTGCACCAAAGAAGTTTTGGCCCAGGGTTTGGTACGTTAGTGTCAATGTGGATGCAACCACTGCACAAGACCTCCATGAAGGGGTGGTCTCGATCTGCTTCATCTCCCTACATTTGGTGCGGTTTCACTGGTGTGAAACAAAGTGGTCCAAGCCGATCTGCTTTTGATGCATTACTCCCTGTTAATCCCGCGGTTGAATCTTTTGCTTACTCAATTTGTCGATTTGTTTATTCTGGTTGAGGATAACGATGACTTATGAGGGTCCAGAAGGTCGCTGATGCCGTCTCAAACATGATAAAAAAACACATTTGAAGGAAAATGTAGAAGAGAGCGAAACGTAAACATTGGTTGTCTGGTGTAGGAAATGGTTACCATGGTAGCCTCTTCTTTGTTCTCCTCTGTAGCAGGTTTGGTAACCAGTTATGTGCATATCACCCCCTGCTGTTTCAAACTGAGTAAATACACAAGTGGGTCCGGGCATGGCTCGATATTGCCAGTGTGAATGCAAGCCAGCGGGGGAGGGGGAGGGGCGAACCCATGGCGAATCGCACCGCAGCACGGTTCGAAACAAGTGGACCTAATGTGAAAACACCCTAAGACACGAACGGAGTGGAGTGGATGTGAGCCCTGAAACTTCCGGACCAGGACAATAAGGATCAGAATATGAAAATGGAGAACCAAAACTTTGATTCCTTGATTTTCATGAACGCTCATGATGTGATTTTTTGACAGTCAGGGTCCGAACTTGGACACTGATGATTGACTCTGTTTGTGATGTTTCGATTCGTTAACAGATTTTTTTTTTCGAAGACATTGACTCACATGTCTCATTATAATGGGAAAACAAAGATGTTTTTCTCATGATCACATTACATTTAAGTTCACAAGAATAAAAAAAGTGGCACATAGGTAATACCGTTTCAGGGCTTTTGTCATAATCTGTCCATAAGTGTGTTTTGTCCTTTCATTGTTCAGTCCTTAATCGTCTGATTTGATCCATTCAAAAAAAAGAATGCATGTTTACATCCATACAGTTGAGTATTTAAATGTCATGATGTCTCATGAAGTAGGTGGGGGATCCTGATACTAGACCAGTTGACAAGCACTCATTGTTGTCAACAGTATAATCAGATAAAATGTCCATCTGAGAGTCCAAATTTCCGGTCTGACATCATCATCCTCTCCACTCAGTCAATTCATATAAACTAGCACACACACACACATGCACACACACACAAACACGCACACACTGTCACAGCCTGCATGCGGCAGTTCCTCTTTGGCTTTTTTTTTTTTTTACCCTTCTGCTTCAGGCAGATATAAATACAGAGACAGCATGCTGCGTTGATGCAGACAGACTGAAACATCCTTCAGGCGAGCTTCTCCTCTTTGACCTCGAAGGTTGAAATACTGTTTGAAACTACAGATCAAGTGTGGTTGATCGAGGTAAGTCTTTCAACTCTGTTTTTTAACCCTCTAACACTCTTTTTGTACATGTTATAATTACTGCTTATATATAGTGAAAAGCGATTTAAAAGCTCAAATCCATTGTCTGTTTACCACTGTTCTGAATTTCAGTGGTGACGTTTTAACATTGTTGATAACAATAATTAGAAAAGTGCTATAGGAAGATTTTTTTTTTTTTTTTTTTTTTTTTGCAAATGAAACCAAACGTTTGTCCTTGTACACAGAGTTGCTTTAAAAATAACTGAGCAAAGCAAAAACAACATGTTTATGAATAATGATAAAAATAATAATGACTTCATTTTTTTTAAAGTTTTTTTTCAGGGGGGATTTCTTACAGCATCCTGAGAAAAAAAAAATGCTAACAGTACTGTAGTTTTGTGCCAACTCTTCTTCTTTCAATAGTAATAGTTATCTTTCAATAGTAAAATTAAAATTAAATAAAAATTCTAATTATGTATATAGAAATGAGCAGACTAGAACTTTAGATTACTTAAATCAAATTTACCTGAAGATTAAGGTAGGTGGAGGTAAATGATGTATGGTAATAGCTTAAAACTTAAAAACTGTATTTATATAGACTGGGAAGCTAAATAATTGGTTATTAATTTATGGAGAAGGGGTAGGATTAGATAAGTTTTGACTTCTTCTCACTCCTTTTCAGACATGTAACATTTATCCAAGTGCTGATTTACTTGTTTTTTTCCCATCAGTAAGCTTATTTTTCCTTTTGTTATATGTTTAAAATAAAGTTATCATCCATTCATCCATTCAAAATGTCAACCCTGATTGAAGCTGATAAAATGGTGCTTTTATAGTCTAATTAAGTTTAGTTTTTTTTTATGACAGGTCTCTGTGTTCTGGTCATATTCCTGCGGATCATTATACATGCCATTATAACTGATAAATAATCACATTTTTGTAACCTGATGGCTCAGTCAATTTCTCTTAACCCTTTAACTACCAGCTCAAATTCAGGAATACTTAATATTTTAAAAATAGAAAAATCAAATCATTGAAATGGTTATGTTGCCATTTCAGGGAGCAGAGAAAACTACAAACAAGCCAAAAATCAGATCTTTTCTTGGTGTGTGATTTAAAGGTTTAAACAGTTAATATTTGATAATATAAGGACGCAAAAATGCACAGATATGTGCGACAAAATCCATCAGAAAAGGCAAAAATGTTTGTAAATACAATCAAAAGTACTTTAAATCGATAATAATGTTTTTGACACACAGAAATGTTTTTGAAGAAAAACAGATTTTATAGAAAAACATCATATCAGTAAGTGGTTCAGTATTTCAAATAATAATGATAGTTCTTAGAAAAAAAAATAGCTTTTTGAACCTTTAAATCCCACCCAAAAAGAATATAAGTTATTTAGGTTTGTTTGCAGTTTTTTCTGTATCCTAAAAAAAAACATTATAACATTATTATTTCTGAATTTATTGACCTCTTTATTAAAGGGGAGCTTCATCTGATTGTCATCTTATTTAATCTGTAATATTTCTCCATGAAACTCTGCATATTAATGTCATGGAGGATTATTGGGGCGTAGAAACATTAAAAATTAAAAAAAAAAAGTGAATAAGATGCATATTAAACCTGGCGTGGTTGACCTATCTATGTCACTTTGTCAGATTTTAGCTCTCTGTGATTCTTAGAACTTTAAGTTTAACTGTGTTTTGATTTAATAATTATATTATTTAGACTGTGTTAAGAGAATAACGGCTGTTTTTTCTTTATTCCAGATGTGTTCAATGTTCCTTCTTCTCCTTTGTGCCGCCCTGTGTGCCGCCAACACCGACCACAGCCAATCCAACATCGAGCAGCTCATGGATAATGGTTGGTTGGCTTACTTTCCATTTTTCTTTTGACTATCCCTCTGAGTCATACGTTGATTTTCACATTATATCTGTACATTTTTCTGTTTGTCAATAATCTAGTTCTGGTGCTGAGGGTGCCGTACGATCAGGGCAGCAGGGTGCATGTTAACCTGACCTGTGGAGACACTTACCATGACCAGCCTGTGTTCTGGAAGAAAGACGGTAATTCAAGTTTCACTTTTTCTTCTGTTATAGCTTCTACTGCAAAGACTTTAAATAGTGCTTCTGTGCAGAATATAAAACTGTCTATTTGTCTGAATCAGGGACAGTCGTAGTCATCAGACGATCATTTAGCAATCACAAAATATTTTTAGTTCCCTTGAGTGTTAGGTTTAGACTTTCGAAGAACACAAAACGAAAGACCTCAGTCACATCTCTTACCAAAATAGAGACAGCTTTTCTAATTTACACAGACATATAACTAGCTTTCAGTCATGTGACCAATGTGAGGGGCTTAACTTTCATCTCTAAAAAAACACTTTAACTTTACCAGAAAAACTGTGGAAAAGATTGAGTGTTCATTTAATCTGCTTTACAACAGGTAGTAAGTAAAAAGCAATAATTATAAGCAATTAAAAACAAATAAAAGCAATGAAAATACTAAAAGCAATAAGAGCAATAAAATACAACAAAATAAAGTAAAAGTGTCACCACACTACTGGGTAATAAAAGCCATCCGAAGTAAATATGTTTACCAGAATGTCATCGACGTATGTATAGATCCTGTAATATTGGAGAATCCTGCCCTATACACCAAATCAGAAAAATACCATCATTTCCATTTTTTTACATGCTGTCTAGGAAAGGAGAAACAATAATTGCTTTTTTGTAAAGGCGTAGTGTGTAGAAGTTGGCAGCATTTCACCGAACAGAAATGGTAAATATAGGATAAAATGGTTCTATTTGTATGTAAGTCCGTCGAAATAGGTGTACATACATCCACATAAAACTTTCATTTTCTTTTTACTAAGTTACAAAAAGCTTTTTATATTTATGTACCGCGAGTCTCCCCTCTATGGAGACTGACATAACGGTCTGCCATGTTGTCTACGGGTGGGTTTTGGGAATAAAAAGAGCTAAATGCAATCTACCTGGATGGCATATGGCATCTTAACTGACCTATAATCTATTAAAATAATAGTTATAATTATGAATGAAAAACCCTCACCTGGTAACTGTTGTAAATGATGCCCTGTTCACGATCTTTTTTGGTCTTCACCGGCTCTCGTCGCTTAGTGATGTAACAGACGGGCTCATTCCAAATCTGAACACTAGATGTCAGTAAAATGCCAATTTGTACACACTGCACCTTTCAAAGATGGATGTGTAATTAGTTAACACTTGCTTTTTTATGTCATCTATTTATACAACTACTCATAAAGTTGACTCAAAGTTGTATCAGGATGAGAAGCAGTTACTTTTGTCTCTGTAACCTACAGACACAGTGAAGCATCTGACTGTATCAGTCCGCTCTTTGCTCCTCTCTGGGGTTTCTGAGATGAGGCTTTGCTTAAGTTTAACTTAGACTTGTCTCCTCATTGGTTAGAACACCCTGTCAAACTCAGTTGACCTTCATCCGAAGTAAAAGATACTCAACCTGGTTTAAATACAATCTGTAGGTGGAACCAAACTCTCCATATCAACAGGCAGTTTTTGCCAGTGACTACATAAGTGATTGAAACTGACTAACATATTAGTTTCTTGTCAAATCATTTTACGTGGCCTTACTAATAGCACGTTTGGCGAGTAATTGTGGCCCTGCTGTTTCTTTTGGTCAACAAAATTATGGACCAGGTCCTGCACACCACAAAAATTACACAGATTGATTGCCAGCTCCTTGTCCCTTATATTTTAACAAAAGCTTGCATTTCGTTGTTGCAATGTCTTTACTTTTTCAAACAAATAAATTCAGAAAACAACTTTTATTTCTAGCACAAGAATTGCATGCAGATATTGACTGTCAAATCACATAAATAAGTCGACAACTCTTGGACAAGAAGAGAAACTACCAATAAAAAGTAAAACATGCATAATTTGCATTTTTAACAGGAGACATTTTGGGTGTAACTTTTAAGAAGCTTGCCAACAGTTTGTGTTAATCAGTAGGGCTGGGTATTTCCAGCAACTTCACGATACGATACGTATCCCGATACACGTAAATTGTGAACAGTGACTATGCTTTAAGCAAAGTTCTTGACAAGTTTATTTTTTTCTTATAAGAAGAAAAAGAACAAGGATGAGTTTTAAGTGGTTCTACAACTTGAGAGACATAAATTCAGATCCTCAAAGATGGTAGATAAGTTCAAATTTAGGACATATGCTTCCTTATGTAGCTCGTCTTCTACCTTGAACTGTGCCACTGTTAGCATTAGCCAAAGTGTGTTTACAACAACTGTCAAAACATTTCGGCTGTATCGATTCTGTAGAATCCGTATCCCAAAGGAGTGCGATACGATATTTTGCCGTATTGATATTTTGAGCACAGGCCTATTAATCAGACAGTGTGCAGGAATTTGTTTCTTTTTGTGAGCTAAAGAGAGAAAGGAGCACATTGGTTGCACAAATAGGTTGCCAATAACTAAATAAAGTTGGATTATTTATAAAAAGAAAAACTATTTGACAAAAAGAGTATAGCATTTATTAAGTAATTGCAAAAAAAATTGCAGTTGTGTCCTCCATGACACTGACTTATTCTCACAAATAGATCTGCAAAGATTGGAAAGGTGGTGAATCCAATAAAGAGCATCACCAGCCCCATCCACCTTCTGAGCTTTAATGAGACTAAACGTTGAACTCAGTCTTACATTTTCTTTGTCTCAGGAGACGAGATTGAACCAGCCCTGCAGGGAAACCAGGTCACAGTCACGGTGGTGGAGATGAACGGGGGAAACTACAGCTGTCATCGGCGTTCAGATGGGAAATACTTCAACCACACTCTGATCCTGGTACGACTAAAACCGGACAACAGGAGTGTCATACTGGAAGAAAAATCCCCCAAAGAAGGTAAAGATCAGGGGAAATAAAGCGAGGGGGCACAATGGGAGAAAATACGAACATGGGGAAAGATTTTTGGTTTTGTCAGACCTGGTGAGAGGTCTGAAAGAGTCAGGATGATTGAAACTCAAGGCTGAGACCAGACTGATGGTGAGAATGACAGATTAGAGGGAGAAAACTGGGGAACTGTGACAAAAGAGCAGACAACCTTCAAGGAGAAGATTAATGGTCGGACACATAGAAAACGAAAAGACTGAAAAGAAGAGGGGGAGATGAAATGAAAGAGGAGAGTGACAACCTGTCCAAGAACATAGAAAGACAGTAACATGCATGGAGCAGCACCCTGTTTCCTTAAGCTGCGTTCCCACCGCAAGCGACTCGATCAAAATTGTGTCGCCCACTAAAGTATCGACCTCATTGTGGTCACTGTTGCTGTCAGCCGTTGCTTGGTGACGTCACATCCACTTGAATTTCACCGCGATCATATCATTTATCATATAATACAATGTATAAGCGGACATTATTACCCCCGCCAAGGAGGTTATGTTTTCAGGAGAGTTTGTCTGTCTGTGAACGAAATAACTCAAAAAATTATAGTAAGATTTTGATGAAATTTTCTGGAAATGTTCAGCATGGGAAAAGGAAGAAGTGATTCACTTTTGGTGTTGATCCGGATCAGCGTCTGGCCGCCACGACAAAAAATGTGATTTTGGTGAATAACTACTGAACTAAAATAGATATCATTATGAATCCAGTTGCTAAATGGTATATTTTCATGGTCAAGGAATCTTAATATTTAGCTGAAATAAAGGTAGGACTAATATTTATGGAGAAAATAACAATAGGGGTGAGGACTGTGCCGCTGGCGGAGGTCTGCGCTCTCCGATTGCTTTTCTAGTTCCAACTGTATCCTATTCATTCACTTATCAAATACAAAACACTGCAGCTGATGCCCTGCAGCAGCATCGTCTGTGAGTTTTCTGCGGCCCATCTAGGCAGAACAAATATCCTCACTGACTAATGTTTCCCACATGAACATAAATTGTTCCTCTGTAGTCCGGATGAAAAACTGTCTAACGTTGGCTTCGTGTGACAAGCGAAGTGATCGCCTTGTATGCAGCAAACGCATCACGGGATGGTTAGCCCCGCCCCATAGTTGCTGTACATTGACCTTACATGGAGAGTGGTCGTCAAGGTAGTACAAGTAGCTTCCGGTGTGTAAGTACCTTTAGATAGGAAAAGGAAGACAACAGGGAGAGAGGAGGAGAAAAAAAGGCTGGTCTCACACTATGCCCTGCAAACACCTCAGCATGTCTTTGTTCGACCAAAGACAGACAGGAGCAGCTCAAGCTAAAGTGTTTCTGTTGTATATAGAACCTACAACATTATTTAGACACTGCCACTGTTCCTCCAGGTCATATCCACTGTTCTGCTCAGAACTACAAAGGCTCTTTCCGCTGCTCCTGGACAAGAAGTAAAGACCGACCCCAAGCTGCTGTGCTGCTGGTGAAGGCTGAGCGGTGAGGACAGAACAACATGATAAATCAAACTTTCAGATCTTGTTGTAGATTTGTATGAATCAATGTGTCCTCTTCTTTTCAGTCATCTGGAGAAGATTTCTTGTGTGCTGGATGCCGATGGCTCAGGCGTCAGCTGCCAGGACACAAACTGCCAGTACAACGAGGAAGTGCACAGCGTCACCCTCACTGTTTACATCCGCAGCTACGCTCTCCTGGAGGCCTACACCAAGAACTTCTTCTTGAGAGACATCGGTAAGTTCAACCCCACAGACTGTTAAGTAATTGCAAGAGAAGTCTCAGTAAAGTCGCCTGTTTGTGAAAACTGTCGTAGCTCCCTCCTCTTTCTGATCTAAGGACTCACAGTCTACACATATTAAGCCTAGCTCACACTACAGGATTTTAAAAACCATACAAGATTCTGAAATCGGGTTGTATCACACACATAAAGAGAATCTTGACAGATGATCTTCTCTCAAATCTTAAGCACACACACTCTACAAGCCTGATCCTACGTCATCTCACCAAGGAGCGTATGTAAACAAAAACACAAAAGATGGAGACTAGTGCGGCACTGCTGGCAAACAGATCATTATTCCTTCTCACTTATGACTGTTAGCTAGTAAAATGCGCTTGTATAACTGATGTATACAAGCAATGCACATGAAAGCGAGAACTGTTGTCCTGGATATCAGTGCGGGGTGATTACCTGCGGCACTCTGCCACCTGGAATATGTAATGCTGATGTGATTTCTCTCGGACGCTTGTCCTTTTCACATTGGTTGTGATAATCTCTGCATGAAAAGTTGTATAAACATTCGTGGTCTTGCCACAGGCTGACAAGACTCCATCTCCTCTGTCCATCTCGCCCGTACGCTCTTTGTGCTCGCCATTCTTGCTTCTGATAACTCCTGTCTCGCTGTCATTTCCGACCATCATAGGCGGCTCTCTCTGATTGGCTACTGTCATCCTCAGCGAATACGAGTTGCGTAATCATCCAGATAAATATCAAACATGTTTGAAAATTATCGGGGCGGCTCTGACGAGTCTGTGAGACGATTGTGGGGGTTAAGATTCATCCGTCACCCGCTCACACTAGAAGATGATCTTGGCCAAACGTCGGGGCCGATTTTGTTCCCCAATCAACTGAATGAAATGAAAAAAAAAAAAGAATGATAGATTGAACTTAATTAAAACAGGTTCAAGGTTTTGGGTTTCTATTAGCAGACGTTGACAGGAACTGCTTTGTTGACTTTCACAAGGCATGAAATGAAATCAGATCAAATCAATTTTTTTCATTTATCTATTATTGGCCATTTTAAGTAATAAAAGCATTCAAAACATTTATTTTTTTACCATTTTTAAGTTAATATGTGCTTGTTTTTACCTGTCAAAAAGTGTTGAAGTTTTCTGCTTGGAGTGTTACATTTAAAGAAACAACATTTCAGCAGAAGTTTAGTTTAAGTGCTGCTCTTTATTGAGTTTTTGCACTTTTGGATATGGCATTGAATTAATAAACACCCAGTGTGTTTGTTATCTATTTGTGTTTCTTTTACGTGGTTAAATTTGCTCACTGTTTGCCAGAAATGTTCGGCCCAGCTCATGTCCTAAGACTGAAAATCTGGCCTGACTTAATTTCTAATGGAATAGCCCTGTCCTAAAGTTATCAATGAACCAACACTCTCAATGTTTCCTCATTCTCTGTAGTGACGCCAGGAAAGCTCCCTAACCTGACCACCACTGACTCAAAGGTGTTCAGCTGGGGTTACCCTGAGTCCTGGGAGGAGCCGTGCAGCTACTTCCGTCTCCAGTTTGAGGTGAAGGTGGTCCACAGTGGAAATGACTGCAGCAGCACTCCCATAGCGGTAAATCAATTTATGTGCCATTTACAGAAGAACAGTTTGAGTGGTGTTCACAGCTCCATTCATTCATTTCTCTTTGGACCTTTTCTCTATCACAGAACAGCACCACTGAGCAGACTCAGTACGAGGTCAACGTCAAAACCAAGAGGTTTGTTTTCTGTGTGCGAGCTCAGGACATGTTCACCAGCGGGCCCTACAGTCAATGGAGTTTCTACAAGTAAGGTTATGCTTCATCCATCAAAACGAGCGATTACCAATGCATCATGCACTAATCTGATCTGTCCTGTTTCCTTTCTGTCTGCAGAGTGCTCAAAAATTCTGTCAGAAACTAAACCTGTCATGAACTACAGCCAAGAGGAGAAGACATTTCTGTTTATCCCTGTTTTTGAAGTTCTCAAGAAGTTTCAAAGCAAAGCTGGACTTTGGCAATGAGTGTGTGCATGTACAGTATTTATTCAGCATTCCTTGATGTTGTGTTATTGGAACTTTATTAAAATTTTAAAGCAGCTGTTTGTGTCATCAGTCAATCAATCATTTTTATGCATAACATGCACAATGTTTTCAATCAATCAATCAATCAAACTTTATTTGTACAGCACTTTTTATACAAAATGTCTTAACACAAAGTGTTTCACACAGAAATGAAGAAAGAAAAAGTGCTCCACACAAAATGACAAAAATAAATGAACCCTTTAACTCCCAGCTCAACTGTTAGGCAGAGGTCATTAAATTCAGAAATATTTAATGTGTTAAAAAAACGAAACACATCACTGCTTCTGTCAGCATTTTATGTTAAAGAAAAACTGAAAACTGATATTTAACTTGTGGGATTTAGGGATTTAAAAAGCTGAAAGCTACCATTATTATGACCATCGTTATTGTATTAAATATTTAACTTAATCATTCACTGATATGATGATATATATACATATAAAGTCTGATATTCATCAAAAACATTTTGTGTTTCTCAAACTCAATTATCATCTATTGTAATTTTTACATTTGCTAACTGATTTTGTCACAAATAATTGTGCATTTTTGTGTCATCACAGAATCAACTCATGACTTTTAAAACCTTTCAATCCCACACCAAGAAAATATATTTTGATTTGTTCTGTTTTGTGAAACATTAATTATCCCTGAATTTAGTAATGACCTCTGCCAAACAGTTGAGCTGGTAGTTAAAGGGTTAAAATAATAAAAAGTAGACAACTGAATACAATGAAAAGTACAACCAACCCCCCACCCTCGCAATCCACACACAGCAAACACAAAAACATACCGGTAATAAGGGGACTGAGGAAACGCCATCTTTAATTAAAAATTAGGAAAACTGGAGATTAGACCAAAATAACAACTAAAAAATTCTGATAAAAAATGTGATTCAAATAAATAAATACACCTACTATAAGAAAATAAATAGGTAAATAAAATACAATCTTAAATAAATAGGTATTATAAGATAAAATATTCTGAAGTAAGATAGTGGAAAGAAAATGACTGAACAGATAATAAAATTCAAAACCATAAATCTCAGCTGAAATTGAAAAATAAAACATATTAAAAGGGTTAAAACAAATCTATAAATTAGAATGATTTATTAGAAGCGAGGATAACTTTCTTCATCTTCTCCCAAAAGCTTCCATGTTAAACTCTGCATGGATAATTTTTTGACCCATGTAGACAAATATTCCATTTTTTAAATCAAAATGAAGATTTATCAACAGTTTTTGATACATTTATTGTTAAAGCGCCTTTCATGACACCCAAGGACACTGTACAAATTAAAACATCAAAAATACTGGAGAGCGGTGGTAAGAGTTTTTGCTGTGGAAAAGATTTTAAAAGGCTCTTACATGCTACGCTAGTTTCCTGTTTGCAGATATTGATAGGACTGATCTATTAGGAGCTGCAAACACCTCTCACTGTCTCAACTGTGAATGCACAAATAAGTTTCCACGTAGCTGTACAGTCCAATCGTAATCAAGTGGCAAGTCTTATTACAGCTAGTCAGTGGAATTTTGCTTATCTGGAGGTGAGCTGTGGAGAAAAAACTTGACATGCTAGAAATAAACTGACTACGATTTTGAATCAGCATGCCAATTTTATGTAAAACAGCACAAATCTGATTCAACAGAATTTTTTTTCAAATTATTCTCCAGTGTTATTTATGTTGTTGACTGACCGTATGCATGAATGTATACTGGAAAATAGGGCTGGGTTTAAAAAATCGATTTAATTGATTTTGATCGATTTCCCTTTAAATAGTTCATAATCGATCCATAAAATCCAAAGATTGATCTTTATCTTGGGTAGTTTTTTCTTCGTTGGACGAAGCAGCCTGTGGAATCAACCCTGCTAGTACTGCGTGATCTGCATTTAGCGCTGCTTTCCACTGAACAAGATCTCGTGAGATGTTACTGCAAGTAATCAAACAAACACGGCAGAAGCAAATAGCACTATATGGGCACCACCGCCGAGTTTAAAGGGGACATATCATGCTTGTTTCTCCTTTTCACTATGCCAGACTAGGATTCCTGTAAAGCATTTCTGCCCTCAGTACAAGTCATTTAGTTCCTTCATTGCCCCACAATAGCGTTCTCAAAATCCTCATTTTAGGCCATTAACAAGCTCTCGTTGACACACTCGGATCTGAGGATGACCTAAAGTTACCTCGCAACGTCACAGCCCTTTGTGCTCTGATTGGTCAGTTCTATCGGGGGTTGAGCCAGCCTGTCCTTCTTCTTCTACTGTATTTTCCAGCAGGCTCAAAGCAGCGACCGCGTATTGAGTCCCCCTACAGGCCAGAGCTGGTAATGAGTGAGTGTGAGCTAGGGAGCTATATACTGCTGCTGGGTGGATGTGTTCCTCGGTGACGGTTTTGGGGCTAACGGACATCACAGAGGAGGAAGTGTTTTATCAGATTACTCCAATAAAAAGAAATGTACCTCGTGTCGTCACGACGATTTAAATCTCGCGGACATCTCGCAATGACCTATTTTCAGAGGCATCAAATCTCGTTCTAGGATAGCAGAAAAAATATATCTCATTTTTTTGAAAATTAAGGGGGTGTAAGGTCTTGTTTTCAAATTTATTATATTATATTTAAGCATTAAATCATGCATCAGCATGATATGTCTCCTTTAAAGACTGACGTATGGACGTATTTTGGATTTTACAAGCACAAAGGAACAGAGGAATTGGACAGAAAACAAGTAATATACAGAATACGCATTAATGTATATAATTAATATAAGATTAATGTAACTGCTTTGGGTTCATTTCTTAATGTAAAAACAATTCACCAGGTCAAAATCACTTTTTAAGTTTACAGTATCATTTTAACTGAGATATCCCAGACTGAATAAATATCTTATTGTATCGTGAATCGTATCGACTTGAGACCTGGTAATATCGAATCAAATTGATACAGAAAATCTGGATTGATACCCAGCCCTACTGGAAAGCTTCAAATGAATTGGCCCCTGCAGGATAAATAAAGTTGACTGAACTGAACTGATGTAAACTTGCTGCAAATGACTCAAATATGTGACTTTAAAGAAACAAAAAATGCAATTGAGAGTTAGGTACAAAAAGGTTTATTGTCATATTTACAACCAGGATGTGAGAGATGTGATAAGGGGAACACTAAAAAGGCTGATCGCAAGAGACCACACCATGAAATGACAGGATTCAAATCTCAAACTGTAGGACTGTAAACCTGACAGAACCTGAAAAATCATAATCCCGACATCATGAGCCCCCACTGCTGTCCCATTTCTTCATCCATAACTTAAAATAAAGACCGACAATAAGTGCAGAAATATTCTCATTCAAGAAAATGATTCCTCTTCATGTGTCGTCCCTCATTCTCACTGTCAGTTCTATAAACAAAAATAAAAGTTCTAAACAAAACACAAACTAAAAAGATAGATTTTTGTAGCTAAGAGTGTGCGTTTGGTATGCTGTAACAGAAAGAAGACAATAATATTCTCCCCACTGGCCCACATGCACAGAAAACATGTCCGACTTCCTCCAACAGTAAAGCAGCATCAATACAAGGGACTAATTTTATGACCAATCTCAAACTGAGTTAGCTTCAATGCCACAGTGCCTCAAATATTATTGCATGTTCTGCATGTCAGATTGTGGCAGCTGTGTGTCATAAATGACTCTTACTTTGAATATTGAATGGGCTAATCCCACCACATGGATGCAAGTAAGGTATTACCATTTCTGTGTTCTTGGTTAATATCGTTCTCTTCAAAATATAAAAAGCTAACAGCTAAACTTTGCAAAAAAGGAGGATATCGCTTACATTTACGGAAATGTGTGAAGCATTGTACTTGCAAAAAGTATGCCACTTTTTCTGAGACTGGTAACTTCACAAGTACCAGAGCATAGGCTGATAAAAACAATCCATGTGGAAGACCAAGCAGACTCAAAGGTGAGCAGATATGACCGATGTAAACTGAATTAAAGTAGGGCTGAACGATTTGAGAAAATAATCTAATTGCAATTTTTCCCCCAATATTGCAATTTACTCTGCAATTATTTTAATGTTCCTCATCTTATGTATTCTTAAACAAACATAAGCAGTAGATATTTTTATAGTAAAACCAATACGACATTAAACTAATCTAAGGATAAAAGATTTGAGAAAAAGTGGAGAAATGAAGAACAGAAGCAAAATATGTATGGAATTGTAAAAACTGGGTAAAACCGGTATGAAAGCGGAAAAGAGTTAATAAATAGGTGCAAAATAGGTATGAAATTGCAAAAAAATGAGGAAAAATTGGCAGAATTGGGAATTAAATTTGAAATTAGATTTCAAAAACCATGTAAAAATTCCAAAAATGGTTCTGACCGTGGCCAAAAAAAGATGAATGGGGGCAAAATAGGTATAAAGTTGTAAAAATGGGGTTAACAAAAAGTAAAAATGGTCCAAACGCGGGAAAAAAGTGTATGAATAGAGGTAAAAAATAGGCATGAAATTGCAAAAAACTACATCACAATGCCAAAATGTTCAACACATTTTGGGCTAAAAATATTGAACCTTCTGCGATTTGAAAATTGCAACAAGCCATATTGCAATTTAAGCTAATTTGTAACTAACTGGTCAGCCCTAATGTAAAGTGTGAGTCTCAGAGGCTCAGGCATACATCCTCAAACCGTCAAACTGTTTTCAGTCACGGGCAGACTTAACAAGTACAACACTGAGTGATGGTAGCAGCCGTTCATTAAAAAAATACAAACAAGGCTTTGAAGAAAAATGCCACACAATTCTGGGAAGACAAATAACATGCAAATAGAAACGGGGAAGTCCATCTCAGTCCTGAGCTTTGGAGTGTTGGTTAGTGTGGGACCGTCTTAGGAGTTGAATTGAGAGACTTGTAGTGGTAAATAGTTTGTGTGGAGGTGGAAGAGGACTTGACACTTGGGGGTGTGTGTGTGGGGCTTCAAGTCTTTGCAGAAGCTGCAGTCGGTCTTCAGTGGTGCTGCCTCTTAGATAGGTACCTACAGGTAAAACAGACAGAAACACATGGAGGTGCTTTACTGTAACATCTTCTTTTAAACAGGTTTGCAGCTGAAACACTGTAAGAGCAGTGCCGTTATTGATTTGGCATAATTCAGTTATAATACGTAAACTGCTGGAGCAAAACTATTACCTGAAACCACTAATGCCAATCACCTGTAGACAGTGTTGGGGAAGTTACTTTTAAAAAGTAGTGTTTGCTCGTTACTCGTTACATCTGAAAAAAGTAACTCTTTACTTTACTTAGTTACCCTCTATGAAGAGTAACTTCTCAAGTTACTTTTCTTTTACTTTTACATTGCTTGATCATGGACAGAACCCCATATCTATTCCTAAATGTGAAGGCCTACAAAAAGTTCTACTACAGAGAACATAACAGTTTTTTGTGCTCTTTATTTTACAAAATATCACATACCCTGTGGAATGAGAGCTCCTGTCCAGTGTTTCCACATTTTGCTTCTGAAATAAGCATTCTGGTCAATAAAAATAAGCCCAAAATAAGCAACTTCCAGCTATTTCCTTTCCTAATGTGATATACTACTTTTTAAAAAGAGAAGTCTACACAAAGTGTGTTAATTTTCGTCTACATTACATTTCAATATCACAGTGCTAAGTATCTATTCAAGAAAAGACCGTCGCTTATAACAAGCAGACCTGGCAACTTTGGCTCTGGAGCATGCGCCATGTGCGTGAGTGTGTTTGGGGGCGTGCATATAACCAGGAAACAAGGAAGTGGACAAACTGCCTACTGCAGTCGTGTTTTCCTTTATGTTAGGAGCTGGAAGATAATCAGGGGGATACACACAGACTTAAGAGCCCCAAGAAGAAACTTCACGTCTAGAAACAAGCCCAAAAAACCACAACCTGCGGCCGTGACTCACGAGATTTTCAGCCTTTAGACGCTTATAACGAGCGGACTTGGCAACGCTGCTCGTGTCTGTGCGAGCAGCTGAGAAGGCAGCTTCAGTGTCAGATCTGTCCGAGGGAAATGTAACGTCGCGCTGCATTAAAAAAGGAACTACGTTTCGTTACCAAATTTTCAACAGTAGCGCGTTACTTCACTTTTTACCCAAAAAAGTAGTTTCGTTACTGTAACGCGTTACTTTCTAACACTGCCTGTAGATTAACCCAATATTAGTCTTCTGCATGTCGTCACTGACCACTATGGCTGTCACTTTCCCCAAAAATCAAAAATGAACCATTTCTAACATATATACTAATGAGTGAAGATATTCAGGATAAGTTTTTGCACATATTTGATATTTAATATTTAAAGGTGCAGTGTGTAGACATTAAGCCTGTGCTCAAAATATCGATACATTTTAACACAGTTTGGCGCCCCTTCCTGACTTTTTTCGAAAAAACCCACGACAGACATTTCTGAATAGACCCCCCCCCCTTTTTTTTAAACATTTTTTATTTTTTATATATATATTTTTTTAATTTACCTATTTTTCATTTATTATTTATTTACTTATTTTATTTTATTTTATTATCATTTATTGTTTTTTTATATCTATGTGTGTATATGCATATCTGAGTATGGATGGATGGATGTGTTTATATATGTGTACATATAAATATATAAATATATATATATATATATATATAAATGTATATCTATATATATCTATCTATATATATATATATCTATATATATATAAATATATAAATATAAATATGTATTTGTGTATATATATGTATGTATATATATTCTATCCTATTAGTACATTCACTACCTTAGACTAAATTTTATAAAAAAATTACATTTCTTTAAGCTTTCTGTAACCATTTGTTTGTAATTTATAATTTATTGAATGATCAGTTCATTTTGTCTATATTACTATACCCCTTACTACTTTTGTTTTTGTGGGAGGGTAAGTGGGTGGGTGACCTTGTATAATTATGCCCTGTTGCTTTTCTTTTCTTTGAGGACAGTGTTGTTACCCATTGGGGGGAAAAAATGTTATTCCATGACCAACCTTCATATTTTCCTCAATACTGATGTCAATAAAAAGACCTTTGAAAGAAAAGAAAATATTGATACAGCAAAATATGGTCATGCACTCCTTGGAGATATGTTTATCGATCCAGATCCTACAGAATCGATACGGCCTCATTGTTTAAACAGTTGTTTAAACAATTTGAATAACATTAATAATGGCACGGTTCAAAGTAGAAGCCAAACTACATGAAGAAGTACATGTTCCAAATTTAAACTTAGGTCTATCATCTCTGAATTTCAGTTTATTAAGTTGTAGAACCATTTAAAACTTATCCTTGTTCTTTTTCTTCTCGTAATAACAAACAAAAATTGGCATGAATTCCATTAAAAGAGAAGTCAATGTTCACATTTTAAGTGTATCGTGATACATATCGTGGGATTGCTGGAAATAACCAGCCCTAGTAGACATGTTAGCAACATCTAGCGGACAGATTTTGGAATGAGCCCGTCTGTTACTAAAACATCACATCCCTAAGAGACAAGAGCCGGTGAAGACCAAAAAGGATCGTGAACAGGGCATCATTACGCCGGCCAGGAGGTGTTTGTTTCTCTGTTAGCAAAATAACTCAAAAAGTTATGGACAGATTTTGATGAAGTTTTCAGGAAATGTCTGAATTGGGACAAGGAACAAATGATTACATTTTGGGAGTGATCCAGATCACCGTCTGGATCCACCATGACAAAAAAAATGAGATTTTCGTGAATAACTACTGAACTAAAACAGATATCATTATGTATACAACTGCTAATGGTATGTTTTCATGGTCAATTAATCTAAATATTGGGATTAAATAATAAAGGTAGGACTAATATTTAAGGTGAAAAGCACAATATGGATGAGGACTGTGGCGCTGGTGGAGGTCTGTGCTCTCAGAGTGCTTTTCTAGTTTGCAGCAGTTACACGGTGAGAGTTTTTACATTTATATTTGTAACTTCTGCTCGTCCGTGGCAGTTTTGCACTGTTTTTGACAAAAAATATAAACAAAATAAAATAACTTAATGAATATTTTTGTTTCTTTTTGGAAAAAATCAAGCAGAACTCCATATGGTTTCACATTCAAAGAGATCCATACAAAGCAAAACAAGTTTTAAACAAAGTGAAACAGATTTGGATATTTGATGATTCATCTGCTTGGTGTTGACGTTGCGTCTGGTGACTGAAAAAATGGCTTATAGGTTGTGTAAAATGTCCTGTTTAATTCGAGGTTCAACATGACTATTTCTACATGAAAAGTTCACTTTTTCTTATTGTTGGAGTTCCCAAACTCGGGTACTTTGGAGCTGAACAGGTTAAGATCATATGTTGTAAAAAAGGTGAATAAATTTTCAAATCTATGGTTTAGAAGCAGCATGACTTGACTTTAATATTTTAGTTTTCCTCTTGTGCCAGTCGTTAATTAAATAACCTTGGTGCATACCTCTCCCAGTGTTTGTGGTTCAGACTGCTGAAGTCGTCCAGCTTTGCGATTTCTTTGAGGTACTGAGCCAGTTTATACAGCTCTCTGTCCTTCTCCCTGTTCATGTGGGCCTTCATGAAAGGTCGGATCTGACACACACACACAACAAAAGAAAACCACACACACAACAAAAGAAAGCCACACATGGTTCAAATGTCTGCAAATGTGTGCACACTGCGTATAATGAGGAAGAGGTCATGTTATGAAAGCAGCCACACACCTTTAGTCCGTTCTGTGGGTTCATGAGGAAGTTCCGTCCAATGTCGTCAAACATGATGGTGTTCTTCTTGTTGTAAAACTCACCATACTTCCCCCAGATCACACCCAGAGGCTTCACCTGGAAATGGTGTTGCCATCAAATAAGAGTGTTTTAAAGCAAAAGCCTGATGACATGAGCAGTGTAACCTAACTGCAACAGTGAGACAAGCCTGCACTTTAAAAGCAGGATAAGATCAGAGTGTACCGACCTCCACAACTCCTCTCTTTGGAGTGTGCACTGTGATCATCGCTGCACTGTCCAACATGAAAGTTATCTTGTAGTGAGGGTTGTCTGTCACTCCCAGCTCCTAACACACAAACATAAAGCAGGTATGAAGCCAAACGCTGCACATGTACGATACACACTGATCAATACTGCCACCTTCTGGCAAAAGGGCACAGCACACAGTAACGTTTTAGTCCACCCTTAACTCTGGCTGCAGTTGAAAAGTCACCTCCTAAGACCTTTCCTATCTACTTTTCCTTAACCCTGATGGAAAACGTCATGACGTAAAGGAAAGGAGAATTCAGATGGACTTAGGAAAGGAAAACTGCCGTGCAGAGAGAATCAGACGACACCTTCAATTCGCTATGTCATCATGTGACGGCGGATGTTACTGCAGCAGTGAAACTACAATCTTCCAAAGGTGGACTACAAAAGACGCATCATGCATCATGTATCATGACAAAGTTGTTCCTTTCAGAGAACATTGAAAATAATAACCTGGTAAACATTACATCTGCATAACCGAAGTTGAAGTGAGGATTTAAATAAATCTGTCCTCTCATTATCAACATGAACACCAATCAGTGCATGAAAATAAATGAACTGAATGAAAGAAAGGCAGAAACTGTTTAGACCACAATCTAATGGTGTGCACATTATTAATATTGAACCAAGTTTAAACATAATCAACACCAAATGTCTCATATCCTGATCTCTTCAGAGAATCAGACTGCTGGAAAGTTAAGGCAGGTTTTGGTAAACTTTAGAAAGGATGAACAGCAGTGGTAACTCACATGGTCTGTGGGATTAGTTCATCATTATTCGGCTGAATTCAGAAGCAGTCGGAATAAGCACTGTTTATAAAAGCTGTTGCCGTGGAGAATTGTGGGACAGAATAATCTCCTCTCCTTTCATAAAGGTAGTCAGGTGTATCCTATGCTAAAGGAGATAAAGGAAGCATTGAGCCTCCTTTCCTATGCATTTAAACTATTCGAACACCTCTAATCACAAACTACTTCCGGTATATTTCACTATGTTAGGAACCTTCCTAAGCAAAAATGACTTTTGCAGCCATTATTCTAACAAGCAAAAGAGGAAAATCAAAGAATACTTACCTTCATTTTAGCATCAATCCACTTCATACTTGTGGCAGCTAAAGGGAGAAAAATAAATGTGATGAAAATTTTATAAGCAAAGAGGGAATATCAAAAACCTCAACCACTAAAAACATTACAATCACACTGTTAGCTGCAAAGTTATGATCAAAAACTCAGAGAAATATTGCTTTAGATATTTTGACCTCTATCCTCTCCTGCCCTATTATGGCAATGTGTGGAATTTAGTTTTTGTGAGACTCGTAGACAAACAGAAGAGGAGAAGAAGCTTCTTACACCAGATGACAATGTCGTAGTCCTCATAGGCTGATGTCAGAAATTCATGTAGGTACGGCCTCATCAGCTCCTGACCAGTTTCTGCACATGACTTGTGATCTAAACAAGCAAATTTAAAATTATACAATTATCTTAAAAATCAAACAATCAGCTGATGGGATCAGCTAAAGCTCCATATGAATGTAAAAGTGTAAACTTTACAGCTCTTTCAAATCTCATGCAGACAAGTTCTCACAACAGCAACATGATTAACTGAGATAAAGGCGTGCAAGATTAGCATTAGCATAATATCAGTATCCATGGCTAATAGCTCATAAAGTCAATCTACTGGCAGATATGGACAGTTTTTTCCAAGGCTCTTTGGACTGGGAAAAAAGGGAAAAATCGAAGTTTTAGCATTGTCTTGTACAAAAAAAATCGTTGTGGTCTTGATTATTTATATTTAAACATTTTGTGTTGATAACTGAGCCAATGTTGTAATGCACTCTCTTACTTTTGTAACTACAGCTACTGCTGAATGCTGGTGGCAGTGCGGGTGGATTCTTCATTTTTTTTGTATTTTTTAACCTCTTTCACTTTTCACCGTCTGAGTCTTTCTTTCTTTTAACGCACTTTCTGTTACATTATTTTGAGTGAAACTATTGCACAAACTAAGCTGGACTGACTGATAATGTCTGCAGGATTTTTTCCCAATTTTTAAAGAGGAGGCACCGAAACACTGTGAAACCATGTGGATCATTTTTGGAATTAACATGTTTTAAGTGCATGATGTTGAGAGCTTGGTTTAAAAAAGCAATTTAATCATTTTTAATTGATTTCCCTTTAAATGGTTCATTATTGATCCATAAATTCCAAGGATGGATCTTTTAACTTGGGTAGTTTTTTCTTCATTAGACATGCAGAGAAGCAGCCTGTGGTATCAACCCTGCTAGTCTCACGTGATCAGCATTTGGCACTGCTTTCCACTGAACAAAATCTCGTAAGATGTTACTGCAAGCAGTCAAACAAACATGGAGGAAGCGAAAAGCACTATAGGGACAACACCAGAGAGTTTAAAAGCTGATGTTTGGACATATTTCGGATTTAACAAGCACGAAGGAAAAGACGAGTTGGACGAAAAACAAGTAAGATGCAGAATATGCATTAATATATGATTAATGGAACTGCTTTGGGTTCAGTTCTTAATGTAAAAACAATCTTTAATAATGTACCAGGTCAAAAGGTCACTATTTAAATTTACAGCATTATTCTAACTGAGATATCCCAGACTAAATAAATATAGAATCAAAACGTGAATCGAATCGATTTGAGACCTTGTAACATCGAATCGAATCAATCCAGAAAATCTGAATGATACCCAGCCCTAATGATGTTATATCTGCCAACAGCAGTCCATCTCATCCAGTCAGCTCAACGTTGAGAGTTAACATGGCTATCAGTCTGCTTGTCCATATTTGTGTTTGTCAAATTTTCAAATAAATATAAGGATTCACATAAAACTAAATACACTTCCTCGTCTTAACTGTGTAACAGTGACAAATCAGAAGATCTGTCAAAGTCTGTTTGAACAGCTCTAAAAAATTAAATGATTATAATGCAGTAATGAAGTTTAAAAATGTTCCCAAAGTTTCCATGTTTTATAGTATTAAAAAAAAATACTGCTCCATCAAAAATGATCAAACTATGAGGCATTTTGAAACATTCAGATAAGCGTAGAACAGGCATGAAAAAAAGAAAGAGCTGAAGCACACTGTTAAACTGTTGCTAAATGTAGCTTCAATATATCTGACAAATCATGCAGTCACATATTTATCAATCAAACGTTAAATAAATGAATTTTCTTTTTCCTTTTAACTCACCGAACAGTGTGTAGTCCACATCCAGCACCAGGAGTCTCTTGCCTTCCCTTGGAGGGTTCAGCTCCTCCACCTTATAGTCTTTGACTCTACGAGCGATTTTAGCCAGGTTCTCCTCTCTAGACACACAACAATATTTCTGTTTGACTCATCTTCTTCGACATCTCGTCCAGCTTCAAATACAACAACAGAACCACTAAAATCCCAAACCTGTTCTCCACTTCAATGACCTCTTCCTCAATGTCGAAGTCATTGACCACATCGTCATTCTCTGGGGGAGGAGCGAGAACATCTTCCTTCAAAAGACAAAGCACAACCAGAGTCAGACTACGTCATAAAGCAAACTCACAGTGTGATTTCAAGCATGAAACACCAGAGGCTACTTTTTTATCATGATAAATTCACGAGAATCATTCAGGGAATTAATAAGTAGACTGATGAGCAGAACTGTTAATGGTAATGGTAATAACAAAATCATATCTGATTCCCATCCTCAGTCTTAATTTAAATCATTTAAGTCAACGTTATCATGCAGCCTACCAGGCTCTCCTCTCGGGTGCCCATCATCATGATCTTGGTGTTTGGCTTCAGCTTCAGAGAGCCCAGCTTTACCTCATCCTCTGCAGGTTTACCTGGAGAAAGGAATGAAAGGTTTTAAATCAGGAGAAGGATGATGAAATAAAAAGACGTCCTGGCTGAAAACAATTCTAGAAGAAAGACAGTTTTTGTCTTACGAGTATGACAAAATTCAATAAGTTATTCCAAATAAATGCATGACAGCTCCACATGTTTGAATCATTGTCTTTAATTATTCTGATTTTTTAGGTTTTGGATAATTCTCCGTTAAAAGATTGTTAATGTCAGGGTTCAAACACCATGTCAAAAATCAAATTGAAGACAGACAATTGAAGACAAGCAGTGGAGCTAAAAGTGGGTTGATTAATAAGATTTAAGTCTGTTTACAGTATAAGCACTCTGCTGATGCAACGCTTTATTTTTCATGTGTTTGCTGAGGCAAGGAAAAACTGTCTTGGTCAAGCACTCTCCAACTTTTGTACCTTTTGTAAGTAAAAATAATTCTGTTTCAGACTTTTTAAGCTAAAAATTTCAAAACTAAATGAAAGACTAGGGATGGGAATTGATAAGATTTTATCAATATCGATGCTGTTAACGATCCTGCTAATCGATCCAATTCTTTAATGATTCCCTTATCGATTCCTGCAGATTTTCCATGTGAGCAAATGTTGGTCTGATTTTTGTGGCAACAATGTCAAACACATGTCACAGCATGTATAAATGCCTCCGCAGATTGATGGTGTGTCCACTCACTTAAGGTTGTGTAGTAGATGCAGTTAGGATTAAGTCACAATTCTGATGTGTCTGAATCCTGTCAGTGGAAGGAATTGATAAGGGAATTGATAAGCAAAAAAATTAATGATATTGATTCTTTGATGGAGCTGTTAACGATTCTCAACTGGAATTGGTTTTCGATTCCCATCCCTATGAAAGACTTTTTGAGGATCTCCAGTAACTCTTAATATTGCCTATGAAAGTGTTTTAATGAAACAGGTGTTTGCAACACGTTTCATTTGAATCCACATAAATCATCCATCTCTCATCATCTGTTGCACATTTCTGTGGTGGGGTCCTGCGGCCTAACCCAGCTGATACAGAGGCAGGGTACACCCTAAACCAGCTGACCACTGGGCCGTTTACAGAGTGTCTGTGGGAGGAAACCAGAGTGCCCTGGGAGAACACATGCAGGCACAGAGAGAATGAGATAACTCTACACAGACAGAACCAGACTGGCTGCGTCACCATCATGCACTTTGTACCTCTACCTGGAGGTTATCATTTTGTTTGTTTGTTGGTGAGATAACTCAAAAGTCATAAACAGAATTTGACGACACGTTCAGGGAATACTGGTCATGGCAAAAAGAAGAAATGCTACAATTTAGGAGAGGATCTGAATCTGGATGCAGATCCAGGATTTTTTTTGCTTGAGTTTCATCTGACAGCAGAGAGCATTGCTTCTAACATACTGTATATGATGGTCTCATTACAGTAATTTAAATTTTGGAAAGGTTACTACACCTAACAACAAGAAAGTTGTTGGTTCAAACCCGGTGCCCATCAAGTCTTTCTGGTCTTTCGTCATGCGTGGGTTCTTTCTGGGCATTCCAGCTGCCTCCAACAGACCAAAAAATTGTTGATTGGCGACATTAAATTGCCCGTAAGTGTGAGTGTGTGTGAATAGTTGTCTGTCTCTTTATGTGGCCCTGCAATCAGCTGGGACCTGGGTGTACCCTGCTGCCTCTTGCCCAGTGGCAGTTGGGCTAAGCTCCAGCCCCCCTGCACCCTGGAAATGGATAAATGGTATACATGATGGGCCACCTGTAGAAGTAATGCTAACATCGAAGACAAAGGGAATAAGAGTCTTTACCACAAATAAAGACATAAATGTCATCTGCATAACTAACATAACTTAAAATGATTTAGAAAATGCTTGGTTTTAGCATCATTGTACTGACACTTGCTCATGGCTTTATGTTTATTTTCTGCAAGAGCAGTGAGCTCTCACCTTTGACCTTGAGTCCCAGTAGTTTCTGTCTCTCTGGCAGCACCCCAGTCAGAGTCTTGATGGACTGTTTCAGGTCCAGCACCGTGTCCTCCTCGGACAGAGAGCTGATGGAGTACTCCTGTCCTCCCCACTTTATGATCACTGACACTGACATGGCTCACGCTCGACTCCACCTGTACGTGCACGGACAGGTGCACACACTCGCAAATGAAGGCGTCAATCTCAGGTGACAGACATGCACACCTGCAGAAGAGAGATGGACGAAATAACAGAGATGTCACCTGTCTGCTTCTGTGGAGCAGAGAGACACGGTGAGCTAAGCTGTCATCACACCTGTAACCTGTGCATTGTTTCACCACCTGATTAGAAGCATCTAATGCGAGGAGACAGCGATTGTACCTGATGTTGATATTTTTAGCACGAGGAGGCTAACATTAGCTAGCAACAATGTAAACAGACAAGGCAACCGGCCAACCCGCTCACATTAGCTCACTAAGCCGCACGGTAGGTGTACCATTACCTGGAGGAGCAGAAAGACGCCTGAGAGTTCGCAAACGCAGTCAAATGTCGTCAAAGTTTGAATGAATGAAGTTTGCCGTTCAGTCTCATTCAGCGCAGGGAGCACGCTCTCGACTTCCGGCGTCCCAAATCCGTCCGGAAGTGACGCAGGGGGGAAAAAAAGAAGCAGCGTCGCCATGACAACAGTGTATTAGCAAGCAAAGTATGTCTGCTAAATCATTGAGTCGATAGATTAAATAAAATAGTCGCTTAAAAACGCCCTTTCCTGAAGTACCATTAAGGAAAAGTGTTAGATCCATTTTAGATGGAAAAAATCATTTCCGGCAGGTCGAGATTAACATCAACATGACGAGAATAAGGTCGAAATTTTGAGAAAAAGTCGAAATGAGGAGTATAAAATTGAAATGGCAACAATAAAGTTGAAATACAAGTACGTGATTAAAAACGATGAGATTAAAGTTGCTATTTAGAGGAAAAGGGTCAAAAGTCGAGTTTAAAGTCGACATACAATGTGTTTCGACTGTATTCTCGACATTTCAACTTTATTTTTTTGTCGTTTTGACTTTAATCTCATAATTTCTCGTTTCAGCTTTAATCTTGAAAGTTCAACTTGAATCTCGACTTTCCCAAAATTATTTTCTCCATCTAACATGTCCCTTACTACGGAAGCCCTAAAAGGCCATGGTTTTTCCATGTTTTTTTAGCACCGTTTTCTCGTGATAACGACTTAATTTCAGTCGTTTTCCCGAGATCTCGAGTTATTTATGTCGTTATCTCGGGATAACGAAGCTTGTTTTCTCAAGATCTCGACTTATTTATGTCGTTATCCCGTGATAATGACTTATATATGTCGAGATCTCAAGAAAACAAGCTTCGTTATCCCGAGATAACGACATAAATAACTCGAGATCTCGGGAAAACGACTGAAATTAAGTCGTTATCACGAGAAAACGGTGCTAAAAAAAACGTGAAAAGACGTGACCTTTTAGGGCTTCCGTACCTTACATACTTCCGTATACCTTCATATCGGCAAGGTACAAAAAAGACAAAAAATGAAATAAAAATAAATGCAAAAGCTGCTTCCCATAAATAACCTAAAAAATACTATTTTTGATGAATTGCGTTTCTATCGGACATTCTTCGGCAGGAATTAGATTTTACGTTTTTATGAAAGAGCATTGGATTCATTTAAGATGGAAAAACTACTTTTGGCAGGATGAGATTAACCCTGTACCATAGCTTATAGCCAGAAAATTCTAATTTTTTGGAGATTAAATTTTTATTTCACTTTCTGCCAAAATCCTACAAAAATCAAAATGTCCATAGAATTCAACATATAGATTTTTTGTATCTCTTTTGATACATTGGGTGTTTTTGGCAACTGATAATCCATTCAAGGACATTTTTATCATTTATCTGATTGTATTCAGATGTGTTTTTTTGTAATTTGTTGATCATATTGAGTAGAAAGAGGTATTATAAAAGTGTGTATCAAATATGATGCAGTTGGCATTATAGGGTTGAAGCTGAAATGACGAGAATAAAGCCAAAATTTTAAGATAAAATTTGAAATGTTGACAATAACTTAAAATAGGCCTACAATTTAGTGATAAAAGACAAAATCATGATCAAGATAAAAGTTTAAATTTTGAGAAAAACTTGAAAGTCCAGAATAAAGTCAACATAAAATGCATTTCAAATTGATTCGACGTTTCAGCCTTTTTCTCGACATTTCAACGTTGTTCTGGACCTTGCAACTTTTATCACAAAAATGTACTTTGACTTCATTCTCATTATTTCAACTTTATTGTTGCCATTTCAATTTTAATCTCGAAATTTCGACTGAAATCTCAACTTCCTCAACATTAATTTCTCCATCTAACATGGCCCTAATACTCTTCCCTTTGGTATTTGATTTATAAGACAAAATCATTGAAGGTTACATGACATAAACAGACAATTGTGTAACTTACTTTATTTGTGTGTTTGCTAAGTTGTTTTGTTTTGCTGTGATTTTTAAACTTGTTCAAGCTGATTCAAAGGCATTACCAAAATTTGTTCAGTATGGAATCTGACTGAGAAGAAAAACTCTTTGTTCTGTTTTTGTTTCAGCACAAGTGTATCTCTATTGGTGTTTTAAATGAGTACTTGTGTTCAGATCTGTGTAAAATTACCTCAATATTCTTATCAGGATTTTTTTTCTCCTTAAATTCAGTGAAATGAGCTTTTGATCCTATCTGCAGTAAGGTGACAAAAAAAATCACAAAGTGGAGGTCCCTACAATGTCTCAGCAAAACGAGTTTATTTGAGGAGCATTTTTTTAATTTCACCTTTCTATTCAGTCATTTTCACATTTGTCTGAGTAGTTTTTATGCGCAGACATGACATTGCGCAGACTTTTATAAATAAAAGTTCACATCCTACAGGAGATTTTTTTTTTCTCTCCTTTATTGTCAATGTACAAATTAACAAGGCATCACATTCAAGTGAAAACAGTCTTATAACAAGAAAAAGAGCGAGCAATCACAATAATAACAAAAAGATAACTTACATAAAACACACACAAAAAAAGAAAGAAAATTAAAAATATAAAAACACAAGCGGTCAATCAGGAATTAAAGTACAAAGGTACTCATATAGACATTGGGCTTTTTGAGAATTACAACATTTCATACATTTTTATATATATATATTGATCTCATTTTGAAATGCATCAAATATTGGAGCAACTTTTAAAAAGCGACATTTGTGCATGAAAAACTTAGCCAAGATGATTAAATTATTATTCCCAAACTGTGCTTTCTTGTCCTCCACTAAACCAATCAGTATGTTTTCGTGTGTTAAAGTCCGAGTAATTGGATCATTGTAGTTTGTCCAATTTTGAAAAGAATCCCAAAATGGTCTAACTAGGTCACATGAGAAAAAAAGATGTTCTATCCGTTTCAATATCTGTGTTACAAAAAGTGCAAACATTTAACCTACAGGAGAAAATAAGACTTTCGGACAAACTGAGCTCTATCAGCCTCACGTCCAATTTAACGGGACAGGCGACATTGCGCATGCTCAGTGCATCTTCCTCGTCTGTGGGTAATGGCTGCTGGCTGAGATGAGCGGATCGGCCGCATCCTTTGAGTGCGAGGTGCCTGCATCGCGAAGACCGTTAACTCGGGCGGTGCCGAGTTAAAATGGTCGATATCCGACCCGAAAAGCATCCAGAAACTGTTGTACATATTGTGAACCTCGTTCTTGGCTCGTAAGTTCTTAACTTTTTCCATTTTGTGTTGGCTGGTCGCCACAGCTAGCTTAGGATGTCAGTCTGAATGCTAGCAGGCTAACGGCACAGTTTGGCTGAGTGGGTACAGGCACTGCTAACGTTCAGATGGTCCAAGCTAACAGTGGCTATCCCTGTGTGCTTTTGTGTAAACAGTGGTGTCTGAAATTAGACTTTTAGTAGAGCTATCTAGTCTGTTGTGATTTTGTACCCGGCTGTGGTGGAAGTTAGCTGGGTTGTTGATGGTCATAGAAGTTAAATGTAGACGCCGCTTTGGCCGCTAATAATACGTCAACACGGGCGCCATTTTGGTGGGGTGAAGGTGCATTTTAAGAAACTTAAGTGTAGCTGCAGAATGTGCAGTCATGACGAATACATTTAAATATTTTGAGGAACTCATGTTATCATTTAATCTGCTCGTTGCCTGCAGTTTTAATGAGAATTTATCAAGTCTTTAGCTGTTACGGATTAAGTAAAGTTTTCTATAGTGATAGCTAAATTATTAAATTTTGGAAATATTAGCTTCAAAGTAACATCCCATATCCTTATTTCTAACTAAGATGTGTTTTGTTACAATGAAAATCAAGTAATGACCTAATTTTGTGCTGTTTTGGTTAATAATGCATCAGAATAAACAGTATTTTCTCACTGAAGGCCTCTTGTTATACTAGCAAATGACTTAACCTAATGCCCTCTTCCCCAAAGGCATTACTACAATATGATAGGGCTGAACGGATCGAAATCGCAATTTCAGACAACTTAATAATGTAATCGCCAAAACTGCAATGTTTTGCAGCGCTCCTGGCCAACTATTTTACAAGAACTACTTTACAAATTTGCAATCATTTTTCAATTAGACTCGACTTATTCTCGTTTGTCACATCTCTGCCATGAAAGTGCAGCAATACAAAGCCTCTGATTAGGAGTTCAAATATCCCATAAATAATGAAAACAAATTATCAGTATCAGCTGATGAATGTGTTACTTGCTTTAGATCATTGATTTCCTTCCTGTTGTCTACACTGTAAACAAAGTGGATAATGCACTGGTGCTTGATTTGAAGAAATTGTGAATCAAATTGAAATCACAATATCTGCTAGAAAAATTGCAATTAGATCTTTTCCTAAAATCGTCCAGCCCTATATCAACATGTATATGTGTGTTGGGGGTGTATATATACACATTGTTGTTATCTTGGGATTGCAGTGATCTTACATGAGACCAAATGTTGAAATATGCCTCCACCTCGGCATAAGTTTTGGCCAATTAAATTAAACAGCTTAGAAATAGCCTGTTTTGCTGATAGATATCCAGACTTGTATGATTACGAGCTGCTGCAGTACCTACTCAAAATGGCGCCCGCACAGACGCTTGTCATTAACTTGAATGTGGTATCTACCTGACTGTATCTATGGCTGTCAGTGGCTAACTGACAGCGATGCTAGCTGACTACATTAGCATGAAATGTTGGCTCAGTGCCTGGTGCAGCTCTTCATCACCTCACAGCATATCGGTTTATCACACAACAGAAACTTAGATTTATCATTTTGTTGGTATTTGTAGTCCGCTGCATTCACACCAGCCCGGTTAGGGTTTAGTTGCGGCGCAGCTATTTTTTTCCTCCCGTCGAGACGGAGAGGTTACTAGAGTTCATGGCGTACCACAATCAATGCAGCACTCACTCATCCACGGTGGCTGTCAGCTCGGGGCTTCAGCTGGGCTCGTAATGATCGGAAAACACACACAGAGAGGAATAAAGCCCGATCATGTCTTTGTGTGACGAGCAGCTGTGAAAACTGAAGTGTTATATAAGCTGTATTCTCTCTCTGGACGGTGAATTCACAGTTATGTAAGATATGACGGTCCTGTCCTCCGCTGCAGATATAAATGGAAGGAATCTCCTCAGTCGATGAATTTACTGATATCAGTGCAGTTTTACAATTATCTGACACTTATGTGTAGAAGTTTTACCATCAAAGCTGCTTCATAAGCTCAGACACTTGTTGAAATCGTGGGATGATCATAATAATATGTCAAGCTTTCAAAATGACGATATCAGCAGGAATCATACAGACTTTTATTACTTATTTTGTTTATGGACTGTAAGAAAAGTCTTGATCAAGAGAGATTACTCAAACAGAAAACAGTAGTCAGCAACAGTAGGAATGAGAAAAAAATAACTGATTTGTTATTAACCAATGGGTTCAATAAACCTTAATCATCAGAATATACTATAGTTAAATAAATGAAAAATAAATTAGGAGACCCCGAAAAGTAATATCAAGAAATCCCGTAAAACAAAAACATATATTTTTTAATTGTAAAATAAACACTGTGTTTAATTTAATGCCTAAGTCACACATTCCCGTTTCTCATAGCAACTTTGCACGACTGTACACGATTGAGGCTGCTGGTGTGATCGCTATGATACGGGATGAAATGACTGTCTCATCCCTGGACACACCCCGTAAATACACAGTCAGTGGCGCTGCTACAGCGCTTCAGGGGGTGTTCATCCTGCTCCAGTTAGGTTAATACAGCGATATGACAAGGATTCCATCCCGCTGACAGGACGTCAGCCCCACTCGAGCTCAGTTCGCGTCATGTAAGCCCTGACTGAGCCCTGTCGCTTGCGCCGTCTTGAACGGGACACAGTCGGGGCACAAACGGATACATCCTTGTCAGTCGTCCTCATAAAGCTTTCAGGATTGAGCCGCGATTGGGCCACGTTCAGCCCGACTGAGCTCCGTACATGCCACGCTAATACCGCTCGCATTAGGTCTGCATTAGGCTTCCATCCCGCTATACTGAGAGCGGTGATTCTCCACGACAGTTTTGAACAGTTCAAAACTGTCGGGACCCTTCCACGTTCCCCGCCGTTCATCCATGACTATACAACGCTGATCTAGACCAAGTAGCGCATGCACCACGACCAAAGCACGTTCTATCAGGATGATGACAATCGTGCACAATGGCCATGAGAAACGGGAGTGTGTGACTGGGGCTTAAGCATAAGCATATTCTAAAGTAAAATAAATAAATGAAGAATAAATTAGAATGGACTGCTTGTAAAGGAGTTTTTCTATCAGAAATTTTAGATTCAGGCCGATATAATCCGATGTTTGTATTTTTGCTGATATCGGACCGATATCATTATCGAATCGGGACATCCCTAGCAGTTACCAGAAATAAAAATACTTTAAAGTGGCACACTGTGTCAGTGTTTGTCTAATTTTCTGGGGCTGTATGTTGATAAATGTAACACACGTGTCCGTTTAACAGGAAAAGTGGTTTCTCGACCACAACAAATTCATGCAAATTCAGCAAGTGTGGCCTCACAATTTTGTGCAACTTTCCCACAAGTACAGACAATTATCCACACTCTTTTTTCCTCCCAGACCCACACATCAAAGAATCACGTATCGTCCGTCCATGTCCTGTTTCCAAAGTCCTCCAGCCTTCTGATGTTCATCTTGTGACACTGTTGATTGAGAAATTACTGTATTTGTGCCACATGAGACGTTGCAGCACTGTTTTCATATGTTGTTCTCACATCACTGTGTTGCCATTGCAGCAAGGCAGAGCTGTAAATCATTGAGCAGGACAGTTTTATAGCAACATTTGATTAGCAAGATTTTTTTTATCGAAATGATGAAGTCAGCATTTCCTCTGTACCCTTTCCTTATAGGTCGGCGGTTTCTGCTGTCATTAATATATCATTTACTGTCAAATTTATGGTATGAAGATCTGACAAAGACCTAAAACAACCTCGACTTTTGTTTTTCTTGTCAGATCAAAATTCTTGTGCGTCATTCTTCAACTTTGCATTAAAAGAGAATAATGCATGACACTGAAAAGTTGAGCTGTAGTGAAATCATATTGTTCAAATGGTGCTGTCGTGGATATATTCACATTTTTAGTGTAAATATTGTTAATTGTCTGGAAGACAAAGAAAGGAGTGCTACCTGGACTCAGAGTTTGTTTGAGGTGCTGTTTGGAAAGGGATTCAAAAAGTCATTGAAACAAAAAGAAGAGACTCCAAGGCACTCTCTGTCATGTTTTGCATGACTTCCTGATGAAGGCTTGATGCCGAAACACGTCAAAGTTTGTTTTTGAGGCCTACATGACCATACTGTTAAAATAAAGGCATTTTAATAGTATAAAGAGAGTGCCTTGGAGTCTCTTTTTGTTTCATTGTTAATTTTTTTATCCTGTTTAAATCTCCACCTTATTCAGAGTCTCATTTCCACTTATTTTTTAATTATTTTTCGTCATAAGGAAGTTGATATTGCCTAAAGGCTCTGCATGTTGCAACCTGCTTACTTCATTTCGAGGACTTTTCTTTTGTTTTCTTTTTTATTTGTGTTTTTGTTTTACTTCATTTTAGTGAAGTTAATGCTCTTATCTATTCTAATGACTTTATCTGATATTTCTGACTGCTATACTGTGTATAAGAGTAACTGAAACAATATTTCCCCTTGGGGGATTAATAAAGTATTTCTGATTCTGATTCTGAAGCAGATCAAATCCCTGATAGATGACGTGTGATTGAAAATGGAGGGCAGTTTTTTTTCAATCCTTACTTTCAATATCCTTAGACACCTGAAACTCTTCCAGGTATTTTTTAAAATGCTCTCCAGCACTCATGAGGTCCTGCTCACATGTTCAATGTGCTGATCAAACAGATATGTTTGGACTCTTATGCATGCAGAAATTGGTCATTGATTAATGAAAATATCCATGAAAATCAGTTTGTATGTTGAGCCAAACTCTTCTCTTAAACAAGTCACTTTCTGTAGCTGTAATAGTTTGTATTTTGGGGGATTTCTTTGCATTTTTTCCTCATTCCAGACCTGCTGTTTTCTCAGGATTGTGTTTCACGTGTCTTTAAATCAGCAGCAGGGAAAAACCTGTCTTTGTCAGGCACAACTAAATGAGAGGAGGGACATAGTGACCAAACATGCAAAGTTGTATTTGGTGTTGGTGTTTGATTTTGTTGACTGATTCACCATAAACAGTCTTACAGAAACCCAGAGAGCAGTTAGACTCCACTGAGTGAACTTGTACAAGCTGAACTTGAACAGTTAAACTCTTGGCTCTGTCTTGGTTTGCTTTGTATGTGCTGGAAGATAAAAAAAAAATCATTGAGGTTTAATCATGATAAAAGCCTTGACTTTTCATTACAAAAACAACAGATTGATGGTGGATTTTTGACCCCATCCGTCTACTTGGACAACTTCCACAGTTTTAGTCCTCAATCTTTGACACATTCTCTCACATCTGCAACAAAGAGATAAGCCCTACTCCTAAAACTGAGGTGGCAGTGTCTGGGGCTCAGTCGAATGCCATCGCTTTTCATCCTTACTAGCCAGGCGTAACTGGAAATCAGTTAGGCCTCCCACTCACAGGTTCTGGGTTGTGGATGTAATGGCACATTTAAAGCTCGGAAAGTTTGAACACTCAGTAAAAGGATCATCCCAGAGCTTTTATAATGTCTGGCAGCCATTCTTGAACTACTTTAACTTGGAATTCTCTGCAAGAGACACTGAGACTGTTACTTAGAGTACTCACAATCTCTGTAATTACAAGACTTTATATTATTTATTAGTTTAGTTTAGTTTTATTATTACTATTTGTATGCATTTGTTGATTTATTTTTATATATGTACTCTGTGACTGCTGTTTGCAGCCTTGTTAATTGATTGATTGTGTTGTATGTTTGCAGTATAGAAAGCAAATAAAAGTATTTGAATAATACTTTGAAAACTCCATCTTGATATTGGCCCCTAGTTACACATTCCTGTTTCTCATGGCCATTGTCATAATCCTGATGAAACCTGCTTTGGTTGTGGTGCACACACTGCTTGATCTGGATCAACGTTGTATAGTGGTGGACGAACACCTGGGACAGGGAAAAATCCCGATTTTTTGAACTGTTCAGAACTGTTTTGGAGAATCAGCGCTCTCAATATAGCTGGATGGAAGCCTAATGCAGTCCTAAGGTGAATGGTGTTAGCATGGCATGTTTGGGGCTCAATCAGGCTGATCGTGGCTCAAGCCTGAAAGTTTTTGTAGGACGATTGACAAGGATGCATCCGTTTGTGCCCTGACTGTGACCAGTTCAAGGCGTTGACAGAGATGGGGCTCAATCGGGACTCACTGGGTCTAATCCTTGTCGTATTGTTGTGTTGACCTAACTGCGGCGAAAGAGCGCCTCCAAAGCGCTGTAGAAGTGTTACTGGCGTTGTATTTACGGAGCGTGTCCGGGGGAGAGACAGACATTTTCCCCGTATCATGCCGATCAAACCAGCCTCACCAATCACCATGAGAAACAAGAATGTGTGTCTGAGGCATAAGCAGTTCATTCTTTCCTTTCCTTTTATGTCAGCTGTGATCACTGCTGCATACCTCCTCACTGTACATCCTCATTTTGTGATTGTTCCCTTTGTCTTTGCAGTGCGCCCACTGTTTACATCCCCCGTTAGTGGTCAGTTCTGCCTGCGTGTCAGAGGTTCAGCTGAGGCCATGGCAGTCAAGGACCGTGTCGAGGCGGTGCTCAACGTGGGTCTTCGCGTACCCAGCATCATGCTGCTGGATGTCCTGTACCGCTGGGACGTCAGCTCCTTCTTCCAGAAGATCCAGCGATCCAGCCTCTCCAACAACCCCCTGTTTCAGTACAAATACCTGGCTCTCTACCTGCACTACGTAGGTCAGTGCTGGTCCCAAACACACTCAACACACATCACACACAGTCACTGTTTTTCCAGGGTTACATTTGTATTAACACGTAGTGCAGGAATTAAAAAAAGAAATCATAAACTAAGTTCTTTGCATCGTTTGCATCACCCAGCATTGAACACTTTACATATCGTTTGCACTGATGTCACGATTTCTGTCAGAAACAAGAAACAAGTAAATGCTTTAATTAATCTAAAAAGTGCTGTGTTTAAGCCATTTTTAGAAGGCCTGATTGTTTTTATCATGTTCATTACGGTTGATGTCTGATTAATAGGACTGGGACGATATGCTTTTCTCCTGATTTGATTTTTTACGATTTTTAAAAAAATGTTTAGGTTTAAATTGCGATTCTACGATATTGCCAATTTTTGCAATCATTAGCTTTTTTAACACCAGTAAAAAAGATGAACAATGCTGATGCCTACAGACTAAATCAGGACAAATACACATCACATGTGAGTCCATTTTTAGGATTTATACAGCAATATGTTTTAACCTGCTGTTTGTACTCTCTTCAAAAGCCTGGTAAGCATTTAAAAGTGGCTTATTAACACAGAATAAAATGAAGCATTTTGGGGAAAAAAAAGATTTTTTGAACAAAAAAATCGGTTTAAAAACTGTTAAACAAAAAACCATGATGCTTATGTGAATCGATTTTTTTTCTCCCACCCTGATTAATGTTAAAGAATGAGTAAATAAACTTTTAGAGCCTTAGAGCTACCTTTGTAATGCAGCATTAGTTTGCATATGCCTTAATTAAATAAAAAAACGTGTGAATATAATGTCAATAATTAGCCAGATGGAGGCTAAATGAATTTGATAATTCATCGATTTGTGGTAAAATCTATCGACTCAACTATTTGTTTAGCTGTTTATTGGCAAACCAGCCTTGATAACCAGTCCTCTCTTGGTTTTATGATGGCTTCAGGCATGAATACATCATCCGTTGTCGTCAGTGCCACATCATTTAGATATTGATGTTTGAGTTTATAAATAATTTGCAGAAATGTGTGTTTCAACATCAGCTGAAGATCTACACTGCTGCGATAAACACTAATAAACAATAAAAATGTTGATGCTTTTTTGCTGAATTTGAGCATTTGCTTACCTCCAGTTGCTGTTTTGAGTTTTTATTTCTTGCCACTCAATGGATGAAACTCCGCTCTTTCTCAGTGACTGACATCATGTGCATAACCTCTATAATGTATCAGCAATTGTCTTGTCTCTGTTATAATTACCTCTGCCATGAGGTTATGTTATTGCCAGCATTTGTTGTTGTTTTTTTTTGTTGGTTTGTTAGTTACTTAGTTTTTTATGTTTGTTTCTCTTTTAGCAACATAACTCAAAAAGTTATGGATGGATTTAGATCAGAGTTTTAGGAAATGTCCTGATTGGGACAAGGAACAAATGATTGGATTTTGGGAGTGATCGGGATCAAGCGTAAAACTACCATAACGTAAGATGCAATTTTCGTGGTCAACAAATCTAAATATTTAGATGAAATACAGGTAGGACTAATATTTATGGTGAAAATCACAATTTGGGTGAGGACTGTGGCGCTGGCAGAGGTCTGCGCTCTTTGAGTGCTTTTCTAGTTTGGGTTATGCTGAGCTGCTGCAGTTTCTTTGTTAAACTGTTTGTCTTATTGAATCGTCCCCAAACAAGGTGACAGAGTTTCAGCGCTCATGATTACATATCTCTCAGGCCTTCTTTACTCTTGCATTTCTGAAAATTAGGTAAGCTTCACACACCGTGTTCCTTTATCTGTTTAAACGTGTTCACAAAGCTGGAGAGTTGTTGAGTTTCCTCTTTTTGAAATGTTGTCCAGTCGAAGACAGGCTGTTCTGTCTTAGTTTTACCACAGTTTTACAACCAAACAACAGAAAGACGGTGGCTCCAGCATCGCAGGCACAGGAGCAGCGACTCTGAAACTATTAAAGACAGCTGTCTGCAAAAGTAGTGGGACAAGTTGCTGCTAAACTGCATCACACATGAAACTATATGTAGCATCTGGGCCACCCAGAATTACACAAGTAAAAAATAATTTTATTATCTTATTTAACAGGATGAATTATTTTTCTGGGAGCTCAAGAATTCTTTATAATGAACAGTCATGCTAAAATAACCTAAAGTAGTTAAGATAATTGTGAAAAAATGTATTAATGTAACTTTATTCATGCAATGATTATCTCTCATCATCACATCTCCTCATCCACATACAGCCCACATTAAGTATTATAAGTTTCAGTAGTTTTGTGCATGTGTGAAAAGGATTTTGGGCCTCAGCATCAAACTGTGCACGTTTCAGACGCTCACATGAGGCCACAGGCAGTGAGCTGTCAGGCTGCTCTTTGCTCTGATGCCAGGGGAGTCAGGATCGGATTGTGCTGTTTCATCCAAACTGCTTTACTCAACGTTAAAATCCTGAATGATGCTGCTGTAATTCAGTGTGACTTCTCAGCTGTGTTGTGGTTTCAGCAGCGCGAGACAGGTTTCCAATATTGTGTTGACTCTGTCAAACAAAGCCAGAGGAGAAAAATAACAAAGAAAGGACCTCAATGAGAACGCTATAACTCATCCACACTGAGCTTATGTCCAACTTTGTCTTTTTTCCCCTTTGTTGTATTGTTTTGTAGTCTTTTCTTAGATTCACAAATATCTGTCTTTTATTCAAACCTGCTAAAAGTAGATTAAAACTCTCTGCTCACAAATGCAATGCTGGCTCAGACTTTGGGTCATAGCTATAACTTAGAGTTTGGCTCTAAATGTCATCCCTAAAACAGATTAAGGTTCGACAGTCTTGAGTCTCATGTGTTTACGGAACAAGACGATGGCACCATTAGCACCCCTTACCCGTAGAGAAGGGCAGAAGGAGGGGACAGGATGCATGTCTATGAGACAGAAAAGCTTCTGTGCAAGTCTAGACATTAAAAGGGAAAGAGTCCACAGTCTGAGTTTATCAAACAAAAATCCTGTTTCGAATGAATATTCACTGGCATCAAGTTCCAAACACAATACTTTACCATTTTCTCAAACTGTTTCCTCTCTGATTGGCTGAATATGCATTAACAAAACACGTAATTATTACCTTGTCTTTCTTCATATTTGTCAAGTTCATTGATTGTTACAGCCGGGAGGTTTGTTTTTGCCAGTTTGAGCATGTGAGGTGCGCTTCAGTTTACTGGTCCATGCAGAGCACTGGATTGAAGAACAGTTCTGTTTGCCCACTGTCAGTGTGTCTTTCATTATACATCTGAACCAAACATTACAGATGTATAATACACAGGTACACCAGTTGTAATACACCTGAGTATTACAACTGGTGTGTTTTTATAGGGCAGGGCAGCTTTAACCAACACATCCTATCTGATCATATTGATTGGACTCCAGGTTTGCTGACTCCTGGCTCTAATTAGCTCTTGGAGAAGTAATTAGCCGAGGGGTTCACATACTTTTTCCACCCTGCACTGGACTGTTAACATAGTGTGTTGAATGAAAACATGAATTTTTTTTTTGCGCTGTATTAGTTTAAACAGACTGTGTTTGCCTAGTGATGTGACTTAGATGAAGACCAGAAAATAGTATATCACCAATTTAAGCAGAAATCCAAGGAATCCCAAAGGGTTCACATACTTTTTCATGCAACTGTACACGGGAATGATGCTCATGTAAAATCTAAGTTTGGGAAACTATACATTTTATCTAACTTTGTAATATTTCTCAAATAGATGGCAGTTGGGTGGAGGTTTTTATTCCAAAAACTTAGTATCTTGAACAGTTTGTCAGGACCTCGGTCAGCTCCCTGCTTCACGACAATCAATAAACACTCGAGTGCTGGTACATGTGGGCCAAGACCCGACTTTTTTTGGCACCTTGGTATGGTTGTTTTGTGCGTACCAGACTTTGATTGACAGCTTTCACTCCTGTGCAAACTTGTAAAGTAAATTTAAGTTCACCTGCTGTGCACCAAAGCTTTGAAGGATTATTAAGTTCCTGATGAAAGTTACTTTGGTCAAAGAAGTTCATAGTCTGAGAATTTTTTATGCCTTTCATTGTGCTCCGTCAGACTTGGCTGCAGTCACTTCATGAGCCAACGGGTCTGGTATGTGCCTGTTGTCCCAGCAGAATAAACCAAAAGAAAAGTCCAAAAACCAGTCAAACTGCTGTGATGCTCTGAGGGGTGCTCTCTGTTCTTTTTTACTTAGTTTAAGATAGGCTCCTCGGGCAACAGACTTCTATCAGCTGTGTTGACTTATAGATATAGCTCCATGTTGTTACATAAGATACATGTGTTACAGTGAAGCACATTGAGCAGGTGGCTTTTCAGACTGGAAACAGTTTGTGGTCAACAAACAGAAAGTCTTGAAGATGCTTTTACAGTGCACGTGTGGTCACTTAAATTTTGTTGGTGCTATGGTGTTTGTAAAACGTCTCATACAGGTTCTGTGTTTTTGTCTTTTCAGGTTACATCTTAAGCTTGGTGCTCCTGACTCTGCCACGCCAACACCTGGTTAAACTCTACCTGTATGTCCTTACGGCTCTGCTGCTGTTTGCTGGTCACCAGGTTTCAAGGTGTGTGCAGACCCACATTAACTGATAAACATCCAATATAACATAGATATTTCATTGACTTTTGGTAACGACATAGAATTTCCCACCACGTTCAGACTTGATTCTTACATGTCGCAGTGGCATTTTAAGGAAAACTTATTGGAAATGAAAATTATTTTTAAGTTTTAATTTTTTGAAGTTTAGAGACTTGGTTTATTATAAACCAATGCAAATCAATGTTTAAAACAAATAATAAAACACTACCAGACAGTGTGCAAAAGTCTTAATTCAAGTCTTACAGTCAAAATTCTGTGTTGTCTTTTCTTTTGCTGCTTTGAAGTGTATATACGACTGAAATACACTAAACTATAACAGTAAAAATTGGCTTGTTATGGTTATTGTGTGTAAGTTCAACGGGGACAGTGGTGAGCATTTGATGTACATTTGCAACAAACCTTGCTAAAGCTGTAAACTTGTGCATCAAGTTAAAAGTTAGTAGTATAAAGGCTGCAGACAATGCGGTAAATGAAATACTTTGTTCTCTGCTTGTCAGGGATTATGTCCGCAGTGAGCTGGAGTCTGGCCATGAAGGACCGGTCTACCTGGAGCCCCTCTCCATGAACAGATTCACCACTGCTCTCATCGGTATGAACCACACATCCACACACGGGGAACTCACTACAGGCAATGGCTGTGCTATGCACAAGTACAACACAAGAACCTTCTTAAATTCATCCATTATCTATACCAGTGATTCATTTTGGGGTTACACTCTGGGCTGATTGCCAGCCAATCACAGGGCCAACACCAATAGCCCTGTTTAAACCCAGTAACATTCGGCTCCTGTTAGCAGTTTGATAGGGTTTAATCAGCATTTTGACTCAGGTTGACTGATCCTGCAAGTGACACAGGTTTTTATCAGCTCGCTAATTTACGTCATGACGACGGCGTAACGTCTCCACAGCCTAACATGGCGCCTGTCCCTTCCATCTGTAACTTGTGAGACTCTTTGCCATCTCAGCAACAAATTCCATCTGCTTTATATCATCAGTGCTGAAACATTGTTCAGTCTGCGCTGAGTTTGTATGTTTTTAAAGAGGGAAAAAAGTACGAAGCACAGAAAACATTTAACTAACGTGTCCACATCTTCTATGCTCCTTTCCATTGTTTACGTGGTTGTATTTCATCAAGCTGATGAGCTTGATGCGCCAGAAGTAAAAAACAGCCATTGTTAGCGGGTTGGAGTAGCTAAGATTAGATTAGATAGTACTTCATGTATCCCTTTGGGAAAAACTCCTTCAGGGAAATTACGAAATTACAGTACCAGTTGTTTATAACAGATGAAAATACACACACACACACAAAAGCTCTAAAGCTCTAAATGAAACAAAAAAAATAAAAATACTTCTACATGCTGGCTACTGCTCCTTCCCATCTTCTATCTTCCTGTTACTCCTCCTCCCCTCCAATTAGGAGTTGTGCAGTCGCATTAGAAACTCACATTGGAAAACCCCGCGTTGACCCTCTAATTTTAGTGTGAAAGCAGTACAAGAGACAAATTCACACACACTCACACCTAAGGGCAAATGCAGGTTTGAAATTTTCTTAGAAGTATGAAGACAACCCACCCAGAACAGAACAGTTCTTGACCTACTTGTTCACAGTTGTCCTGAAAATTAGGGGTAATTTATACAACAGTGTCATATCTAAATTATTTTATTTTGTCATTGTCAAACATCCATGTAAATTAATACAATAAACATTTAATTTATCAAGCATGTGATGGAGGAATGCTCAGTACATGTAGGGGGCGTGGCCTCAACACCCATGCAGTAGCTGTGTGCTATGTGCACATGATTAAGGAAAAGTTTAGTGGTTGTTACCATCAAGGTAAAGCTCAGATATAGTTTAGTGTACTATATTTAAAATCCCTGGAACAATGGGGACAATGTTCAGTTTTGTAAATTCTAGGTTTATTCTTCTTTTATTCCCAAAAGTTAGTGGTAATTCCCCGAGAAAAGTTTCCAGCTTTGAAAATTTGGTTGTTCATGACTTGCATTGTTGACATTATGGTCTTAAAAGACTAAACTCCAGCTAGAGTGTCTGTGATTCTGTTTCAGTTGAACTGATGGTGCAGAGGATCAGCATGTTCAAATTTTAAGATCAACTGAAAAGTAGATGCATCCTAACAAACATTATAATATCAGCTTATATACCCACTCCGGTCAAACCTTTTCCCTGCTCACCTTTGACATTTGGTGTATGTTTAGATGTACTGTATGTTCTGTGGTCTATATGATCTGGTTTCACCTTACAGAACAGTAAATATGTGTGAGTCTGATGTTCTATAAATAAGTTGTGCTGATTCCCTCTAGGGACAGAGGTTCACTGATGCAGAGCGAGGAGAAGATTAAAACCTCTAAATGTTCAAGTTTAAAGTCACTTTTTCTTTCAGTTTTCGTGTGGCAGACTTATCCAACTATAAGGCCAAACAACTCTAAACAGGCCTTGGAAATAAGTCCATTTTAGCGATTAGAAAGATTGCAAAAAAAGGGAAAATTTAGATTTTCTCTTGAACTTCCAACACTATCCTTACACTTTGGAAAGATGTGATCATTTTTGCACCCACTGGCTTTTTTTCCCCCTCACTTTGTTCCGGTGTGCAGTAATGAATGAAAGTGTCAGGGAAAAGACAAATGCTTCATTTGTTGCTTTTAAAGCAGCAATATGTGAACATTTGGTTCTGTTATTTTTTGCCAATGATGGCCCCTGAGTGTAAAAGCACTATATGAACTGCTGAGGGTCATTATTATTATTTTTATGCACAGAAACACGGCTTTGCTTGCATTATCTGCTTGTTGTATCTGCAGTTTCCTCATGGCGGATCCAGACGGTGATCCGGATCAACACCAAAATTGAATCACTTCTTCCTTTTCCCATGCTGAACATTTCCTGAAAATTTCATCAAAATCCATCCATAACTTTTTGAGTTATTTTGTTCACAGACGTACAGACAGACAAACTCTCCCGAAAACATAACCTCCTTGGCGGAGGTAATTAAAACAATTTAGAGACCAAATTATGACTAAGACTAAAAGATATTTTAGGCAAAAGACTACATTAAAACTCGGATAAAAAAAAGTGCTTTTAAAATTTACTGGGGTAGAGGCATTTCTCTGTGTTGAAAGTTCGTCCACTATTAGATCGACTTTGAAACAATTAAGTTTATACCAAATAAATACTTGGCATGTTTAAGCTGCCCTGTGATTGGGTGGTAATTAGTTCAGGAATGTACCCCACCACTTACCTAATGTCAGCTGGATAGATTTTTTAAGTTTTATCGATGATGGATGGATGTTGTGGCTTCATAAATATTCCCAACCTCACAAGTCTACACCTCAAGTTTGCTTTTGTGATTTTTGTGTAAAATTGTTCTGCAGAATTTCTTTATAGTTTTTTTATTGTTCTTCAGAAAAAAAAGTCATGAGGCCATGTCACTCAGGCCCAGCTTTTACGGACGTTTTAAATTTGATCTTCTCCTGTTTCTTCCACCTCATCCTCTCTTATCGTCTGTCAGGTCAGCTGGTGGTGTGTACACTGTGCTCCTGTGTGATGCAGACCAAAAGGATTTGGCTTTTCTCTGCCCACCTCCTCCCTCTGGTGGCCAGACTGTGCCTGGTCCCTCTGGAGACCATCGTCTTCATCAATAGGTTCTCCATGATCTTCACAGGCCTGGAGGTCATTTACTTCCTGGCCTCTAACTTGTTGGTACCATATAACCTGGCCAAGACTGCCTACAGGGAGCTCGCTCAGGTATTTGGAAAAGAAAAAATGGTTTTGTTGTTTCATGTTTTCCAGATTTCATCACATGGTTTGGCCTGATTTATCATCTCTCTGTCCTCAGGTGGTGGAAGTGTACGGGCTGCTGGCTCTCGGGATGTCTCTGTGGAACCAGCTGGTCCTCCCCGTTCTCTTCATGTGTTTTTGGCTTCTGCTTTTCGCTCTGCAGATCTACTCCTACTTCAGTACCAGAGACCAGCCTACCTCACGGGAGAGGCTCCTTTTTCTTTTTCTTACAAGGTAAGACTGCAGCATTAGTCTGACATCTCAGATTTTTACATTATGTCATCCAGAATCCCTTTTCAGTCATCATCTCATACTTTTTGTTTTGTTTTTTAAAAGTTGCTCCATACAGATAACCACTTGGATACCTGGTACTAAACTACCTTAACCCTTTGACTGGCATTGTAACTGTGCAGTTGCGTCTGAATTCTGGTTCAACAGAATTATTTTAAAATGCATATGAACATGCCTCAGAGCTTTCTGGGAGTATGTGCTTTGGACAAATGGGACAAACTGGAGCTTTTTGCTAAGTCACATCAGCTCTATGTACACAGATGCAAAAATGAAGCATACAAAGAAAAGAATACCTTACCTACTATGAAACATGGAGGATGCTCAATTATGTTCTGGGGCTGCTTTGCTGCATCTGGCACAGAGTGTGTTGAATCTGTGCAAGTACAAGGAAATCTCAAGACTATTAAAGCATTCTGGAGTGAAATGTGCTGCCCAGTGTCGGAAAGCTTGGTCTCAGTCACAGGTCGTGGGTCCTCCAACAGGATAATGAGCCAAAACACACAGCTAAAAACACCCAAGAATGGCTCAGACCTAAACACTGGACTATTCTGAAGTGGCCTTCTGTGATCTCTGATCTAAATCCTATTGATCATTTGTGGAAGGAGCTGAAACATGCAGTCTGGAGAAGACACCCTTCAAACCAGAGACAGCTGGGGCAGTTTTTTTTCATTTTTTAAACGGCCAGTTTCATTTATTTGTTTTTTTTTAAATAATTCTGTTGAACCACAATTCAAAACCAATGTCTGATTGTCATTAGTTGATTTTCAGTAATTTTTTATTTGTTATTACTTTTGTCAGTTTCAAGTTATTTCAGTGACCATTGGGGGTTTTCTTCCTTCAACGAAAGGGTACCAACAATTTTTGCCACGTGTATATCCCTACCTTGAACTTAAGACTGAAGCCCTTCAGCTTAGATGGAGTGATTTTGTGGATGGACATGTAGGCTTTCACATTAAATTGCTCAGATTAAGTCATGTTGTCGATTCATTGTTGCAGTCCTTGTGAAAACATTTTAAAAGACATTTCCCTTCTGTTTCACCATGTTCACTATGTCTTCCCTCTCTTTGCTCCCTCCTCCTCCGTCTCTGCCCTCAGCATTGCAGAATGTTGCAGTACACCATACTCCCTGTTGGGTCTGGTTTTCACTGTCTCCTTTATTGCTCTGGGAGTTCTCACTCTCTGCAAGTTCTATCTACAAGGTTACAGAGCTTTTATGAACGACAACACCATGCACAGGTAAGTTTATATGGATATCTGTGCATGTCTGCATGATTGTTCAGATGATCTGTTGACTTGTGGATGGATGTGTTGATCACATTTGTTTTCCTGTAATTGCAGAGGGATGACAGAGGGCATCACCCTGCTGATCCTTGCTGTTCAGACTGGCCTCATCGAGCTTCAGGTCATCCATCGCGCCTTCCTTCTCTCCATCATCCTCTTTATCGTTGTTGCTTCCATTTTGCAGTCCATGCTGGAAATAGCAGACCCAATAGTGCTAGCACTGGGAGCGTCCAGAGACAAGTAAGACCTTTTTATGAATGAGTTTTTATGCAATCTTTGTAGCTTTTAAGATTTCTGAATTAATAACAACAGGATGCCATATGTATTGAAGCAGTGCCAACTCTTGGCAATTCACTATTTGTCTTTTAACCCTTACTTACAGGATCTAAATACCACTTATTTTCAAATGACTGGCATTTACAAACCATTTGTCCTATCCAATGACAACATATCGGAAAAAAAAAACAGGAGAAACAGGCAAATTTCATGAGATTTCATAAACATCGCTTTAATTCTTATGTGTTCTTTGAAAATTGGCAGGAAATGACACCCTTGAAATTTATCACGGTTATAATTATTGTCGTGCTATTGTGGTGCAATATGTTCAGAATGTTCAAAAAACGCTTATAAACACAATTTAAATCATTTATGAAATCATAATCATCACACTTTAATAATATGTGGTCTTTTAAGTATTTTTGGCCAATAAATGTGTCAGCTCTGGCTCTGGTTAAATTATGTAAATACAAAAAAAATCTACCTTTCTTTCCGTGCTCAACAAGACTTGAATGATTCACATACTTCCTAGATTTGCTGTTCAATAAAAGGTAACAGGGCAGATTTTTCCCAGCAAACTGCCATTTTTACAAAGGAAAGAGTGCTTTGCAGATTGCCTCTGCAATGTTGACTGTAAATGAATAATAGGAATATAATTAATATTAATAATATAATATTTATTAATACATATTTAGAAAATGTATGTATTAGTTTTTCTTTTTTCATATATTTTTAGCTTGTAAATTTTGTTACACTACATGTAGACATAACTGAGCTACATCAGTCTATAGCCATGATTGTTCAGAATCTATAGAGGTGCTGGACTCTATAGATGTAGAGAAAAATGAGACCATAGGGAGTGAAAAGTGACAGAAGTAAAAGCGCCCTGGAATTCCAAATATTAAGCAAGGTTTAAGAATTAGTAGATTCCTTGAATGTAGGACCAACACCCCTGTTTTTCCTAAGTTCTTTAGGCTTGGGGGTACCTGAAAATGAGTTGTGTGCACTAATTCCTTATTTTGCATTATTTTAATTATAGAATCAGAAAATTTCAATGTCCATTTTTTTCTAAGGATTTGTAGCTTTTAAATTTTGTTACACAGTACATAGTTGACATTACATCAGCCATGGTTGTTCTGGATCTATAGATAGGGTTCCCGCAGGTCCTTAAAAAGTCTTAAAATGTCTTAAATTAAAATCCAGGTAATTAAGGTCTTAAATTGTCTTAAATTTACCATAAATTTGCTGTAGGTTTTACATTTTCAGACGATGCGTTTAATGTCGGTGGGAAAGCACTGTGGCCCATCGTAAAACATTTTACATTAATAGTTTGAATTTGTGTCATTAACTTACCGTGCAGTAAACATGAGATTGAGCGGTGGCCCGCCGCAAAACTTCTTATGAACGATCGATAGGTGTTTTACGGTATATGTCATACAATGTCGGACTGCGTGATGTGTCACCATTCGCGGTTGTCGAGGTGAGCGTAAAGATGCTAAGATGGGGAAGTATAAGTTCAATGAAAAATGGATGGAAGACGGTTTATTTAAGAGGTGGTTGGCCCCTGCTGAAAACAACAACAACAACGCCATGTTTAAATTCTGCAAAAAGACTTTTTCTTTAGGGACTATGGGGCTCAAAGCCGTGAAGTCGCACATGAGAGGAGATGAACACCAGCGGTATGTGGCAGCAGCTAGCGGGGCCAGGCTAATTCCTGCGTTGCTTCTAGCACAACGCACAGCGTCAGTGAGAAGACATATGTTATCATGTTTGATGAGAGCATGAAAAAAAACTGCTAAAACTAAGGGTGCACCGAATATTCGGTGGCCGAATATATTCGGCCGAATAGTGCAAAAAAAGCCATATTCGGCCTTCGATAGAGTGAGGCAATAACAAGGCCGAATAGTATCCCCCCTCAGTAAGGGTCAGAGACTCTCTTATCCACCCTGCCAAAAAAACCCACCATCACACAGGTTAAACTCTTGACGGCGCTCTGCTGCACTCGGCCGTATAGCTTGAATGAAAAGCCGACGGCTGAACCCACATATAAGTGGAGAACGAGAGACTAAACTATATTTCACGGAACACACAGCCAGGTCTTTGATTTTTAAGTTTGCCATCAACAGTGTATAACCAAAACTACTTCCACACAGCTCTCCACAGTACAGTTAGAGCTGTTTATGTCTCCACTCGGAGCGGAAACTGGGTTGAGAGAGCACCGGATGTGTCTGAGGGACAAGCTGCTCTCACAGCACCCACTGTTGGACGGAACGGTCCACTGCTCCAGGCCTGATGTGTCGCTGTTTTTTACAGTCTATGGTCGCCACACTCAATATTTTACATTCAAATATTTATTTACAATTTGATTACGGATATTTATTCCCATATTTGATCGGTCATTCAAATATTGAATATAAAGTGACAGCCTTAAAGCAGTATTGTTGGTATTATTGGTCTATTGGTATATATCCATCAGTGTACATTAATATTTTTTAATGCATGTTTTGTTTTGTTTGAAGGCTTAATACGAATGAAAAACTTTGTTGGGCTTTTTTTGAAAAGCAAAGGCTACTGGAATATTAAAAAATGTCATAATATTTAATAAACAATTACTTTTTTTTAAAAACATGTCTAAAAATGTACTCTAAACTATTAATGCGCTATTAAAAAATATAGTGAACTACTTTGCCTCCACATTGGATATTCGGTATTCGGCCCAGCATTTATATTTATTATTCGGCTTTGGCTTCAGCCACAAATTTTCATTTCGGTGCATCTCTAACTAAAACTAAACAAATGGATCTGCATTTGCGGTTCTGAGGCACAGATGAGACGGGAACACAGCACGTCATTTCCCACAATAACAAAAAAATGCCCACTTTGTGCTTTGACGGTGTTTACACTAAAATAGAGTATTTTCTACCACAGATATTGTCATGACATTTTTGGGTCTTAAATAATAATTTGAGGTCTTAAAAATGTCTAAAAAAGCATTAAACTTGACTCTAAAATGGTGCAGGAACCCTGTATAGAGGTGCTGGACTTCTTATTGCAGAGAAAATTCAGACCACAGTGAGTGAAAATGTTAGAGAAGCAAAAAACAACCAGAAACTGCTTGGGATTGGAAGGGTTAATTGTCAAAATCTTTTCAAGACATTGAAGTCACTGATGATTTTCTTCTTCATGTTTTGCAGGAGTTTATGGAAACACTTCAGAGCTGTGTCTCTGTGTCTGTTCCTGCTGATATTTCCAGCCTACATGGCCTACATGATCTGTCAGTTCTTTCACATGGATTTTTGGCTTCTAATTATCATCTCTTCCTCCATCCTCACCTCACTGCAGGTAAGAACATACACCTCAATACCTCAAAGGAACATCTCATATCAAGTCTGAAGGATCCTCTGGTATCTGTGATGAGTTAGGTTTTAAATTTGATCAAAATGCTGACGCACATTCCTCTAACATCACCAGGTTCTCGGCACTCTGCTGATTTATGTCCTCTTCATGGTGGAGGAGTTTCGTAAAGCTCCAGTGGAGAACATGGATGAAGTTATCTACTGTGTCAATGGGACCTACAGACTGCTGGAGTTTCTGGTGTGTTCTTCAAATCCACACACTCATTGATAGAGCTCATTAAAGGGACCGTGAGGAGTTTCTAAGTAATTATAAAAAAGTCTCCCTTTTAGATATATGCCTGATGGAAATACACACTTTAAGATGAGTTTTATAGCATCAAAATAGGTTATCTATAAATGCTATTGCTTAGCTTCGCGGTCGGGTCGGACAGGGCTGGACTGGCCTGGATACTCAACTTGAGGAACAAGACAATTAAAACTAGAGCAAATTTATATTATTCGGACACGTCTTAGAGCATCGGTCTGTAAGTAGAGATATATAGCCGGCTAAAAGCTACGATACTAACTTTTCCAAAAATTGCTTGTTGTCACACATCAAAAACTACCGCTACGTAAATAGAAAGAGAAACATTACCTCGTTGCTTTGCATCCTGTAAGTTGTTGAAAAAAGAAGTTGTAAAGCAATGCAGAGTTCTGAGGAAGGTCCGAGCTGCATCACGTCTTGGGTCACGTCTTTTGGTGCGTTCCAGTTGTAGTCAGAAGTAGGAATTTCCGAGTTCCGAGTAGGAAACTGCAACTGGAACGTCTCCTGAAGTCGGAATTTCCTACTGGGAACTCAGTGAAACCTCGCCACCCCTGAGTTGAAAATCAAAGATGGATACCCCCCAGTGTGAACAGTTATTTAGCTCCTGTAATATTTGCACTTCTGACTGGGGTGTGTCGCTCTAGATCAGCTGTATACATAGTATTGTTAGACTTATATTTACAAAAATGCTGCCATAGTGATAATCACGTTCTTCATGTGATATTTGTGAACAACAACGCAGGGCGTGCTAACAACAGCTAACAATAGCCTGGTAGATCGGCATGTATTTTTCCGACTTCAACTGGAACGCAGATAAGTCGGAGATGATGTCACTCCCAGTTCCGAGTCGCCTCGCGTGCTCATGGGTAGCAGAGTCTTAATGCCGCGGTAATAGATTCTCCTCACAGTCCCTTTAACGTGGCAAAATTAAAACATAAAACTGAAATACTTTGTTGTCCCTGCTCCTGATTTCTCTCCCTGCCAGGTTGCGGTGTGTGTGGTGTGCTACGGTGTATCCGAGACGGTGTTTGGGGAGTGGAGTGTGATGGGCAGCACCATCATCCTGGTCCACTCGTACTATAATGTGTGGCTCCGAGCACAGCTGGGCTGGCAGAGCTTCCTGCTGAGGAGAGATGCTGTAAACAAGATCAAGAGCCTCCCCACAGCGAGCAACACACAGCTGGAGCAGTACAACGACATCTGCGCTATCTGCTACCAGGTATGAGCTACGATTGTGTGACTGTGTTTATACAGAGAGAGGCAAAGGGGTAATCTCATGGAGAGGTGGGTACCGTTGACTGACCTTATCAATTTTGTTAGGTGAAGTTTTGGAGCAAAGATGTTGACATTGATAGAAATTTATCCAGGTAATTGTTGTAAGAAGATAATTTTATCGTTAAAATCTGCTCCACATCTGAAAGCCCATCTCTGTGTTTCCATGTGCTCTCTTAATACTGTGGCCACGCTTACATAATGTTTTTATTAATTCAGAATTAATTATTCAGAATTAAATAATTCAGAATTAAAGTTTTCTAACAGTGCAAACCAGGAAGTGCACTTTTAGAGCTTTTAACCCTCATAATGTGACAATCATCCACTAAATGAAAACACTGGTTTGCTTTTACTGAATAAACCTCATGGAGAAAAGTTTCTGATTGGGTAAAGTACTCATCTGAAAACATGAAGTAAACTGCAGATGTGGCCATGGAAGAGCAGGATTTGAATTCTTCTTCTCTCTCAGGTTATAAACTGGAATGCATGGTATCAATCACTGGTGCAGATACCTGATCTAAGTTGGGTTGTACTGATAGTAGTACTCCTAAAGCATCGCAAGTTCTGCACTCATTATCAATTCACTGCATCATCAAAGTGTTTGGGGACATTTTTACACAAATAATGATTTAAATATAATCCGTATATACCGTTTTATAAAACTGTATTGTCATTTTTATGCACACTTTTGTTCTTGTTTTTAATGAGTATCCTTATACAAGTATTTAACTTGCACTTGGTCTGAGAAGAAGAGTTAAAAAAGGGAGTTTGTGTGTTCATTTGAAAATGTGTGGATGGACTATAAATGTAATTGTATATAAGGCCACTGATAATTGAGTTTTAAATGACATTCTTGCTAAAAATGTAGACTTGTTTTTAGGGCTGTAAAGTCCAAGTCGACTGGTCGACTTATTGGTTGATGCATGCTCAGTCGACCAAAATTCTGATTGGTCGACCAAATGTATCAATTTATATTTTCCCCTACAGTATATGGTTCATTTTATCAGGAGAAATGTATAAAGTGAACCGTTTCACAGGTAACAGCCTGTCTTTTAATGTATTTATCATCCATTTCAATGTCAATATTAAGAAATTTTCAATATTCTAGTCTAATAATCCTTTATTCGTTTTATAGCTGCATGCCGCTGCTGCATGCGCTCTGCCCACTGCAGCGGCGGCAACCCTCACCCTGTCCGCGCTGGATTGTATGCCTCATATAAATATCCAAATGCAAAAACGACATCACAGATGCAATTGTCAATTTTATTTCTGAGGGTATGAGGCCCATTGGTGTCATGGAAGACCAAGAAAAACATTGGAACCTGGATATTCAGTGCCAGCGCGCCACACAATTACGCACGCACATACGGCAAAATACGAGGGAGTAAAAAAGAGAAAGTTTCTGAGTTAATAGATAAAGATAACAGATGTGGACGTCTCTTCGAATGGAGTCCTATATGACAGTGACTGCCCATTTCACTGATGAAAACTGGAAAGCACAGAGTCTTCTGCTTGAGAGAGGTAAAAAAGGAGAGGCGGACACGGGAAGAAACATCGCTGTGGATTATATGAACTTGCCGATGCCTCAAAGGTCGAGCAGAAAAAAAAGTGTCTGTTGTAGTGAACAACGTGGCTAATATGGAACTCTGTATGGAAACACTTAAGGAGTCCCATGAATGGTTGAAGATGCAGGACATTTGGAGGTGCGCCGGGCGCGCCGGGCACACTCCCGCCGTGGCTGCAGCGCGTCATGTTCTGGCGCATTTTAATAAGGGGCACAAAGCTAAAACTGGGCTAAAACAGAAGCAGAAGCAGGTGCTGATATAAGTTTAATCCAGCAGCAGCACGTCATTTTGTGGCGCATTTTAAAAAGGGACACAAAGCAGGAAAACTGGGCTAAAACAGAAGCAGGTGCTGATATAAGTTTTACTGAGCCGCGGTCCGCTGAGCCCCCCCGCGATCGGTCGATTTTTGGTGACAATTGCTGTGTTTTGGTCGACCAACAATTTCTTTGGTTGATCACAGCCCTACTTGTTTTTGTTTGTAGAAGCAATTAGGGGTGTCCCGATTAGGGCTGCAACCAACGATTATTTTCAAAAATCGATTAATGAGGCGATAACTTAAATGATTAATCAGTTGATCGGATAATGACACATTTTTGCAATTTCCTTTAAAATTTAGCTTAAAGTTGTTTTAGGTATTTTCTAAACAACAATAAAGACAATAAAAAGCATTTTTCCTTCAGTAAGAATATTTTATTACAGCTTTTTTCTCTCTTGACTCACTGTGCAAACCCGTGAGGACTTTAACAGACTTGTTTGCATGTTGTTCAAATAAATGCTCACAAACTTACTTTTTTTTCTTGAAACAAAGCAGGCGAGGTAGTAGCAGTCTTGTCTATAAAGTATTCGATAGTACAGTATAGTATATAGTATATTACAATTTAATAAAATGAATGAAAAATAAATGAGAAGACCCTGAAAAGAAACCTCAAGAAATCGACTAAAATCAAAAAACATATATTTTGAAATTCCAAAATAACCGCTGTGTTTAACTTAAACATAAGCATATTCTACAATCGAATTAAATAAGTAAAAATGAATTAGAATGGACTATCAGAGTGATTATGTTGGAGATTTTAAATACAATATTAAAACTGTTTTTTTTTTGTTTTGTTTTTTGTTTTTTGCTGATATTGGACCGATATCAATATCAATATCAGATCGGGACACCCCTAGAATCAATTTAAAGCTTAACAGATGTGTTCCCAGCTGTTTAGAGCATCAACTGAAACATTTCAAAGCTAAATAACAACTTGGCTTTTCTGTTTTGTGTTTTTTTGTTTCCTGTTTCCAGGACATGAACAGTGCGGTGATAACTCCCTGCAGTCATTTCTTCCACGCTGGCTGTCTGAAGAAATGGCTTTACGTCCAGGAGACATGCCCTCTCTGTCACTCTCAGCTCAAGAGCCAATCACCAGCCACCAATGGCCAGGACACTGCTGCAGCCAATCAGAGCCCTGCAGGACAGGAAGAAACCAATAATAAGCAGAAGGATGGCACCTCCACAGATGACGGGAAAGAGGAGGGAGAAAACAGACTTGCTACATCAGATGGAGAAGCCACCTCCTCTTCCTCTGGGGTTACTCCAGCTACATCATCCTCCTCGTCATCTTTCCCTCCCTCCTCCCTTGTGTCTGAATCGAAGACCCCCACAGATGATCCCACCCTGGATATTTCCCCCTCTCTCTCTCCTGACTCGACCTTATGTAACTCAGCTGAGGCCTCTGCTGAGCTGGAGCCTGCCGCTCAGCCATACCCAGGATTTCTACTCGATGGCAAACATTCACCTACAGGCCCGACGTCGCAGCCCTCTGAGGAACAGTCGTCTTCTCAGTGCAGCCTCTGAGCCCAAAAGTGAGACGCAAGGAAACGCATGCATGCGCATATAAACACAATCTGTCACAATTCAGCCTGTGCTCCACAGGTAATCCCATTAGGTCAAACCAATCCCCCATTACCGTTTGAAAGATGCAAAAACATCGGCGCGGAGACGTTCATCAATCAGCTTTAAAATGGCATTTTTAGCACTTTGTCAAAGATTTGTTACCATGCTCAATTTAAATTTAAAGTCAGCAATGATGTCAGAAGGGTGGGTTAAACTTTTTTCTAGTGTTTCTCCTCTTTTGGGAGGGATTATAATAATGTAGGAAACAGCTCCTGCCAGCTGCAAAAACACTGATGTTGTTTTTTCCGTCAGTGTTTGGTGAATATGCTCAACCCACCAGCCACAGTGGCAGGTAAACAAGAGTAATGCAAAAGGAAGAATTGTAACAGAATCAACTAAAACTGAATTTCCACTTTTAAACCAATCACTGGCTTGTCTAAAGCTCAAGATGGTTAAAAAAAACGGGACTAGGATTTTAACTTATTGTCAAAGTAGCAGCTACAAACTGTTTCATCCTACAGCGTTGCTTTGCTACAGCTCAGTAAATTTAATGTTAAAAACATCCTATTTCAGAATCAGAAACTAAAAGTTAATCACAGTTTAAACACCTAGTTATATGTTGTTAAAGGATTTTATTTTGATACAGCCATATCAGGTAATGAGGTGTTTACAGCAGTAGCAACATTACACAATTTTGACATTTGAGAAACAGAAGAGAAACAAGTGCTATATGAATACTGTAGCCATTATTTAAACATTAGGGCATGGCACAGTGCTGCCGATCATCACGTGAAAGAAAAGAAAAGAAAAGGTGGCTGGTATACTTTTAAAGCCATCAACCACATTGACAGGAAGTTACAAAAGTGAACTTCCAACCCTGATTTGTAATAAACACAAACTGGGAAAACATCTCTTAATCTCATCTCAGAATGACCTGGTACGTCTTCATCATGTCCACAAAATGTGAAGTCCTGTTTGAAACTGAAGTGTCGGCTTTACCGAGTTTCCCTGTCTCTTAGATTTTGGGGGAGATGCCAGACAGATCGCGCATTATCATTTATTGTGCTCCTCTTTTCAGTCCTGTCCATCTTTCCTGCCTTTAGTTCATGCATCTTCACTCTTTTGCTGTATATTTCAGTGTTGGGGTTTTCTCTTTGGTCCCGTGTAATGAGAAAAGGCTCTGATGGATTTAAAGGTCACATATTATACAGAACACACAATTTATTAGTTTTATACCAAAATGTGTACAAATCAACCTGATATAAAAATCTGTCCTCTTCCTTCTGCTGGTTTAACTTGCCAGAAAAATGTGCTCAAACAATCGTAAATGCTCTCCCCTTGTGATGTCAATTATGCCGCTTTCACACTAAAATTAGTGGGTCAATGCAGGTTTTTTCAAAGCTGGTTAACCCACTATCAATCGGCAAGGCTCTTTTCTAACTGTCAGCAGAGTTTAATCGGCAGCAGATGAGCTGTGTGGCTGTTTTTTTTTTTCCTCTGGTGCATCAAGCTGATGTCTCACATTGATGACATCATCAGCGCAACAAAGCCCCTCGATCTAAGCAATGGAAACGTGCATTAAGTCTGTGGACACGGTTTTCTTTACTTTGTACTTTTGTCCCTCTTTTAAAATGTACAAACTCCGCGCTGATGATTTAAAGGTGGATGGAATTAGTTGCTGAAAGAGTCGCGTAAGTTACAGATGGAGGGGACAGGTACGATGTTACGCTGTGGGGATGTTATCTCACGTCATCCATAAATTAGTGGATCAACCCAGGTGCGACGTTCCCACTGAAGCTGATCGGAGGCGAGCCAATTAAAACCCACTTGCAGGGTCAGTTGACCTGGGTAGAAATGCCATTTAAACCCTTTCAAACTGCCGACAGGAGTCGATTGTTACGGGTTTAAACACGTTTTTTGACCAGTCTGAAAGGGATGTTAGAGATGAACAGCTCTCTCTTCTGGCATGTGTCCGAGGCCACAGTAAACACGAGAGAATGACACTTAAAGACCCTGAACACACATTGGTGATTGTGAGAGACCCGGATTAGACCTCAGGATTGTGTGGGTGGGGCAGAGTTTGAGTGACAGCTCCACTAACCTGTGAGATTTGTAGAGCCCTCACACGTTACTCGGCAGACGGCCGAAGCTGTTGTTGTTTCTGGTATGCGCGCGCAGCCTTCATGTGAAGAAGTATTGCTCATGCGGTGACCTCAGCGTTTCACCCTGAAACACTTTGATACGGGTTTACACTGAGCTGCATGGAGAGCGGACACAAATCTTTCCACTCGGGAGCCCGTTTTCAAAAGTTTCTGTTTTAGATGCAAATGCAAAGTGTTCTCATCTAAATGCAAGGCCAAAACGCAACAAAAATGTATCGAATTTGACCGTTTTCTGCGTCATGTAAACGCAGCCTTAGTATCACGGTGGATTCACAAATACAGCAGTTATGGAAAAAAAAAACACTGCACTTAATGCTTTGATAAAATATAAGATGTGCAAGGGCTGAAACCTTCTGTTCTGCTTTAAAATAGATTTTGATCCCGACAAAGTTGTTAATAAGGAGTAAAATATGTGACCTTTAACAGCCAGACACAGCTTATAACTTCCGGTTACATTTCAAAGAGCGACAGAGTCTTAACTTTTCATAAAGACAGATTTTTACTTTGATTTGAGTGACAGTAGTCAGGTGTACATGTGGAAAAGACTGAATGTTACCTGAGGCCATCTCATCATGACCTGAAGCCTGGTGCTAAGCAGGAGACTCACAGTATGGTCAAGCTAAATGTGAACAATGGTGTAACTTCATTTCATGTGTCAAAGCTTTCTCTGATTTGTACTCCTGTATTTAACTCAAAATTGTTTGGCTGGTCCCAGCAAAAAAAAAAAAAAACAGAAAAAACTGTTACTCTCCTCATGGCCAAACTTTTGTATTACTGTTAAAGAGATGTTATTTTTCAGATCATTTTTACATTAATGCTTATCGAACAGCAAACAGATGAGGCGAGGTGGATCAGAGAGAGAAAGGAGGCCATGCTTTGAGTTGGACCTTGAGAATGTGGACTGTAAATGGTCCACAGAATCAGCACGGAGCCATAACTGTCGTCAGAAGTTTGTTTTTTTACGGTACTCGCCCACGTTCATCCTGTCAAAGCTTTCCCCTGCTTCCTTTTCATGACCTTACTCCATCTCGCTTTGCATCAGCCAATCAAATCAGTGCACCCCGTGATACCGAAGATCATCATCCTCCCGCTGCTGCTGCTGCTCTGAGATGTTTCCGTCAGCGAACTGTGCTTTACTAAAGGAAGGCGAACTTTTATTTTCACATTAACACACGCTCAGCTGGCTCCTGTATTGAAAAAGGGGGAAAGTCGTGTCGATTGAACTAAGACTGACATTTTGTGAATGCCTGAGAGTCACGATGCACGCTTGTATGTAGAGCTTGCACGCTGCCACTGTTTCCATTTTTATGTTCGTCCCTGATGTGCTCCCACTCCCCTACTAATGCTTTTTTTTTTTTTTTTTTTTTTACACGGCCTTTTCCTCGTTTTGGTTGCATTTGCACTAATGTCATTTCTACTAGCAACGCTCCAAAGCTGTTCTGAGGCTGTCGGCAACCAAATACCCTCTGACGTGTTTGTGTATGAAGAAACAGCCCAATCTGTTTGTGTGTGATGTATATAAATGTTGCTCTGTATGACATCTATATTAAACCAGAGGAGTGTTGTTACATAGTTGACTTCAGGGCTTAAAAAAAAAAAAAAAAAAAAAATTGAGACCAGCCAGTGTTACTGCCTCTCCTGCCGGTATGACGCGTCCTAAAGCTGGTGTGATCACTCCAGTGCCCTCTACTGTTAGGGGTGGGATCAGCGCGGCGCAGACAGCGCAGGAGAGGCACGAGTTAACCCGCAACAGTATTACTACAACTATTACTAAAGGTCTTCTCACTATGAATGATTTTGTTTTCATAGAATTGGTTGGCTGCAGGGTTGAGAATGAATACATGACCATTGTATGATCAAACCTGACCAACGCTGTGTGTGATTTATTATTTTTTAACAGATGAAATGTAGAATTTGACGTATTTTGCACATGTTCCCGTCAAAGATGAACATAAGGACTTTTCTGTACCCTTGAATGACGTTTTATCATCAGCTCCATTCCTCATAGACATTAATTTTTTTACAACAGAGCACTTGAAATTCTTTATAAACTTAAATTGGTAGGTAAATATCTTAGTTTTCATCATGTAAACATCATTGGAAACTGTGCAGTACAGTTCTAAACTGTTGGGGAGCCTGTCAGCTGTTGATTCCAGATGTGTTTGCTCAGTTTGTTTTCCACATTATCCTCCACGCTGATGATTTTTTATGCCGTTTAAGGGAAAGTTCAGCATTAAAAAGCTAATATCAAACTAAGCTCTAAATAAATAATCATGTCTGTGGTTAAAACTGGAGAAACTTAATGCCAAAACCTGTTCAGTGTTTAAAATTCTGTTAATGGTCGACTCTTCTAGGTCTGCCTTGGATTGATATTAAAGACTGTTAAGCTATAGTGCCAAACTAAAGAATCAGACCATCGCTGCTGCTTATTGGGTTAAATCAGAGTTTGACAAAAGCATCAGTACGGAAGAGCATCAGGGCTATGTTAGATTGAGAAAATACTTTTGGTTAAGTTGACTTTAAAGTGGAAATTTCGACATTAAAGTTGAAATTTCGAGGATAAAAGTCGAAATGTCCAGAATAAGGTCTGCATACAATATATTACAACTTTATTCTCAACATTTTTTACTTTTTTCTCGACACTTCGACTTTTATCACAAATTGTTATTCAACTTAATTCTCTTCATTTCAACTTTAATCCCAAAATTTCCACTTTTAATGTCGACTTCCCAAAAATGATTTTCTCCATCTAATAGGGCTGAACAATTTGAGAAAATAATCTAATCGCGATATTTTAACCCAATATTGCAATTGCGATTTACTCTGTCATTGTTTTAATGTTCCTCATCTTATGTATTCTTAAACAAACATATAGCAGTAGATCTTTTTATAATGAAACCAATATGAAATTAAATCAATCTAAGGATAAATGATTTGAGGAAAAAGTGGAGAAGTGAAGAACAGAAGCGAAATAGGTATGAAATTGTAAAAACTGGGTAAAAAAAAAAGGTACGAAAGCGGAAAAAAAAGGTAATAGGTGCAAAATAGGTATGAAATTGCAAAAAAAAAGGCAAAAAAAATCAAAAGTGACAAAGGAAAATTGATTATAGCAGCAAAATTGGAATTAAATTTCAAAAACCATGTAAAAATTCCAAACATGGCCAAAAATAGGCATGAAATTGCAAGAAACTACATCACAATGCCAAAATGTTCAACACATTTTGGGTTAAAAATATTGTACTGTCTGCGATTTGAACCGTAAACATATTCTCCACTCTGATATCTAAATGATTTAAGTTACTGAACAGTTCATTACGTGGTTTCATCATTAGTGAGAGACTTGCTGGATTCTGCAGCTGCACAGAGCTCCCTGCACACGTGCGTCTTTTCGAAATGCTTTTTTAAGAAGTATTTTGGAAAAGACGCCCCCTCCTGTTTCCTTTGGTGTAGGTCAGACATGATCAGAGTCTCCTGGACTCTGGTGCATGCAGATATCATTGATCTTTCTTTTCTTTTGTCAGGAAAGTCTTTCCCTAACATGATTTGTAAACCAGACTCTGAATGCCAGTTGTAAAATGCTATAATGCTCCGTGATTGGTTTTGGACTTTCTATGCCTGGCATTGCCTTGGTTCTTTTACAAAAATTGAATGTTAGTAATAAAATGAACCATTCACTCCATTCTGTGCGTCTGTTTCATTTTTAATAATTTACAAGAGAATTAATGAAACATTCCCCCTGTTAACATGTGATTAACTCCACTGAGAAGGTTATGTTTTATGGTGTTTGTCTTTTAGTTATATAAATTAAAGTTTGTGAACAGATTTTTAATAAATTTTCAGGTAATGTTCCTGGCACAAGATCATTTTGGTGGCAATCTGAACCTTAAAGCAGATCCTGAGAAAACACTAAGGCTATCATATGACCCTTTTTCTTAGTTTCAGACCCCCCCCCCCCCCCCCCTTGCTAGTGCAATCATTTTTGTCATATTTGACTTGAAAATTGACTTTTAAGCCATTTTCTCTCAGCTCAGGCTTTGAAAAAAACACTAAGGCTAATATATGACTGTTTTAAGATTTCAGACCCGGAAAAAAAAATTTCCTCAAACATGACTTTTTGGACATTAAACAGACCAAATAACGTCATAGTCCAGATGGTTTTGTCATATTTGACTTGAAAATTGACTTTTAAGCCTTTTTCTCCCAGCTCAGGATTTGAAAAAAACACTAAGGCTAATATATGACTGTTTTAAGATTTCAGACCCGGAAAAAAAAACGTCCTTAAACATGACTTTTTGGATGTTTAACAGGCCAAATAACATGATAGTCCAGATGGTTTTGTCATATTTGACTTGAAAATTGACTTTTAAGCCTTTTGCTCTCAGCTCAGGCTTTTGAGAAAAACACTAAGGCTAATATATGCCTTTTCGTCATTTTGGACTTCGAAAAAAAACGTCCTTAAACATGACTTTTTGGACGTTTAACAGGCCAAATAACATGATAGTCCAGATGGTTTTGTCATATTTGACTTTAAAATTGACTTTTAAGCCTTTTTCTCTCAGCTCAGGCTTTGAAAAAAACACCAAGGCTAATATATGACTTTTTGTCATTTTGGACCTCGAAAAAAATTTTCCTCAAACATGACTTTTTGGACATTAAACAGGCCAAAAAACATGCGAGTGTAGATGGTTTTGTCTTATTTGACTTTAAACTTAAATTACAAGTCTTTTTCTATTAGCTCAGGATTTGAAAAAAACACTAAGGCTAATGTATGACTTTTTGGTCATTTTGGACCTCGAAAAAAAACGTCCTTAAACATGACTTTTTGGACATTAAACAGGCCAAATAACATGATAGTCCATATGGTTTTGTCATATTTGACTTGAAAATTGACTTTTAAGCCTTTTTCTCCCAGCTCAGGCTTCTGAGAAAAACACTAAGGCAAATATATGACTTTTTGTCATTTTGGACCTCAAAAAAAAACATCCTCAAACATGACTTTTTGGACATTAAACAGGCCAAATAACATGATAATCCATATGGTATTGTCATATTTTACTTTAAAATTGACTTTTAAGCCTTTTTCTCTCAACTCAGGCTTTGAAAAAAACACTAAGGCTAATATATGACTTTTTGTCATTTTGGACCTCGAAAAAAAACATCCTCAAACATGACTTTTTGGACATTAAACAGGCCAAATAACATGATAATCCATATGGTTTTGTCATATTTGACTTTAAAATTGACTTTTAAGCCTTTTTCTCTTAGCTCAGGCTTTGAAAAAAACACTAAGGCTAATGTATGACTGTTTTAAGATTTCAGACCCGGAAAAAAAAATTTCCTCAAACATGACTTTTTGGACATTAAACAGGCCAAATAACATGATAGTCCAGATGGTTTTGTCATATTTGACTTGAAAACTGACTTTTAAGCCTTTTTCTCTCAGCTCAGGCTTCTGAGAAAAACACTAAGGCTGACTGTTTTAAGATTTCAGACCCGGAAAAAAAAATTTCCTCAAACATGACTTTTTGGACATTAAACAGGCCGAATAACATGATAGTCCAGATGGTTTTGTCATATTTGACTTGAAAATTGACTTTTAAGCCTTTTTCTCCCAGCTCAGGCTTTGAAAAAAACACTAAGGCTAATATATGACTGTTTTAAGATTTCAGACCCAGAAAAAAAAATTTCCTCAAACATGACTTTTTGGACATTAAACAGGCCAAGTAACATCATAGTCCAGATGGTTTTGTCATATTTGACTTGAAAATTGACTTTTAAGCCTTTTTCTCCCAGCTCAGGCTTCTGAGAAAAACACTAAGGCTAATATATGACTTTTTGTCATTTTGGACCTCAAAAAAAAACATCCTCAAACATGACTTTTTGGACATTAAACAGGCCAAATAACATGATAATCCATATGGTTTTGTCATATTTTACTTTAAAATTGACTTTTAAGCCTTTTTCTCTCAACTCAGGCTTTGAAAAAAACACTAAGGCTAATATATGACTTTTTGTCATTTTGGACCTCGAAAAAAAACATCCTCAAACATGACTTTTTGGACATTAAACAGGCCAAATAACATGATAATCCATATGGTTTTGTCATATTTTACTTTAAAATTGACTTTTAAGCCTTTTTCTCTCAGCTCAGGCTTTGAAAAAAACACTAAGGCTAATATATGACTGTTTTAAGATTTCAGACCCAGAAAAAAAAATTTCCTCAAACATGACTTTTTGGACATTAAACAGACCAAATAACATCATAGTCCAGATGGTTTTGTCATATTTGACTTGAAAATTGACTTTTAAGCCTTTTTCTCCCAGCTCAGGCTTTTGAGAAAAACACTAAGGCTAATATATGACTTTTTGTCATTTTGGACCTCGAAAAAAAACATCCTCAAACATGACTTTTTGGACATTAAACAGGCCAAATAACATGATAATCCATATGGTATTGTCATATTTTACTTTAAAATTGACTTTTAAGCCTTTTTCTCTCAACTCAGGCTTTGAAAAAAACACTAAGGCTAATATATGACTTTTTGTCATTTTGGACCTCGAAAAAAAACGTCCTTAAACATGACTTTTTGGACATTAAACAGGCCAAATAACATGATAATCCATATGGTTTTGTCATATTTTACTTTAAAATTGACTTTTAAGCCTTTTTCTCTCAGCTCAGGCTTTGAAAAAAACACTAAGGCTAATGTATGACTATTTTAAGATTTCAGCCCCGGAAAAAAAAATTTCCTCAAACATGACTTTTTGGACATTAAACAGGCCAAATAACATGATAATCCATATGGTATTGTGATATTTGACTTGAAAATTGCTTTTAAGCCTTTTTCTCCCAGCTCAGGCTTTGAAAAAAACACTAAGGCTAATATATGACTATTTTAAGATTTCAGACCCTGGAAAAAAATTTCCTCAAACATGACTTTTTGGACATTAAACAGGCCAAAAAACATGCGAGTGTAAATGGTTTTGTCTTATTTGACTTTAAACTTAAATTACAAGTCTTTTTCTATTAGCTCAGGATTTGAAAAAAACACTAAGGCTAATGTATGACTATTTTAAGATTTCAGACCCGGAAATTTTTTTTTCCTCAAACTTGACTTTTTGGACATTAAACAGGCCAAATAACATCATAGTCCAGATGGTTTTGTCATATTTGACTTGAAAATTGACTTTTAAGCCTTTTTCTCCCAGCTCAGGCTTTTGAGAAAAATACTAAGGCTAATATATGACTTTTTGTCATTTTGGACCTCGAAAAAAACATCCTCAAACATGACTTTTTGGACATTAAACAGGCCAAATAACATGATAATCCATATGTTTTTTTCATATTTTACTTTAAAATTGACTTTTAAGCCTTTTTCTCTCAGCTCAGGCTTTGAAAAAACACTAAGGCTAATTTATGACTTTTTGTCATTTTGGACCTCGAAAAAAAACATCCTCAAACATGACTTTTTGGACATTAAACAGGCCAAATAACATGATAATCCATATGGTTTTGTCATATTTTACTTTAAAATTGACTTTTAAGCCTTTTTCTCTCAGCTCAGGCTTTGTAAAAAACACTAAGGCTAATGTATGAATGTTTTAAGATTTCAGCCCCGGAAAAAAAAAATTCCTCAAACATGACTTTTTGGACATTAAACAGGCCAAATAACATGATAATCCATATGGTATTGTGATATTTGACTTGAAATTTGCTTTTAAGCCTTTTTCTCCCAGCTCAGGCTTTGAAAAAAACACTAAGGCTAATATATGACTATTTTAAGATTTCAGACCCTGGAAAAAAATTTCCTCAAACATGACTTTTTGGACATTAAACAGGCCAAAAAACATGCGAGTGTAGATGGTTTTGTCTTATTTGACTTTAAACTTAAATTACAAGTCTTTTTCTATTAGCTCAGGATTTGAAAAAAACACTAAGGCTAATGTATGACTATTTTAAGATTTCAGACCCGGAAATTTTTTTTTCCTCAAACTTGACTTTTTGGACATTAAACAGGCCAAATAACATCATAGTCCAGATGGTTTTGTCATATTTGACTTGAAAATTGACTTTTAAGCCTTTTTCTCCCAGCTCAGGCTTTTGAGAAAAACACTAAGGCTAATATATGACTTTTTGTCATTTTGGACCTCGAAAAAAAACATCCTCAAACATGACTTTTTGGACATTAAACAGGCCAAATAACATGATAATCCATATGGTTTTTTCATATTTTACTTTAAAATTGACTTTTAAGCCTTTTTCTCTCAACTCAGGCTTTGAAAAAAACACTAAGGCTAATATATGACTTTTTGTCATTTTGGACCTCGAAAAAAAACATCCTCAAACATGACTTTTTGGACATTAAACAGGCCAAATAACATGATAATCCATATGGTTTTGTCATATTTGACTTGAAAATTGACTTTTAAGCCTTTTTCTCTCAGCTCAGGCTTTGAAAAAAACACTAAGGCTAATATATGACTGTTTTAAGATTTCAGACCCGGAAAAAAAAATTTCCTCAAACATGACTTTTTGGACATTAAACAGGCCAAATAACATGATAGTCCAGATGGTTTTGTCATATTTGACTTGAAAATTGACTTTTAAGCCTTTTTCTCCCAGCTCAGGCTTCTGAGAAAAACACTAAGGCTAATATATGACTGTTTTAAGATTTCAGACCCGGAAAAAAAAATTTCCTCAAACATGACTTTTTGGACATTAAACAGGCCAAATAACATGATAATCCATATGGTTTTGTCATATTTGAAGGCTTTAAAAAAAACACTAAGGCTAATATATGACTTTTTGTCATTTTGGACCTCGAAAAAAAACGTCCTCAAACATGACTTTTTGGACATTAAACAAGCCAAATAACATGATAGTCCAGATGGTTTTTTCATATTTGACTTGACAATTGACTTTTAAGCCTTTTTCTCTCAGCTCAGGCTTTGAAAAAAACACTAAGGCTAATATATGACTATTTTAAGATTTAAGACCTAGAAAAAAAATTTCCTCAAAAATGACCTTTTGGACATTAAACAGGCCAAATAATATGATAGTCCAGATGTTTTTGCCATATTTGACTTGAAAATGGCCTTTTAAGCCTTTTTCTCTCAGCTCAGGCTTTTGAGAAAAACACTAAGGCTAATATATATCTTTTTGTCATTTTGGACCTCGAAAAAAAACGTCCTCAAACATGACTTTTTGGACATTAAACAGGCCAAATAACATGATAGTCCATATGGTTTTGTCATATTTGACTTGAAAATTGACTTTTAAGCCTTTTTCTCTCAGCTCAGGCTTTGAAAAAAACACTAAGGCTAATATATGACTATTTTAAGATTTAAGACCTAGAAAAAAAATTTCCTCAAAAATGACCTTTTGGACATTAAACAGGCCAAATAATATGATAGTCCAGATGGTTTTGCCATATTTGACTTGAAAATGGCCTTTTAAGCCTTTTTCTCCCAGCTCAGGATTTGAAAAAAACACTAAGGCTAATATATGACTTTTTGTCATTTTGGACCTCGAAAAAAACATCCTTAAACATGACTTTTTGGACATTAAACAAGCCAAATAACATGATAGTCCAGATGGTTTTGTCATATTTGACTTGAAAATGGCCTTTTAAGCCTTTTTCTCCCAGCTCAGGTTTTGAAAAAAACACTAAGGCTAATATATGACTTTTTGTCATTTTGGACCTCGAAAAAAACATCCTTAAACATGACTTTTTGGACATTAAACAGGCCAAATAACATGATAGTCCAGATGGTTTTGTCATATTTGACTTGAAAATTGACTTTTAAGCCTTTTTCTCTCAGCTCAGGCTTTTGAGAAAAACACTAAGGCTAATATATGACTTTTTGTCATTTTGGACCTCGAAAAAAAACGTCCTTAAACATGACTTTTTGGACATTAAACAGGCCAAATAACATGATAGTCCATATGGTTTTGTCATATTTGACTTAAAAATTGACTTTTAAGCCTTTTTCTCTCAGCTCAGGCTTCTGAAAAAAACACTAAGGCTAATATAAGACTTTTTGTCATTTTGGACCTCGAAAAAAAACGTACTTAAACATGACTTTTTGGACATTAAACAGGCCAAATAACATGATAGTCCAGATGGTTTTTGTCATATTTGACTTAAAAATGGACTTTTTAGCCTTTTTCTCTCAGCTCAGGCTTTGAAAAAAACACTAAGGCTAATATAAGACTTTTTGTCATTTTGGACTTCGAAAAAAAACGTCCTTAAACATGACTTTTTGGACGTTTAACAGGCCAAATAACATGATAGTCCAGATGGTTTTGTCATATTTGACTTTAAAATTGACTTTTAAGCCTTTTTCTCTCAGCTCAGGCTTTGAAAAAAGCACTAAGGCTAATATATGACTTTTTGTCATTTTGGACCTCGAAAAAAATTGTCCTCAAACATGACTTTTTGGACATTAAACAGGCCAAAAAACATGCGAGTGTAGATGGTTTTGTCTTATTTGACTTGAAAATTGACTTTTAAGCCTTTTTCTCTCAGCTAAGGCTTTAAAAAAAACACTAAGGCTAATATATATCTTTTTGTCATTTTGGACCTCGAAAAAAAACGTCCTCAAACATGACTTTTTGGACATTAAACAAGCCAAATAACATGATAGTCCAGATGGTTTTTTCATATTTGACTTGACAATTGACTTTTAAGCCTTTTTCTCTCAGCTCAGGCTTTGAAAAAAACACTAAGGCTAATATATGACTATTTTAAGATTTAAGACCTAGAAAAAAAATTTCCTCAAAAATGACCTTTTGGACATTAAACAGGCCAAATAATATGATAGTCCAGATGATTTTGCCATATTTGACTTGAAAATGGCCTTTTAAGCCTTTTTCTCCCAGCTCAGGATTTGAAAAAAACACCAAGGCTAATATATGACTTTTTGGTCATTTTTGACCTCGAAAAAAAACGTCCTTAAACATGACTTTTTGGACATTAAACAGGCCAAATAACATGATAGTCCATATGGTTTTGTCATATTTGACTTGAAAATTGACTTTTAAGCCTTTTTCTCTCAGCTCAGGCTTTTGAGAAAAACACTAAGGCTAATATATGACTTTTTGTCATTTTGGACCTCGAAAAAAAACGTCCTTAAACATGACTTTTTGGACATTAAACAAGCCAAATAACATGATAGTCCAGATGGTTTTGTCATATTTGACTTGAAAATTGACTTTTAAGCCTTTTTCTCTCAGCTCAGGCTTTTGAGAAAAACACTAAGGCTAATATATGCCTTTTCGTCATTTTGGACTTCGAAAAAAAACGTCCTTAAACATGACTTTTTGGACGTTTAACAGGCCAAATAACATGATAGTCCAGATGGTTTTTGTCATATTTGACTTAAAAATGGACTTTTTAGCCTTTTTCTCCCAGCTCAGGTTTTGAAAAAAACACTAAGGCTAATATATGACTTTTTGTCATTTTGGACCTCGAAAAAAACATCCTTAAACATGACTTTTTGGACATTAAACAAGCCAAATAACATGATAGTCCAGATGGTTTTGTCATATTTGACTTGAAAATTGACTTTTAAGCCTTTTTCTCTCAGCTCAGGCTTTTGAGAAAAACACTAAGGCTAATATATGCCTTTTCGTCATTTTGGACTTCGAAAAAAAACGTCCTTAAACATGACTTTTTGGACGTTTAACAGGCCAAATAACATGATAGTCCAGATGTTTTTTGTCATATTTGACTTAAAAATGGACTTTTTAGCCTTTTTCTCTCAGCTCAGGCTTTGAAAAAAACACTAAGGCTAATATATGACTTTTTGTCATTTTGGACCTCGGAAAAAACATCCTTAAACATGACTTTTTGGACATTAAACAAGCCAAATAACATGATAGTCCAGATGGTTTTGTCATATTTGACTTTAAAATTGACTTTTAAGCCTTTTTCTCTCAGCTAAGGCTTTTGAGAAAAACACTAAGGCTAGTATATGCCTTTTTCGTCATTTTGGACTTCGAAAAAAGACGTCCTTAAACATGACTTTTTGGACGTTTAACAGGCCAAATAACATGATAGTCCAGATGGTTTTGTCATATTTGACTTGAAAATTGACTTTTAAGCCTTTTTCTCTCAGCTCAGGCTTTTGAGAAAAACACTAAGGCTAATATAAGACTTTTTGTCATTTTGGACTTCGAAAAAAAACGTCCTTAAACATGACTTTTTGGACGTTTAACAGGCCAAATAACATGATAGTCCAGATGGTTTTGTCATATTTGACTTGAAAATTGACTTTTAAGCCTTTTTCTCTCAGCTCAGGCTTTGAAAAAAACACCAAGGCTAATACATGACTATTTTAAGATTTCAGACCCAGAAAAAAAATATCCTCAAACATGACTTTTTGGACATTAAACAGGCCAAATAACATGATAGTCCAGATGGTTTTTCTTATTTGACTTTAAACTTAAATTACAAGTTTTTTTCTATTAGCTCAGGATTTGAAAAAAACACTAAGGCTAATGTATGACTTTTTGTCATTTTGGACCTCGAAAAAAAACGTCCTTAAACATGACTTTTTGGACGTTTAACAAGCCAAAAAACATGATAGTCCAGATGGTTTTGTCATATTTGACTGGAAAATTGACTTTTAAGCCTTTTTCTCTCAGCTCAGGCTTTGAAAAAAACACTAAGGCTAATATATGACTATTTTAAGATTTCAGACCCTTGAAAAAAGTTTCCTCAAACATGACTTTTTGGAAATTAAACAGGCCAAAAAACATGCGAGTGTAGATGGTTTTGTCTTATTTGACTTTAAACTTAAATTACAAGTCTTTTTCTATTAGCTCAGGATTTGAAAAAACACTAAGGCTAATGTATGACTTTTTGTCATTTTGGACCTCGAAAAAAAACTTTCCTGAAACTTGACTTTTTGGACGTTTAACAAGCCAAAAATCTTTCTGGGGCAGATAGTTTGGTCATATCTGACTTGAAAATGCCCCCCCAAAAAAGCCTTTTTCTTTCAGCTCACTATTTGAAAAAAAACTAATTCTAACATATGGCTATTTTTGTCATCTTGGACCCCGAAAAAAAATATCCTCAAACATGACTTTTTGGTTGTAAAACAGAACGAAAAACAGCCTGTAAAACATTTTTATTCTAATATTCTGCTAATTTATCTTTGACAGTTCTCAGCCTTCAGTCTGTTTCTATGTTTTCATGAGAGCCTATGGCATATTCAAGCACAAAGAGTTCAACAGTTAGAGGAATTTTGATCTTAAGCACTCCTGCAAACATTTATAACATCCTCTAAAGATGATTTCTGGGACATTTTAATACTGAGATGATAATTTATATAATTAGACAGACTGGTCACAAGGTGGCGCTGTTGTGTTGTTTTTAGTTCAGAAGGCAAACTGCTGAATTCACATACATGAACATTTCTGCTGAACCACAGAGAAAGTTCTGAGGATGTAACTTGTTTTATAATAGAAATGAAATATTATATTGTTATAGATGAGAGCTGGTCCTTAATGACGTCATCAGGTCAGTAACAAACACATGTTTTCACTTTAAATTTAAAACCTTGAACAGCTTACAAATTTTAATTTTTCACAGAAAAATGTTCTTACAGTCTAAACAATAATATGATTTAAGTCAGCCTTAGGCAGACAGTGATTATTTTAAGCATTTAAGTATTTCAGGTACTTTGATTTGATCATATTAAAAATGGAAATATTGTTTGTTGGTATAACATGATTGATGTGTTTGTTTTTTACAGTTTCATTTAATCCTGAATATAAGCTTTTATCTGTAAGTTATTTATTGCATTTTTAAATCATAAAATTGATTTAATATCACATTGCACTTATTATTAAAATTAAATTTAACGAGCTGTACAATGTCTGCAGGAGCCCAATTGAAAAATATTAATTAACCTACACAGTTGCTTAGGCTAACCTCGATTAGCAGCTTCATCCTCCTGATTTAATCTTACCAAGCTCCAATCTACAACGATTGTGAGCGGCCCAAAGTGGCACCGTCCAATCAGCATCCTTTAAAGCAGGACAGAGGTTTAGTAGCAGTTTTGTCAGATTTGACCGCATTTCTTTATTAAATGAAAAACAGATAGACAGATTCTGCACTCCTCAAACACTTTCTTTAGACTCTTTCCCAGGACAAGTGAATTATTTTTAATGGATAAACACCCTCATTATGAAAAACAAAAACAACACATAACATGATTTTATGTAAACACCATTTAATGGGAGACAGCTATGTCTGCCTGCCCCGTTCACAGACGGTGTTTTTATCCCAAACGCAGTCGGTCCAGACTCCATTTTGTGAATGAAATGGGCCACATGATGAATTAAACTGTAATGTGAAGACCTTTAGGTGTTGGGGCCATTTCCAAACACCCAGTAGTTTCTTCTAATCTGTGGAAAATGTCAGTAATAGTTTTAGTAATGATGATCTTAAATGTGATATCTTACATGTTTTTTGTGTTTCTAAAACAACTGAAAAATGAAATGGTAAAAAAACTCATTCAGGTTTTTGATTATTTATTTATTGTTTATTTGACATGGACACATTAACATTGATGCAGTGCTATTTAAATATCCACAGGTCCCAGATGCTAATTTTCAACAGCAGTTCATGGGAGGCTTTTACAGATTAAAAATGTACAAGAAGAAATGTAAAGAAGAACAGAGACACCTAAGACACAGCTCATCAAATGGCACATAAGGATTAAAATATCCAGAAGAAATAGAAGTTCCATAAAAAGATGAATGAAAAAGGTTTCCATCATAGCTGTAATCAAATGCTCCAAAGTCTTAAGTGATTGATTGGTTGATAGATGTTATTTTTATCTATTCATCCTTAATTGAAGCAGTTTTAGTGATGATTTTGCAAACAGATTTAATGATTATTAGTTCAGTGCCAAACTTGTACTTCCAGCCTTGTGCAGCAGCTCTGCAAACTTCAGTTTTTACCTTTTTTAATTGTTTCTGCACTTATAAAATATCAAACATGTACATTAACACTGTATTTATATTTATAATATCTCAAATCTCCATCTGTAAAATGTCAAACATGTTCCCAACCACTGTAAATATACCCTTTACTATAAACTATATCTTTTTTTTATTTCATAAGTTTCTTTCTTATATTTTTAATGTATCCTGCAGCTGCTAAATCTGGAATTTCTCCATGTGGGACTAATAAATGAATATCTAACCTTATCTTATCACCATTGGGGAAAATCTCTTCAAATTTATTGGGCCACCTGAGGGCAAGGAAAGTTCAAGAAACCAGAAAAAGCTTTTCTGATTGATATTTTGGAGCTGTTAGTCTCTCCCATAACTCTTCTCTGCTGTGTGAGGTGGTGCCCATAAGGTAGCCAAAGTTATCAGTATTTAAATTTAGTTACAAAAATGACTAATTATATATCAATACTGTGCTCTCTGTTCAAAGTATGCGAAAGATTGTTCATTTTAGACTCATGAATTATTTAGAAAAACTGAGAATTCATGTTCCGGCACACTGCAACTTTAGAAAGAAAATAGACTTGTCTTGTAACTCTCTTGAAAAAATCTATGAATCTATTGATAAAGGTGAACATGCCATTGATATTTTCTTTGATCAAAACTATTTGACACTATTGATTTAGAAATTCTCTTTATCAAACTGCATTATTATGGTGTCAGGGATATAATTAGGGATATATATTATGGTTTTTATTTTATCTACTTACAGCCCACTCTTTTATTGTTTTATCTTATTTTTATCTTTGCTACCTTTCCTTATTTTATTTTCTAGTTTTTCTGTCTTATTTTTTATTTTTATTTTTTAACTTCATTTCAATTTATTTTTTAATTCTTATAATTTTTAAATTTCTTTTTTTCTAAATTTATTTTATGACGTATTTAATTTTACACTTTTAACTTAACCTCCAGTGTTTTCTCATTTTTAATCCTTTAAGACGGCGTTTCCTCAGTATGTACTGGGTACAGCAGTGTGCTTTATTATTGTCTTTTATTTATGATGCTTTTTATCGACACTGTGTATGGATTGCTGTGTGGGTGGGTTTAAGGGCTGGGTGGAGTGGGTTTGGGTCATAAATCCTTTATTTTAATTTATCTGTCTGTTTGTAAAGCACTTTGTGCTACATTTTTTGTATGAAAAGTGCTATATAAAGAAAGTTTGATTTGATAACATTAAGCTGGTTCAAAGGCTACATCTGGAGGCTACAATATGTCCACATAAATACTATCAGCTCTCAAAACCATCAGATGAGGTCCCACAGGGGTCAGTACTGGGGCTCCTCTTGATTGTCTACAGCAATGATTTTGTTGTTACTTTACACAAAGTTTTTTTCTGATGATTCTTTTTTTGTGTCACACAAGACCTTAACTCATCTTCAAAATAATGTAAATGAGAAATTGGAGAAGGCCATCGCCTGGTTTAAATGTAATAGACTAGAATTAAATTATAGTCTAGTCTATAGTAGGGCTGGGTGATATGGCATAGAAATAAAATCCCCGATTTTTTTCCACAACACTCGATTTACGATTTTTAATCGATTTTTCCCTCCCTAAAAGAAACAAAACTCCCAGTGACATAAAAATGAAACAAATCAAGTTTTGCCTTTATGTTGTCTAAATGTTTCCCTCTTAAAGTCAAAGTCTGGGTCATAAAAGGTTGATCATGTAGCATAAACGTAGGCAGGTTTGTCTACATAAACACTAAAAGGCTGTGGTATTTTTACAGTATTAGCATGAAACTCTCTGATCAATATTTAATCTACTTAAATAACAAATACAAGCCTATAAAAGTGCTCATGCAAACCCTACAAGGCCGACCATCATGAAAATTGTATATTTTTTCAAAAATTGCAACTACTTAAAATTGGACTAAGGCAAAAAAATAAATCTTGATTTTTAATTATTTAAATCTTCTGCAGAAAATAATTCAAATTAATCGATTTAATTGATTTTTTTCTGCCCAGCTCTAGTCTATAATCTATAATTAAATTCCGTTCGGCTCATATGGAAACAAAAATAAAGTTGACCAGGTATTATCAGGACTACTGAGAGGGTAAAATCCACAACATTTCTTGGGGTTCACATTGAAGGATATGAACTAACAAAGAAATTTTCAAAAAATAGTTGCCTTACTTTTCAAACTTCTCCCTCTTGAATCTGCCTTAACCCTGTACAGAACATATCTGAGCTCCACTCAAACTATTGTAAAGTTATGTGCTGTTATTTGTGCCCTAGTTATCTGGAGGAATTAAAGATATAACGAAAAGAAACTCATGTGAGCCATATCAAGACCCATGCTCCATCTTCTCCTCTGTTTTATGAATACAAACTCCTAAACTGTCTGAATGCAACACTTTCCATAACACTGTTGTGTAATGTGGTGCAGACACTAAACGATGGACTCTACATCCACATCCCAACTTTTTCTCCTTCTCATGCACAAAACCGAGAATAAAAAACAATTCATAAGGAGAAAAAAGGCAACTTAAAATGTACAGGCTTCATCATAAAAACATCTTCATCTCTGTCCAGCTTCAAAAAGAACCTGAGAAAAAAACTGCTACAAAAAATTATCAATTCCTAGTGTTCTGTGGCTGAGGAATTTAAATGAAGTCTAAATAACAATATTCATGGATTATTATGAGATATGACAACCTAAATGATTTTACTGTTACTTTCTATTTGCCATCGTCTTCATGAACTGTACCATAGTACCGGATTTCAGGAATGCTTGCATGCTCTCCAACAAAAACGTAAGAAAAAGTGAACTATTCATGTAGAAATATAGTCATGTTGCACATCAATACACAACCATATAAGCCATTTTTACACACACCAAACAAACGAACTATCAAATATCCAAATCTGTTTCACTTTGATTTAACTTGAGTTTCTTTGTATGGATTTCTTTGAATGGGAAAATGTAGAGACTTCAGGTTTCTTTTTTCCAAAAAGAGACAAAAAATAATCAAAAATAGTCAAAACCTGCCACGGATGACCAAGAAAAAAAATAAAATCTGTTGTAACTGGGTGTAATGAACACCAAAAGTGACATAAAAGTGAAATGTAAAGTTTGGTATATCCAAAATGTCAAATGGGACTAATGGAGCCAAACTGTGCCGAGATTGGGCCTGACCACTCTGTAGTAAAACCTCTCTAACTTTGCTCTGCATCACTTTATCAGACTCAAACTTGGCAGAAGTAATGTTCACATATTTTGACATTCATTCATAAAGTTCTAAAGCTGCAGCTGCATCGTTCCAAAGAGATATTCACAATAAAAACCTGTTTTTTTCAGGCGAGGATGGAATTTTTAAATTATTCTGACTTCTGTCTTCATTTACTCTGTCCCAGAAACACATATACTGATAATTCACATCTGGACAAATCTCTCAAGTGTTACTTTTATTATGACACCAAATTATTCAAATAGACCTTGTTGTTGCAGAAAAACAGTATGTCATTTTCAGGCTAAAAAAAGGGGGCTGAACAGGTTAAATATTGCTTGATGCCTTAGTGTCTACTTATGAGCTCCAGCTTTTGTGGAGTCCCATTTCACAGATGACTGTTTCATGAGCAGTTGGGACTGTACACACCTGCTCTTATTTATTAGGGTAGGGATGGGATGATACACTTAAACTCACGATACACACTGCACCTCGATATGTCCGGGTCATGATACGATACGTCACGAAACAATATCAAAAAAGTAAAAAAGAAAAAATATTACTGTGTAATTACAACTTATTTGTTTTTGTTTGAGTTGCACTCAGGAAAACACAAGGCCTAACAGGCCAAACACAAACAATAACACTTTCTAACCCCAGAGAGGTTAGAGAGAGTGAATGCTAATGAGCGGTAGGCTCGTTTTCGTCATCTTTGTCTTTTTTAATGAGAAAGCCAAAATACTGCCAGACAGATGACTTGTATCCAGGCGGAGCGTCCTCAATTTCGACCTCATTCGACTCCATCGTTCGGCTTTTTGGAGGCAAAGTAGTTGGTGCTAATGTTGTTGTCATCACTTCTGGTCACATGCGCTATTACAGGACGTGACGTCTTTATTTCGCGATCCATTTTTTTCAAAGTCGATGCATTTCGTCACGTACTGTATCGCGATATATTGCCAAATGATATTTCATCCCATCCCTAGTGTGGAGGTAACCTGAATGATGCCTTTTGCAATCAAAACATAAATTTAAAAAAGTCTTTTCTTATTTGGATACAATTTAATTTGTGGAAAAGTCGCTCTAATTTTGATATTGCAGTGTCCCCATCTTTCCTTAGAAGTGTCCAGACCTTCTCTCCTTAGTGGCACACCTGATATTTGACATCCAGAGATAAATATCTGTTTGAATGAAGTGACACATCCCTCTCAGATCGATGCAAACAACAGCCCCTCCGTCCACTCACATGTGTCTCTCCCTCAGCTCTGCGGGCTGATCCTCTCTCTTCCCCTCCTCTTTAAGCAGGAAACTGGAGCATAAAAGACTCTTATTCTCCATAATCAAGGTCAAGAGCGTTTTTCAATAACCTTTGGGAATTAAAGCCTGGAACGGCGCCAGCTCCTCCTGCCAATCATCCCCCACAGCCGGCTGAATAATACAGAAGTTGTTGACCTTTTGGCACCTCTGCAGATCAATACGCCGCAGCCTCATTTCACTATAAGACTTCTCTGAATTATCTGTTAATATTTTTGTTTTGGATTCCTCCTCTCGGCGGAGTGATAAATAGTCCCAAATAACAGATGGTGCTGCAGGGAGAGACAACGCTCGCAAATCTGGTAGCAATTATCCTCAATTATGCTCATTGTTATTTTGAGCTAATTATTGTTATTGTCACTTTTGTTTGTTTGTGCGTCTTGCGGCGCTGCATGGGCTGCAATAAGAAGAGGGCCTGCGGAGGACAATAGGGAGCAGGGATCTGTTGTGGAGATGAAATATAGCTTTTATAGTTTGAGCCTAACCAGCTTGGTCTAAATAAAAAAGGGAGATCTAAATGTGCACGCTGAGGTTTCATCAGTTTAACCAGAAGTCTGCGGCTGCATTGAGGCTAATATTGGAGCTATGGACTGATGGGTATGGATCAATTGGGTTTCACTTCTTTAAAATGTGAATGCTGATGTGTGGGGAAACTGAATGTAATATTTAAAGTGTTTTTTGTGTTTCTAACAATTGTCAAAATAAAAAGGTGAAAAACTAATTCAGGCTTTTGGTTATAGCTGAAATCAAATGTTACAGACTCTTTAAGTGATTGATTGGTTAATATATGTTATTATTTTTATTTCTTTATTATTTATTCATCCTTAATTTCAGAGGAAGGACCCACCAAGACCAAAGTCCATCTCCCAGGGGTAAAACAGTGTATAAAACAGATATTAGGGGATGCTGTGGTCTGTTGTGACACTTTACTCCCCTGGGCATTGCTCACAGTCAATACAGCCTACATTATTATTTCCTAAATTCAGTAAACACTTGAAGGGATAGTTTAGTATTTTTGAAGTGGAACTTTAAGTGGTTAAAGATGCTATGAGGAGTTTCTAAGTAATTACAAAAAAGTCTCACTTTTAGATATATGCCTGATGGAAATACACACTTTAAGATGAGTTTTATAGCATCAAAATAGGTTATCTATAAATGCTATTTCTTAGCCTTCCGGTCGGGTCAGACAGGGCTGGACTGGCCTGGATACTCAACTTGGGGAACAAGACAATTAAAACTAGAGCAAATTTATATTACTCGGACACGTCTTAGATAGGGCTGGGTATTTCCAGCAACTTCACAATACAATACGTGTCCCGATACTAAGGCCACGATACGATACGTATCCCGATACACGTAAATTGTGAACACTGACTATGCTTTAAGCAAAATTCTTGACAAGTTTAGTTTTTTCTTATAAGAAGAAAAAGAACAAGGATGAGTTTTAAGTGGTTCTACAACTGGAGAGACATAAATTCAGATCCTCAAAGATGGTAGACCTAAGTTCAAATTTAGAACACATGCTTCATTATGTAGCTCGTCTTCTACCTTGAACTGTGCCGCTGTTAACATTACCCAAAGTGTATTAACAACAACTGTCATAATATTTAGGCAGTATCGATTCTGTAGAATCCGTGTCGATACACGTATCCCAAAGGAGTGCGATACAATATTTTGCCGTATTAATATTTTGAGCACAGGCCTAGTCTTAGAGCACCGGGCTGTAAGTAGTGATATATAGCCGGCTACAAAACTACGATACTAAGTTTACCAAAAATTGCTTGTTGTCACACATCAAAAACTACCGCTACGTAACTAGAAACAGATACCTCGTCGCTTTGCATCCTGTAAGTTGTTGAAAAAAGAAGTTGTAAAGCAATGCAGAGTTCTGAGGAAGGTCCGAGCTGCATTCATTAGCATCACAACAAATGCACGCTTTGGCTTGGGTCACGTCTTTACAACAGTCACCGCGCGTGCTCATGGGTAGCAGAGTCTTTATGTCGCTGGAAATAGATTCTCCTCATAGCACCTTTCTAATTTAGGAATGATTATTGTAGGATGTGTTGATCAGAAGTTAAACTCATGACTCCCCTGCAGAGTTGGTTGTCCCAGTAGCTATTACTAATAGATGTTTAACTCTATTATTTCAAGCAAAAGATGCAACAAAGGGTTTGAAATCCTAACCATCATCATTCTAATAATCAGTGCATAGTGTGTTGTTCTGTTTGTCCTCTCGTGCTTTACCTGGATGGATTTACCTTTCACTTTATTGCAGATGTTCAGTAGTAAAGAAACAAAACACTGAGATCAGCACAACAAAAAACAGTTGAGTGGAAAGTTAGTCTGACCCACAAACATCATGAATATCTGGGTCATAGAATTTCTCTTCTACACCAAAAACATAAAGAATCAGCATGGTATTGTTTGGCTATGCGACATCCAACCCCAGTCTCCCCTACATAGACATCTCATACATTTATAATTGCAAACCAAGTCTCTTTCAATGGTTTTACTTAACTCTTAATTAGCTGTGACATTTACAACACTGTAAGAAAGGCAGTCTGGCTGTCATTCAAACATTACTCTACATCACGAGGAGTCCGAACTGCTTGGAATATTTGTTGACAGGAGAATAGTGAGGTGAAGAAGGAGCTTATTTGTGCTTTGTGAATTACCAAAATACTCCCCTGCTCTAAATGTTGATCCAGCAGTGCAGGCCAAGCCACAGTGAGCTCAAGAACCAGTCACCTGTGATAAAGACAGGAGCGTTGTAATGTACGGCGTCTTATGGCTGCAAGACTGACAACTTCAAAAGTGTATCTCCATGGTGTAAATCAGAACTTTTAAAGACTGGATCATCTTTTTTTTGGTTTGTGACAGTATCGTAACGCATCGATCCTGATCCAGTCAGATGTCCAGGCATTAAACATATGACACATATCCCGACAGTCGTGGCAGACTAATAAAACATGATCCTTTAAGCAATAGCAGGGATAGGATGATACACTCAAACTCAGGATACGCTGCACCTCGATATGCCCGGATCACAATACGATACTTCACAATACAATATCAAAAAAGTAAAAAACAAAAAATATTACTGTGTAATACAACTTATTTGTTTTTGTTTGAGTTGCACACAGGAAAACACAAGGCCTAACAGGCCAAACACAAACAATAACACTCTCTCTAACCCTAGAGAGGTTAGAGAGAGTGTATGCTAATGAGCGGTAGGCTCGTTTTCGATGTCTTCGTCTTTTTTAATGAGAAAACCAAAATACTGCCAGACAGATGACTTGTATCCAGGCGGAGCGTCCTCAATTTCGACCTCATTCGACTCCATCATTCGGCTTTTTGGAGGTAAGGTAGTTGGTGCTAATGTTTGTTGTCATCACTTCTGACAACATGCACTATTAGCAGACGTGACGTCTTTATTTTGCGATCCATTTTTTTCAAACTTGATGCATTTCGTCATGTACTGTATCGCGATTTATTGCCAAATGATATTTCACCCCATCCCTACTAAATAGTCAACCCTTTTGAAAACAAAACTGAATGAATAACCTACAATATTATGCCTTATTAAAACACAGACTCTACTCAGTGTTATCAAAGCATGGCCTCTGCTACATGAATTATCTTTACTGGCCCACTAACAGAAATAATAACCACAAATGTAACAGAGAAATGAACAATTAAATGGCTGAATGTCTAACTGGAGGCTTTTTATTCTGATATATTGATTTATCAATATTTTATCACACCCCTGATTAAAACTGTTGTAATCTTCAGTGTAAGACTGAACAGTATATTGTTTTTACATCGCAGTTTTAATGTGTGCATACAAAAAAGTCACATCACAGGGCATGAACTGTCAGTCACATGACTCAAAATATGTCTTTCAAGTGTTTTTACCCTCTTTAAACTTATTTTATTGATATTAATTTAATATGATGATAGTTAAATACTCATGATATGGGCATTAGATGAATACTTGAACTTAGAGACAGACATTTCAGGGATGGAAAATAACAGGCTGATATGTTACAATGACCCAAAATATTTTAAAAAATTCTAATAAAGCCCTAAATGTAATAACTGGTCAATAACGTAACAAGAAGCTGAGCCCAAAAGATAAAAAGTTTTTGTCCAAAATGCAATAAAGTTATTATTATTAGGCTTAGCATCTTGTTACATTATCGACCAGTTATTACATTTTGGGTTTTATTACTTTTTTAATTACATTTCAGGCTCAATACTTTTGTTACATTGTCCACCAATTTTAACATTTGGGGTTTTATTACTTTTTTTGTAACATTTCGGGCTATTGTTTTGTTTAAAAATTAGTTAAACTGTTGTATATAAAAAGACACATGTATTACTCTAACAAGCTCCCCTAAAATATATATAGCACAGTGTAAAATATTGTAAATTTTCCACAATATTGTTCAGTTATACCTCATTTAGTGTTACAGGATCTAAAGTGGACAACACTGAGTTCAACATACATCTTTGAGAGAATCTTGTAGTTTTATAGGGTCACGCAATAGATTCAAAAGAATAAGAGCTGCTTGGGAACCGTTGAAAACAGTCTGGCTGTGGTAGGGCTTGAAAAATTGTGTGTAGTAAGCAAAGAGTAATCCTGCAGTTTCTTATGTTCTGCAATATTGTTTACGTAAAATGCAAAAAGAAGTGGCCAAGGACAGAACTCTGGGGTACACCCACTTTACGTTTCCTGCAGTGATTGCTCACTTCCTACCTGTTGAACAGTTATGAAACCAGAAACATGCAGCCACATCAAAACAAGAGGACGGTCTGTGTAAGGGCTTAAAACTGATGGGAGCCTCTAAAGATCTCTTTTTTCTTCACAAACAAACATACTGAGCTTTTTCTTGTATTATGATTGCAAAAATAAAAATGTAGGCACCTTTACAGAGGTTAACTTCCATAAAAAATCATAAAAATAAACAGTGTAGTTCATTTAAGTTAGTTTTCTCTGTACAAAGCAGCATGTTAAAATGATTGAGTTGTTCGAGAAAAAACATTTAGAGTAAGAAAATGAATAAACTGTACAAGTCTTGTATCTGATTTAAAAGATCAGAGATTTATCATAAATGTGATTCTGTAAATAAAACATTTAACCATTTCATGCGTGAATTACTAAATCTCAGAGGATTACTTTTCCAATACTTCTTTTTACTTTTAACCCTTTAAGGCCCAAGAGCGTAGATTATAGCCAGAAAATTCTAATTTTTTGGAGATTACATTTTTATTTCACTTTCTGCTAAAATCCTACCAATATAAAAATGGCCATAAAATTCAACATATAGATTTTTTGGATCTCATTTGATACATAAGGTGTTTTTGGCAACTGATAATCCATTTGAGGACATTTTTATCATTTATCTGATTGTATTCAGATGGTTCTTTGTCATTTGTTGATCATATTGAGCCGATAGAGGTATTATAAAAGTATGTATCAAATATGATACAATTGGCTTTATAGGGTTAATGTCCACTTCAAGTTCAACTTTATCGTCCCATGAGGGAAATTTGCTGTGCAAGCAGGTAAAAAGAACATCAATATACAGTCACAAGTCAATCCTAAAAACAAAAACACAGGAACACATTAACGAAAAGAAGCAGACCGGAGAAGGGGCCATCCTTAATGACAATTACAAACAGTGATGTAAATACTCTCCCACTTCATGTGCATCAACTTAATAAAGATCCACAAACACGTCTATGACAAGCACATTTTAAGAGTTAATAAAAGAAAAATCAAAATCTGAAGTGTAGATATTATTACTACTTAATCAAACTATTAACTTGCTGATTACACCAACATTTAAAATAAAAAATTATGTGAAATCTAAATATCAAATAATACATTTGCCCTTCATCAGCTGTTTTGGATTTTGGATGCAATATCTCAATATGGTAGAAAAAAATGCAAATATAATATCCAGAACTCTAGACAAGGGTTTGAGAGTTCACCACCTGGAGTTGGTAAAGGGTTTAGTGGACACCATGCATGTCAGGGTTAAATGGTCCAAAGGCTCTGTAGTAGCACAGTTTGATTGCACTGTTAATTCTATAATTTCAGATGATATATCAACATCCTGTCCATCAGTTTGCTTTAAAGGTGCCTGCTGGTTTGGGATTGGATCCAAACTGTCTTTTCATGGAGCCTTAGATTTCTGGCAGCGCCCCTGCACGTCAGCAGTGTTGTCTATTTTTTATCTTCATCGGTGGTGATTTTAAAATGTTTTCCTCTGCCCTGCGTCAGAGGCATCCAGCAGTTTGTTCTTCATCAAACTGCAGCTCTGCCTGCACGAAACAGACCTTCGTGGTCGTTCTTGGGTTGGTGCACATCACAGTTTATCTCATTCTCGAGCAGGGCAGATCGGACTGAGTTTGGGACAGAAAGTGAAGCTCCGAGCGACTTGACTCCACTCTCCTCTTTGTTTGGGGGCGTCTCCACTCCTCCCCGTCCCCTCCCCTCCTCTCTCTCCGTCCCAGCGCCCTCTCTCCCTCTCCCCTTGGGTGGAGAAGCCCGTGAGAGAGAGAGAGAGAGAGAGAGAGAGAGAGAGAGAAGGAGACAGGCTCCGGTGGGAAGAGTCATAGCGCGTGTTTTCTTCAGAGAAGGAGCAGAGCGGCAGGAGGACGCAGCGCTGCTCCGGACACCAGAGAGCCCAGCACGTCCCGCAGCGCACGGCCGAAGGAGGAAGACAGAGAAGGGGGGTACAGGGCGAAAAGAGGAAGAGAGAAGAGTCAAGAAATTATGACATCCGAGCCGGGGTCGAGCTGATTTTTTTTCTTTCTGACAGTTTGAGCTGTGGATCTCCACGCGCACTGAGCTCCTTCACACCCTGCCTTCTTCCAAACGATTTTACCAAAAGAGTTTGGGCTCTTGGATTCTACTATTCCGATATGATGTTTTAAATCTTAACCACTCCTCAGGACCAGATTTAGAAGGATAAACTGACTTCTTCGTTTGGTTTGTTGCGAGGCGCACGTACCGCGCGCACCCACGTTGCTTCCTCTGTTGAATCAGACCGAAGGGTCCACGGGAGGAGAACAAGTGCAACATCCAGCCCAGGCTTCCACGGGGGGTCCGTTCATGTTTGAGATCCAGGAGAGCATCCAGAGAAGCGGCAGCAGCTTGAAGGAGGAGCCGCTGGGAGGCATGAACGCTGTCCGGAGCTGGATGCAGGGGGGCGGCGTGCTGGACGCCAACACGGCCGCCCAGAGGTGAGCTCCGATCGGGGCCAGAGAGGCGACATAACCGCTGCTTTACCCACCGAGCCACGGAAACAGACAGATCCTGGGGGCAGGAGTCCTGGAGATCAGTGCATGGCGCTAGAAATGTGGATTTATTTTATTTCAGTGAAGCTTCAAATGAGTCTGAACACCTCTCATAATTTCTAGAGAACTTATCAAACAATTAGAGAAGACGAAGATTTTACGCACTAAAAAAGCGCGCCTTCTGGCTGGTCTTTAGTTTGCTCACATGGAGATTTAAATCTGAATTAAGAGAGTAAAAGTTTAAATCACCTCATTTTCATTCACATTTAAAGGAAAGAAAATGCTGCTGTTGTTATTAAAAGTCAGAGAAGCACACCTCTCTCTTTTAAGACTTATTAACGAAATAATAAATGATTCAAAATAGACCCTTTTGATGTCTTAAATCTAAATGCTAATAAAACACAATTAAGCACATTTACACATACATAAGTTACACTCTCTCCATTAAAAAAATATTTAGACCTCCAATAAAAAACAAAAATCCAAATTTCCACCTCTGTCCTTCCAACCTAACACCGACTCTCCCTCGCCTGTGTCCCCGCAGTGGAGTGGGTCTGGCCCGGGCTCACTTTGAGAAGCAGCCGCCCTCCAACCTCCGCAAGTCCAACTTCTTCCACTTCGTCCTGGCTCTGTATGACCGGCAGGGCCAGCCGGTGGAGATCGAGAGGACGAACTTCGTGGACTTCATCGAGAAGGAGAAGGTGCGTGAACGTCACATTTCCGCGCATGCAGATTTGGGATTTTTCCTCAAAAGGCCTCTTTATTTTATTGTTAGGGCACATTTGTTTGAATGCTAATTTTAGGCTTGAAATTGTATTAATATTATTGTTGTTGTTTTATGGTATTTATTATTATTACGCATTTTATTTATTTGATTTGTGGGCCTTTTATTGTTGTTTTTATTTAATATTTATGGATTTATTTATATCTTTCATGCGCAAGTTTGGAACGTAAAATAAATGAAATATAAACCATAACAAATCCTCTTTTTATCTCTCTTTGACTCGACAATTAAGAAAACGTCATTGCGTCATCAGATCATTTTAATTGACTGCTTTTACAGCCTGAGCCGCTTGTTCTCTGCAAACAGCGGTCGGCCCTCTGCATCAATCATGACTCCGCTGAAATAACGCAGAGGGACGAAGTCGAGCTTGAGTTTCATTCTCCCTGCAAACATGCGCAGTGATTACAGATCAATTAAAAAGCCACAATTACACTTTGATTGCCGCCTTCTTTCCATGTGCGAAATAAATCTCGCAATGAAGGATCCAATAAGTTGAAAGTGCAGGAAGGTGCGTTTTTTTATTTGTTCTGAAATTTTCAATAAACACATGACAGTGTTTGGTTATTTGTGTGTTAAGGAGACGAGCGGAGAGAAGACCAATAACGGGATTCATTACCGGCTGCAGCTTCTCTACAGCAACGGTGAGCGCGCACACACGTGCACACACTTTTATCACACTCATTTGGATGAATCTTGTCTCCTGCAATCATCACATTGGCACCCTCGTGTGCAGAATTATGGAGCTGATTGCCAACAGGCTGCCATACTTTGTTAAAGTCACATAAACTGAACCGCACAGTTTCAAAACCGATCCAATTTGTGCCCAGAATGTCACAATTTAGATTTACTCAGACTTCACGGCCTTGTCCCCGCTGTCACTGCCCCCCCATTACAGTCGGTTCAGTGGTGCAGTGGTGGTGTCTGTGGACTGTGGTTTTCGGGCCTATCAGCAGGGGATCGACATGAACTGGCAGGAAGCTCGCAGCTGCAGCCTCCTCTGAGGTTAAGACATCAGTGCGTAGAGTTTTTGAACTGCCGTTATTGATTTTTATATCATTCACATGTACAAATGGATGTAGCACAGCCTTGTTCAGGGCTATTAATTGCACAGTTCAGACATTAAACATCACAGGAACCTTTAATGGGTGTCTAATGGGTTCACAGTTTTCTGGAATAAAGGGTCAAGGGTGTAAAAAAGACCACCTTACAGATTGCTTTAAATATCTCAGACACACCTGTTTTTAGACATTCTGAAAAATATATTTATGTTTAAAGTAAATGTAATAAATGAGCTTGTTACTTCAAATGCAATGTGTCATATAAAGCTTAAAATCACATGACTGTGTATCATGTTTGAAACTTTATTAACAAGGCCTCTGTCTGCTCTTATATGGGTAAATATTTTTCATTAAACTTTGTTTTGATAAATATAAGTCGATCTAGAAAAGCCTGTTTTTGTGTTATCCAATTTGTATTTAAAAACAAAGATCAACATTATTACCAAATTTAGTCTCGTGAAAATCAAAGCTGCATGTTAAAGAAATCAAATTTAACTCAACCCCTGCAGAAAATGTTTAATTAATTCATTTGATCATCCATGCTCCATTAAAATAAATGCACGTTTAAGTATATAACATTTGAAGTAAGGTTTCATATAATTTTATATTTTAATTTCATTTCATTTGATCAAAAGAGAACAAATACAATTTATGATAGTTCATATGCTTAAATAAAACTTGTCTGCAGCACTGTGAAGAGCTTTTGCTAATTTCCAGCTGTTGTTTTTAAGCAGGCCTTTGAGTTGAGCAGCTGCTGTAACCTTTTTGGTCTGTTTAAATAAAATATAAAACATTTTTAACAGTGCAGTATTTCATGGAAACTGTAAGAATATGTGACATTTGCATGATGTGCAGTCTTGAACATGAAATATGTAATTTAGAATATCGTTCTGCTTTCACATCTACATTACTTTATCAGTCGCCCTTTGCGTGGGCACACCGTGGGTTATTCCAGATTTACAGAATGAGCAGTGGAAGTAAATCATACCTTTTTAATAATGCATTTGCTTTTTTTAAGTAATATTAATAAAAATCACCATGCATTTTAAAATGTAAATACTGAAAGACTTAACTGTACACCTATAATGCATTTATATTTTAATATTTCATTCATTAACACAATTCTAAACACTCCATTAATTATTAATTATTTTATATTTAATTGCTTTTTTACTCTCTTACTTTAAAATGAAGTACATACACTCTTAAATTAACTTTGAATCAGTTATTAATAAGCTGTCAGATGTTGATTTGAACATCTTCAGATTTTAAAGAGATGACTTATCTTTACTAAAACCTTTAATGTTTTGGAGTGTTAGGCTGTTTTAAGTCGCATTTTAATTTTTAACAATACTTTAGGGATGGTTCCGTATCTACTAATGTTGTACTAATGAACTAATAAAGCATTTGCCGCTTTATTAAAAGATAAATAGTGTTTTAAAGATGACAGGTTGAGCCTTAAATTATTCTTTACTGCTGCATCAATATTTTAACTTCATAAAATTTACATTTAAATATTTTTAATGACCTTTCAGTGAATAAATAATTCTAATACAGGATTAGTTAAGCATTTGCTAATGCTTTACTAACAGATCATGGAGACATTAATGCTCTACGTTGATATATAAATTAAAAATGGTTATTATGCTTGTAATGATTTTAGTATTTATTATGTTTTGGCAATAAAAGCTGTGACACTGAGTTTAGTAATGCTTTATTTTATGGATGGCATGGCTAACTTTTGATTATGATTTATTAATGTAACAATAATACATAAAAGGTTAAGTTTGTAAATGTGATCAGTAATTCAAAAAGCTTTACAGATGATAAGTTAATTATTTATGCTTTTGTGCGTTTACATCTGAGTTTAAAAGTGATGTATCAATTGATTTCAAAGGCTTATAGTGGAAAAACTGTATTTACTAAAACAATTTAGCATTTATAACTTGGTAAATACATTAAAGCAGTAGTGATAAGTGATTATTTGTAACATTTTACTTTTAAAACTGTCACTAATAATGCTTTATAGGCATATTGTTGCTATTGTAACATATTCCAGCAGATGATGACGTGAGTATTTATGACATATCGTGTGTTTATACTGGTGCAGCATTTGTAAGGCCTTTATTCAGTGTATAGCTTTTACAATGTGTTGCCCTTTTTCCCATGAGGATTAATAAAACAGTGTTTATGTATCGATTTCATATGCTCCTCCTGACCTTTTGATGTAAATGCTCCCTGACATTCAAACCAAAAGAACAAAAATCACATTTCAAACTTGACTTTAAAAAACATTTTTCTTAAATGGAGTTCAGTGTGATGGTTTTCTTTATCTGCAGCTCATTAAAGGTTTAAATTTCTGTCTTGTCTTCTGCTTCCCATCAGGCATCAGAACAGAGCAGGACTTTTACGTTCGACTCATAGACTCCATGACTAAACAGGTAAACACACTTTTTCACACACACACACACACACACACACACACACACTCAGAGCACACAGAGGTCTGTCACCTCTCATGTTACCTCGCTGACAATGAGCTGCTCCACTGATCCGCCTGTACTCCGCCGCCTTCTTCTCTCTGCATGCACACAAAAACATCCATGTGTGTGTGTGGGTGTGATCCTGTGGGTGGGTTGCTACAGTGTGTGTACATGTGGGTGGGGGCACACACTCTCACACACACCGCATGGCTCCAGGCGTTCTCACATGTACTCCTTCCCTTGCTGTGATTAGAGCGAGGAGGCAGCGAGGAGCAGGGGCACGACGCTGCTGCTGCTGCTGCTGCTGAAGCAAGTGGAAAAGATATAACGGCACCTTTGGGATTTGTTCTGCAGAGCTGCGAGAGTTTTCTGATCACATCCAATTTTTCTGTTAATGTTTGTGTTATTGTTGATATGGAGCTTTATGGGAGCGATAGAGAGGAGGGACTGAAGAACAGACAGGAGACAGACAGACAGTTTAAGTGTTTGTGCATTTTTGTTCCTCAGGTGAGCACTGATTCTGTTTGTGCACAAACAAGGCCGCTCAGGAGGAGGGAGAGAGGGGGCCCGGTGCAGTAATGAGAGCGAAAGCATCTCAGTATTTTCAGTTTCCTCGTCTTGACATGTGTGGGATTTTTGACTATGTGTTACTTCCAACAACAGCTATAATGCTTTAACATTATAGATACAGTACATGCCAAAAGTTTGGACACACCTTCTCATTCAATGTGTTTTCTTTATTTTCATCTCTAATTACATTGTAGATTCTCTGATTGGTTCTTGCCATAATATTAATTCTAACAGTTGTCTAATTGGGCTGTGGGCTGTGCATCAGCCTGACTTCTGAACAACACAAATGATGGTCTAACCCCATTAATAAGGCAAGAAATTCCATTAATTAACCCTGGAAAGGCACACCTGAGAAGAGAAAACCATTTCAGGTGACTACCTCTTGAAGCTCATAAAGAGAATGACAAGAGTCTGCAAAGCAGTAATCAGAGCAAAGGGTGGATACTTTGAAGAAACTAGAATATAAAACATGTTTTCATTTATTTCACACTTTTTTGTTAAGTACATAATTACACATGTGTTCATTCATAGTTTTGATACCTTCAGTGAGAATCTTCAATGTAAATAGTGATGAAAATAAAGAAAACACATCGAACAAGGTGTGTCCAAACTTTTGGCCTGTACTGTATTTGTGCTTGTTTGGTAGATATTTGTTTTTTGCATTTATTAACCTTAAATGATCCCTAAATCCGCTCTATTTCACAGAGAAGTACATCTGGAGGTGATTTATTGCAGCTTTTTAAACATTAAATAATCACGACAAAAGTAATTAATCTGTTTTAATTGAGAGTTACAAAAATGGCCTTAACTTTGCATAAATATGCAGTGTTTTAATGTCAAAAAGGGCCACTATGAACCTAAATTAGATTTTTAAGAATCAGCAAACAATGAAATTGTGAAGATGAACAACACATAGTGATTAATAAGGACTAGAAATACTTCATGATACGTTAAAGAATTAAAAGGATATGCTGGAAACACAGACACTGGTTACACGTACAATATGTAAAGTTAGACTTGATCGATATCTATTTTTTGCATTTATTAACCTCAAATGATCCCGCTAGATCCGCTCAATTATACAGAAAAGTATATCTGGAGGTGATTTATTGCAGCTTTTAAAATATTAGATAATCACGACAAAAATTATTCATCTGTTTTAATTGAGAGTTACAAAAAATGGCCTGAACATTACTTATATATGCAGTGTTTTAATGTCAAAAAGGGCCACTATAAACCTAAATAAGAGTTTTAAGAAAGGTAAGGATAAACAACACATAATGATTAATTACGACTAGTATTACATCATGATATGTTAATGAATTTAAAGAATGAACTGGAAACACAGACACTGATTACATGTACAGTACGTAAAGTTAGACTGTTTTTTATTTATTATACTTAATAAACAAATTCTACGCTGTCTGGCCAAAAAAAGGTCATGCACTCTAATATTTTGTTGGACCGACTTTAGCTTTGATTACAGCAGCATTCACTGTGGCATTGTTTTGATAAGCTTCTGCAACGTCCCGGATTTATTTTGATCCTGTGTTGTATTAACTTCTCACCAAGATCTTGTATTGATGATGGAGAGTCTGACCGCTGCCCAAAGCCTTCTGCAGCAGTGGGGTTCAGGTCTGGACTCTGTGGAGGCCGATCCATGTGTGAAAATGATGTCTCATGGAATAACCTGGTCATTCAGTATATTTTTTGACCACATTTCTTCCTTGAAGACGATGGTTCCCCACTATCCTTCCAGTTTTTAATAATGTGTTGGACAGTTCTTAACCCAGTTTTAGTAGTTTCTTCAATCTCCTTAGATGTTTTCTCTGCTTGATGCCAATGATTTGACCCTTCTTAAACAGACTAACATCTTTTCCACGACCACAGGATGTGTCTTTGACATGGTTGTTTCAGACTCATTGCATCAGCTGGAGTTAAATAACTTGTTACCAGCTGAAATAAAATGCAGTAATCATCCAATAGGAGGCTCGTACCTGTTTGCTTAGTTAAATCCAGGCGGTGACTTTTTTTTGTCCAGGCAGTGTTTATTATATATTTGTAGAAAGCTCAAATTCCCTCAAACTTTTCTTTAAATTTCAAAGAGAGAAATTCTCTTTTGCTATTGTTGAAAAATGGATGTTGAGATGACATGTGCATCCCACACTTCCTCCTGTAACTCCATGTCCCACACATAGATGTTTATCGAGGTGTGGGACATGGAGTTGTTTCCTTCAGAGTTTCCTCTCTTTTAGCATTAAGGAGAAAAATGTCCCCCAAGTGTGCTTCACTTCACAGCAAACCAGCATTACAGTTTCACATGACTTCCAGATATCTAAAAAGTTTAATTTAGTTTAGTTTATTTCGGTCACTTTAAAAATGAAATCTCACTTACAAACAAAGTGAGAAATTGCAAACAAACAAGTGTTGGGTTAGTGCCCACATTAACCACAAATAATCAACAAAATAAAAAACAAACGAACAAAACAAGACAGAAAAAAGGTGTAGGCTGAAGCCTTTGCTTAAAACAAAAAAGTGGCACCAGAATGTTTAGAGTTCCGGGAATTTCTTTAAAAAATGTAAAAGATCGACCCAAATAATAGCCAAATTTACCAAGAAAAAGAAATGCTAGGGTTATTTTGAGGATTCACGCTTCACAGAGTAATGCTTTTGCTGAATTAAATCCTCAGTTTAAAGGAGCGAGGGCAGGTGGGGGTGGCAGGTTTGCCCTGACGAGGCAGCTCTTTAAGGCCCTCCTCACACGAGGACGGCCCCGTATTGTCTTGGCGTTGGCATCAAAACATGTGTCGCTGTTTACAAATCGTATTGTACATAGGCTTGTGCATTTACATGACAACGCAAAATCCACACAAAATCCTGTCGGGTTGCCCGTCTGGTTCTGCTCCGAGGTGGATTCCACATCAACCAGTGCTCATGCGCGTGTAACATGCTGCGTCTCTGCATGAGCACTTGTTGCTGTTGTTGCTGTAGCTGGTGTTGTTGGTGTTCTGTGAGCAAATGTCAGTATAAAAGTCGTAGCAATATTTGTAGCTGCTGGAACAAGATCAGAATCAGTCCGGCTGCCGCCATTGTTGTTGTTGTTGTTGTGTGTGACAGCATGGGTTGGGGGACGGGGAGTAGGAAGGGTGCTATGAGGTCACCGTCTTTTCCGGACTTATCTGTTTATACCAACTACGGCATGAAGACAGATAGAGGAAGACATATAGCGCGAAGACAGATATCCACTTGCAGACCCGTTTTCAAAAAAGATGCGGAGTCATGGACAAATACGTGTCTCCGTGTGTCAATATCACCAGATCGATAGTTTATTTGACCAGAGTCTTACAAATTCGTACTCGTGTAAAGCCCACCTTAGACTGACAATGGTGGCGCACTGGGAAGTACCATAATCTGTAGTTCCCCAAGTGTCCACTAGAGGCAGACTGCAGAAACTTTAAGTGTTATAACTACATGTGTATGAAACTGACAGTTTTTATGGCCTAAATAAACATCTTTACAGCCTGGTTCAGAAAACACTTTTAGTCTTAAATGTATGTCTATGTGCTGTCACTAAACAGGGGTGAATTTTTAATATTGTGACTGTTTTTTATTTTATTGAGGATTTGAAGTGGAGGTTTTGGAAGTAGGGATGTGATTGACATGGCTGTACATCTATGTGGAGTCACCCGTTGGTCAGACCGCCTTAAAACTCACCCCCACCTTAAAATCACAACCTCTAGGTGTGTGAGTAGGTAGAGTCAAAGTTTGGTTGAGATGATGTGCGGTATGAAAACATCCACAAGGCAGTGATCACATTGTTCGATTCTTTTTCACTCTATGGTCCTGACTCATCTGCGGTTGTTTTGTTTACTTCAGAGCCCCCTGGTGGATGAATTCTACTTTTTTTTACTTGTGTGATTTATTGTGTGTCTGTGTGTGTGCATGTGTGAGTGTGTGTCTGATGATGGAGGAGCCAAGAATCCATGCCGTGATCTGAACACGTGCTAATGTGACTCCAGGCTCAGATAGAGTCTCACATACCTGCTACCACAAACTGTGTGTGCGTGCGTGCACGTGTGTGTGCATGTGTGCGTGTGTGTATTCGGCATGTGTGTTGGGCAGGCCTGAGGGACCACACTGTTCGCTAATGACATGGTTTAGCCTTAGCATGGCAGGGTGACAGCAGCTACACACACATACACACTCTGAGTCTGCTCTTCCTGTCCAAGTTTAAGAGGGAAAAAAGTGGAGCATCAACTCTGACATTCAGACACACAAACCCGCACACACACTCACATTCAGACACACAAACCCCAACACACACTCACAAAGATATTTTATGTAGCTGTCTGTAGCATTCTTTTTGACCACTGTAAGGAAATATTTTTGAAAGGGACAATCATTTTTCTGCAGGATGCAGATGTGTGCAGGTGTGTGCTGCACCTGTTTGCTTCTTATTGTGTGTGTGTGTTTTGTTGTCTGTGTGCATGCTTGGACTTAACATGTGTGTAGTTGGTTAAACTGTGTACAAAGCAGAACATGAGGAGAAAGGGTAATACAGATAAATGGAAATAGAAAAGATCAGCTTTATAATGCTTATTTTTAGGGTGTCAACAGTATGGACCACACCTCAGTATGTTTCTCCTCATTGACAATACATGATATCTATCCTGAAAAAAATCTTAAACTAGAAAAGCACTAGGAGAGCACAGACCTCCGCCAGCGCCACAGTCCTCAGCCATATTGTCATTTTGAACATAAATATTACTCTTACCTTTATTTCATGTAAATACTTAGATTCCTTGACCATGAAAACATACCATTTGTCATGGCGGCCAGACACTGATCCAGATCAACACTAAAATTGAATCAGTTCTTCCTTTTCCCATGCTGAACATTTCCTGAAAATTTCATCAAAATCCATCCATAACTTTTTGAGTTATTTTGTTCACAGACGGACAGACAAACAAACTCTCCCGAAAACATAATCTCCTTGGCGGAGGTAAATATGGATTATTCCCAAGAAAACAACAGATTTTAACATCAGAAATGTACAAGAAACTAAACTTACAATCTTCAAGTTGGGTCATCTATTATTCAGGACTCTTTAAAGCCTTGTTTTTAAGTTATTTCTTGTACATTTTCAACTTTTAATTGAAAAATACAGAGTTCTGTTTTGAGTAAATATGACAACAGGAACTCAAAAATTCAATTTTTTTTGTTCTAAAAATTATTTTAAGTTTAAGAGTGGTTTGTGATGAGCCACAATACAAATGTTATTTTTAAAACAATTATAAATTTGAGTGGGAAATATTTGTGTCAAGAGCACAAAGTCTCTCCTTACATAAAAATTGACCTGTTCCTTTTATGGTTACTGTCCTTTTGTGTTAGAAATGGATGTGAAGCTTAAAAAACAACACTTTTACTTAAATGAATAACACTTAAAATTATGCTTAGGGATACTGTTATGGTACATGGTACTTTTGCAAATATTATCTATTATATAAAAGACATTAATAGTCGATATGAATGCTGAAAATATCAGCTGTATAGATTGGAAAATATGTTTTATCTACTGTTTACTTTTAGGGCAAAAATATCCGCTGATATAATGGTTATCATTAACTTTAAAGTGATGGTAGTAAATTTAAATTATATAGATTCTTGTTTGATGTCATGGCTAAAAAAGATTTACATGAAAATAAAGCACATTTTCCTACTTTTATTACTAGAACTTGCACATAAAGTCTGAAGTTTTGGGTGTGTAGGACTTCTGTTTTTGTTTTTGTTTGTATCAAACTAACATCAAAACTGTTGTTTTTTTAAATAATACAAAATCTCCGTATGATAACAAAAGAGATAGTTCCCTTTTTATCCAAACTGAAAAATGATCCTGTTGTTGAGAAGTGTAGTACTGTCCGTGATAGCAGTGTAAAAATCATTTTACTGAGCATCAGGCCGGGAAACCTTTTTGTTTTCTTTAGAGGCAGCATCAACACCAACTTATGTAGGCATTAATGTCTGACATTATATCACGTTTGAAAATATGTTTATGTGTTAAACACTCAGTATATTTCTCGGCCCTTATAAGAGACTACTTCAGCAAATGGAGCTGTAATGTGTGTGTGGGTGTGTGTGTGTGACTGTGTTACTCCCAGCAGTGGAAGAATGAAACAGTAACAGGTGGTTAAACCAAAACAGTCGTGTGGTTGGCTTAGTTGGTGATGTCATGGCCACTGTCTCTCCAAACACTCAAACACACACTTTGGTCTAAGCCACTGTTGTCTCTCCAAACGAAAACTGATGCTGTGCACCGGAACAAAGTCTCCGTCACTGTTTGTCTAATATGATATTTCAGCTAAAAACAATATTACGATCGGGGTGCTGGTGGCCTAGTGGCTAATGTCATTTCCCAACATATCTCTAAAATAAGACTTAAAAAGCCCAAAAGAATGAAACGGAATAAACAGTTAAACAATATGTCCACCCAAAATTTACTGGTAGGGGATTTAATGTCCAATCATTAACAAAGCAATGCAAGTATTAATCATCTAAAGGAAAGTATGATGAATGGAGGAAAGGATTAAAAGGTGAGGGGTGGATTTTCAATTTAAAGGATACAATTCTGGTTGGATTGGTGAGAGATTTGGAGCCAGCTGATCAGTGTGCAACCCTATTTTTTGTCCAGTGAGGCAAATGGTTGTAATGGAATATGTGGAGATGTAAAGCTGCGTCTGAAGGGGTCATAGATATAAAAGAAATGCCAAAGGAAAGAGAGTAAACAATAAAAAGTAGTGGACCAAGTGCTAAACCTTGGGGGATGCCATGAAGTTAAGTGGCTGTAGTAAAGGTGCAGTTTAAAGATCTCTTCTGTCTAGAGAACAGATACAGCTGCAGAAAAGTCATCTGCACAAAGAAATAATACATATATAAAAAACACAACAAACCAAAATTATTTAAACCATGCTATTATTTATCTTATTTGAGTGTTAGAGTGTTAGTATCAGGAGACTTAAGTAATGTGAGGAGTTTCTCCATTTAAAGCTTTGAGATGTTGTAAAATCAAAGATATAAAAAAAAAATAATAACAATAATACATTTTATTTATACAGCGCTTTTTCAAGACTCAACAATGCTTTACAAGGATAAAAGGATAAAAGTGCCAATTAAAAACAATATACAGAGAAAACAAAGTGACAAGAAAATACAGAGCCAACAAACAGAAAAACAGTTTAAAAGTGCATGCAGAAAACAAGAATAAGTATGAAATTATGGACTAGTGTTGCGAGAAGGCATGTAGGAAAAATCCAAGATGCACAAATGTTCAGTATTGCAATAACAGAAATGCAAAAAATAGAAAAATATCAAAGACTACAAACTAGCCTAAACACATATCTGCTGTTCTTTGTTTTGCACATTTGTTTGCATGATCATTATGCTGCAGTAGTGTCGACCAGTGGCTGGATGTCACTGTAACACTCATATAGTCCCTCGTACTTTGGTGGAGTTCAGCCTGCTAAATTTATACACTACTACCTGGGTTTTTGGGACCCATTGGTCACCATAGTCAGCTGTTTAATGTCATGTAGTGTGTCATTGTGGCGGACAACAAATCCAGTCTTGGATGCCTCATGTCTGAAAGTCTAGCATTTTTTATTTATGCCCTGCATCCTGTGATTTTTTTCTTCACATCAGAGACATTGGCCAGACAATAAGAGAACTGAGAGCTGTGCATGTTCTACAATCACAGATGCAAACTAACTTTTTAAGCTCTAAAAACAGCATTTCAGCTATTGTGACGTGTTGCAGAAACTGTGCGGGTAACACGAGCTAGGGCAGGGGTGGGCAACTGGCGGCCCGGGGGCCACATATGGCCCTCCCTCTCCATTTCCAAAAATCAGCAATTGTAAATATGAAGAAAACTTGAATATTTATTACCTTACTTTGCTATTATAGTGTCTCTAAATCTCGTTCATGAAGCATTGGAACATTATATCAAGTATTACTCAAGACTATATATTTAAAATATGGCAGCAGTTAAATCTTTGAGCCTTAAAAATTTGGAAACACTCATCATTTCATTGATTTGAAAATAGCTTGATTGGCTAAAATTCCATATATTTTGGCTTAACTTGCTTGAAAACTGTGTCAAGTTCATTTGATTATGCATAATACATTTTATTTGGGATCTACTATATGAATATTGGTATGCTAATTTAGGATTAATTAATATTCTCTAATGGTATTTCTCCAACATCCTTTTTCCTCTGGAGAATTTCCAAAAATTTGTAACAATGCGGCCCTCAGGCTGGGAAAAATGGTTTTATGGGGCCCTCTTGGTAATTAAAGTTGCCCACCCTTGAGCTAGGGGATGAGTAAACCTCTGCTCTTGTAAACCTTCAAGAATTGTCTTAATAAGAATTATGTCACTGCTGTCAAACATGAAAATGCATTTTTTAAACGTTAGTTCAATATATATCTCATCTTCAAATCGTATTACTCTGTTTTTCAGTCCTCCTACACCACTATTTGGCTCTAAAGCTGCCACTGTACTCTGACATTCTGCCTTTCTGCTTCTACCTGCGTGGCTGTGTATGTGCTGAGTTGGTGTATTAGACTTAATCGTAGGTGGAGGAGAGCACCTCCTATAGTCTTCAGAAGCAGATTTAGGCGTGTTGTTGATCACGACTCTGTCCCGGAGAATAAAGCATCTGTCAGTGCGGCCCCATCGGATCACTCGCTTGCTGGTACACCTGACACTAACGCAGGAGGAAGTGTGTTCCCCGCTTATCGGCTCCTTGTTTACACGCCGCGCATGTCACACTACTTCAAAGGTGGAGGAGCGAGCGGTGGAGATGCTGCATGAAAGGCCTGGTGAGGAGGAGAGAGGGAGGAGACAGAGGAGGGAAAAAGCAGATGGGAGATGAGAGCAGAGAGAAGAGGTGACAGTGTGAAGAAGAAGAAGCAGAGATGAACGACCGACTGGGTGGTAGAGGAAGTTTTTCACACAGGAGTGTGTCGCAGACGAGGATGGAAATATTTTCTTACTCTTTTTTTAACCTGGAGATGTCTCAGCTGAAAAGACCAGTAAAACTAATGATCTTAGCTCAGTGTGAGAAGAAAACTTTAATGTTGATTGTTTAAGCAGCCCTGGTGATGGAATATAAATCACTCTTTTATATAAAACAAGACCTAAACAAAGGATTGTCAGGGTTTAAAAGTGTATAAAGAGCTGAGTCTGACTACACTATAGAGAGATTACAGATTTTTCCTAGTCCGAAAAAATGTAGCCTACTAGACAGAAGAGTTTCAGTCCATTTCTACCTTAATAATCCTCTGAAACTATTAAGTAGAAGATTCGACTTGACTGAAGGCTGGAGCTGCCACTTATTACTAGATACTTGGATATCTATTCAAGCATGAGGTTTAAATCAATCAAACTTTATTTGCATAGTGCCAATTCATAACAGGTGTTATCTCAAGACACTTTACAATAGAGCAAGCTGAAGACAAACTCCTCATTTTATGGAAACACATATATCCAACACCCAACATGAATCCAATAGCCAATCTTGAATTCCTCATCAAGGAAAAACCTTCTGTTAAGCAGCAAGAAATCTTGAATGTGGATCCCAGTCTCATGATGAACAGCAAATCCACACGATGCTGTGTTGGGTGTGTCGGCAAAGGAAGGGAGGTAAGAGGAGACAAGTGGACTAAAGTAAGAACTAAAGTTAGTAACAAATCCAAGGGCCAATCATAGATCTGTCTATGTCATATTTGTATCTGCTAAAGACAAAGTCATTAAACGATAGCCCCTTTGAGATGCAACATCTCGTTTGCAGGAGGGTCCTATTGTCTGAATCTAGGCTTAAACTGCAGTTATACATTTGAGCAGCACAGTGGGGTGTTTGGAGCAGAAACCGCCCGATTTAACAGAGGCAGCTTCCAGCGCAACATGACCATCCATTACTCTCTTGACCTGAGAAAACAGGAAGTACACCTTGAGAAAAAGAGGACAGGCAATCCTCCCCTGTGGAAGCACTTTAGGCTGAACACAGTTGTGTCAACTGTGCGTGAAGCATCTGGCCCACTCCTCATCTCCAGCAAATCCAATCCTGTTTGTTGACCCTCTATCCGTAGCAGGCCAGTGGCACCTTGTCAAGTGTTGAGTCTCCTCAGCAGGCACCCTCAGAAGAGGTGAAGAGTAAAATCTACTGTATTTTCCGGAGTATAAGTCGCATTTATTTAGTGCTCTGATAGACAGCTGGTTGTCTTGCATGAAGTGGTAACACAAATAAGACCCACCTGCCTCATTTATATTCACCTCCCTGGCAACTACCAGGGCATGGAGACATAACTACACCATTGATAAGCCCGGCAGCAGATTGTTCAAGCGCCCATCCGTGGATGCTTTCCTCCAGCTCTGGCCATCCTGCTTTCGTCCCTCATCAGGACATGATGAAGACTCTGATGAGTCGAAACGCGTTGACATGTCCCTGACATAATAAAGGATTTTAAACTACATCGGAGTGCCTCGGATGATATGTTGTTTTCGAAAAGATATGAATGAGTTTGAGCCTTGCACTTTATTTTAGGGGATGTCTGTTAAAGACCCAAGATGGCATGTTTGTGAAATAAGTACCTTATGAGAGATTTGGATCTCAGTCCCTTGTGTGAACAATTGCCTTCATATTATGCAAGAATCTTGCAGCTCTTTGTTGCTGCTCTATTGGCCCACTTTACTTAACTTGACTCTGTTTCTGTCTAATTCACTGGGCTCTTTGTTATTCATTTCCTAAACATGGGTGGGACTGTCAAAGCGTGGCTGTAATGTTCATCGTAACATTAACTGAAGGAATAAATTTGTTGGCTGTCAGTAAGGGGACACTTTTGTTCCAGAGATGCTTGCAAGCAACAAAAAAACACATTTTTAAAAGCAGAGGAGAATTTGGGAAGTCATACTGCAAGAAAGAGCAGATAAAATGAGGTGTTAATATCCAAGTTAGATACTTTGATCCAATTGTGGAAACAAGCAAACAAACATATAAAGAGGAGAAAGACCAGTTTAGCCAGTAGCATGTAGTGGAGATGCTCACTTTCTTTGCTGAAAAACTACAATAAGCTGTGTGAACATGCTATAGCATGTCTTCTAGCCTGTTACCTGTGTTGGGAGTAATGGTGTTAGAAATAATGGCGTTACTCATGCCGTTATTTTTTCCCATTAACGGGTAATCTAATTAATTACTATTTCAAACGTTACAATGCTGTTACCGTTACCGACAATGAAATGTGGCGCGTTACTTTGCACCGATGTCAAGCTGCGATCCAACCTGCCTCGCTCAGCCAGACACAGACAGAAGCTGTGCTGCAACCAGACAGACGAGAAAACTCGATGCCAGAGTTGCCAGGTCTGCTTACTGTAAGCGACTTTCGGCTTCTTTTTCTAACTTGCATGTGTATGTTGGGAGTTGTGGGTTGCAGTTTTTTGGGCTTGTTCCAGTGGTGCAGTTGTTAATTTGGGCTTGTTGTTCCCCAAACCCAGGAGGAATCTAGTGCATGAAACTATCAATATAAACCAAATTCAGAAATTATAACAAACATTTTGTCCCACCCTAACACAAATTAAAATTTTACTGTAAAGATGGTATTTCTACCTAAAATAAATCCTTATTCCCGGATTTAAATTGATTTCTAATGTGGCTACTACTGTTTTCACCATAATAAAGCTGTAGAGGATTAAGATAAAACTTAGATTAAATCCTGAAATGTCCTTTTGGGTACAAATATCAAGGTTAGACAGACTGTTTAGCAATAACTGTGTGACAAATAATAGTAGTCGCTCGCTTCGCTTCTGTATAAAGAAAAGGATGTTCCACCTCCAAACAAAAGGATGTTTAATAAGTAAATTAAAGCTGGTGTCTACGATTTGAAACCGCGGCCTGCCCCTCCTTCCCTCACCTCTCCCCTCCGTGTTCCAAGATCCCGCCCCCAGCTCGTGTTGGCTCATATAAGCCCCCTCGGACAGAGCTACGAGCGACTAGCACAATATATCAGCAGCAAACTCAATCAAAAACAGCTCAGCTCAACTGAAAGTATCAAACACGACAGACATCCCCCTTATAACACACAGCAGTAGCCATTTCAACTGGACCGGCGGCAATGCGGGTTTGGCGCCGCCAGAGCGGAGCCGAGTGTGGGGGAGGATTAATCTTTCTCAGCCTGTCCTCCCCAGCTCAGCTTACAGTGCTAACGATTAGCGGCTAACAGGCTAACCCGCTCCCCTACAAGTTATTAGCCCGTACAGGCACAAACTAACCAGAGTTATTCAGCAGACATCTCCCACTGTAGTAAACAAAGCCATTACCTGATCAACCAGGGGCGAAACGGCCGATGCTGAAGGTCTGACGGCCGGCTGAGGCTATTCGTTAGCCGTTAGCCCGCTAACAGGCCTGCACCCTCCCTCCACCCGCGGGCAGAGCTCCGTTGGGCCCGCGGGAGAGGGAGGCGGATTCCTGGGTTCGGCGCTAGGCTTTCCCGGCTCCATGATAGTTCAGTAGCTAACGCTGCTAGCTGCTCACCGGAGGTAGAGGGGAGGAGGCAGGACCATGGGCAAGATGCTGCGTATCATGAGTGAGGGAGACGAGGGAGAGGGGAGAGGAGAAGGGTGGTCTGCAGCCAGACTGTCTTGGGAGAGGGAGGCGGATTCCCGGGTTCGGCGCTAGGCTTTTCCGGCTCCATGATAGTTCAGTAGCTAACGCTGCTAGCTGCTCACCGGAGGTAGAGGGGAGGAGGCGGGACCATGGGCAAGACGCTGCGTACTGCGTAGTGAGGGAGACGAGGATTGGATGGACTCATGGACTAACTCACGGACCAATTAATAGTTGCAGGTTCTTAGGCTTGATTGGTCAGCTAGTATGCAGCTTTTCAGCAGATATACTGAATGGATTTTTTTCATTCTTTTTGGTCTTTATACTGTGTAGATAGGACCATAGGACCATAACAGCCTTATAAACGGTGTTATTAATATGTACAAAGCTTCCAAATCGTAGACCATAGCTTTAAGAGACAAAAAAGAAGAAATATGACTTTGAAATTGAAATGTAACATGGATGAAAATTAAACACGTTTCATGTAGGTTTTTCTCTTTGAAAATGCTTATTTCAATCGCAAAGTCTGGCAACACAGCTAGCGGCAGCAATGGAGGTCTGTGGAGTTAAAACTGCTGTTTTCAGGATGGAAGTACAAGAAGTAAAAGGCGAGAACACACATGTGAAGTGTACATTATGTCCTAAAACAAAGTGTTTGTCTGTTGTTAGTAAATCTAAAATTCAGAGACCAAAAACAGCGAGAACTCCGCTGATGATGTCAGAGCTGCTGCAGCAGGTAACAACAAGGAAGGACACAGAGACAGAGACACACAGTTCAAGCAGTAAAAGCTTTTTCAAAAAAGTAATGCACCAATTACTTTCCCTGGTAACTAATTACATTTATGAAGGAGTAATTCCATTAGTCATTCAGTTACTTTTTTGGGAAAGATCCAGTAACTATTATTAATTACTTTTTTAAGGTAACGTGCCCAACGCTGCCTGTTACTGTTACGGTCAACTGAGGCAGTTCATGTGAATTTATTGGCACATCTTCAAATCAGAACTTTTCCCATCAGCACTGAGGCTGTTATTGACCTAAATGTCACTTTTAGAAATCTGAAAGAAAACACTTAACTCATTCACTGATGGTCTGTGATTTTTCTGAAAGGAAGCTCGGGCTCAGAAACCTGATTCTGTTCATAAAGATGGATGCTCTCACCTCGCCCTGGGTGGAAAAGTTGTCTGAAGTGTGTGTGAAAGTGAGAGATGAGAAAAAGAGCCAAAGTGGAGAAAGAGATGAGGCATTGAGCGAGGTTGAGACGGCAGTGATGCATGTTTGTCCAATGAGGAAACAAGTTCAGAGGAAGTAGTCTGACCCCATTTTCTCCCACAGACAGACACAGCTTTGCCTTCATTTGGTGCTATCCTTTCTGATGGTTCCCACACTCACATTTGCTTTCGTTGCACAGTTATTGAAGATAAATATTAGTTATAACGTAGACCAAGACAGATCAGAGACACAGTTTCAGATTTAGTGTCTGTTGGATGATTGTCAGTGGAGTGTCAACAGGAGCTACTTTGCTTTGGCTGCCTTTGGCTGAAATGTTTTCAGGACTGAAACCTCATTAGTTTGTGCTCTAAAACAGGCTGTTGCTAAACTTCTCGATCTGGGAGCCCGTAATTAACCCTGCAGGAGACTGGGCAGCCCCTGTTCTCAGAGGTGGCTAAAGCACACAATGATGCACAAAGTCTTGCACACTTATGTAAAGGTCTGTATTCTTTCTCCATGATTAAAGTTCAGCATAAATCTTATGCCTAAGTCACACATTCCTGTTTCTAATGGCGATTGTGCACGACTCTACACGATTGACGAGGCTGGTGTAATCGCTATGATACGGGATGAAATGACTGTCTCACCCCTGGACACACCCCGTAAGTACACCATCAGTAGTGCTTCTAAAGCGCTTCGGGGGCGTTCGTCCCGCTCCAGGTAGGTTAATACAGCGATATGACGAGGATTCCATGAATTTCCATCCCGCTGACACAACCCCGATCGAGCTCAGTTCACGTCACATAAGCCCCGACTGAGCCCTGCGCTTGCGCCGTCTTGAACGGGACACAGTTGGGGCACAAACGGATACATTCTTGTCAGTCGTCCTCATAAAGCTTTCAGGATTGAGCCATGTTCAGCCCGACTGAGCTCCGTACATGCCACGCTAATACAGTTCGCATTAGGACTGCATTCCTCCATGAAGCACCATGTAAACCAGAGTCAGAGTGTTTCAGGGTGAAACTCTAATGTCAGCACATGTGCAGTACTCTTTCACATGAAGGCTGCGCACACATACCAGGAACAACAACAGATTTGGCCGTCTACAGAGTAACATTAACTGCTTGCCGTGCTCGGTTTGTTATCCAGACAAAACTATCCAGACAGATTTTTGGTCCAGGCAAGGAACTTCGGTGTCTTTGTGTGTCCATTAGCTATTGTTGTTTGTGAAAACTTTTTCTTATTTGTATGTGTGTTGTAGCAGTGCTGGTTCTCTGCAAATCTACACCACCATCCACTGGACTGGCATGCATGCTACAGCGGTTTATTTCGTTTCTAGCGTTTCCATCTGTGGCTACGTTTACATGGAAACTCCTGACTTAAAAACAAATCAGTTCGGACAACAAATCTGTCTGGATAGTTTTGACGGGATAACAAACTGAGCATGGTAAGAGGCTCACATGGTAAGAGGCCCACACGATACTCCGCGGATGGCAGAAGCTGTTGTTGTTCCTGGTATGCGCGCGCAGCCTTCATGTGAAAGAGTACTGCACATGCGCTGATGTCAGCGTTTCACCCTGAAACGCTCCGATGCGGGGTTACAGAGAGCTGCATGGAGAGCGTTTTGGAAACTTTCCACCCTGGAGCCTGTTTTCAAAAGTTTCCGTTGTAGATTTCCATGTAGATGCAAGGCCAAAACGCAATGAAAACGTATCAGATCTGACCGTTTTCGGCGCCATGTAAACGCGGCCTGAATGCGAGTTTGAATACTCAAAGGAAAAACCTTTGCATTTTAGATGAGAGTGTCTCCATGTAAACAGGGCCTTACTATAAAGATAGGTCTCTTTTAGCAGCACTGTCTGTTCTGCTGTTTCATTATTTTTGTTTCATATTTCATAGCTGACTGAACAACCCCCAACCTGGGCGCCAGTCCTTCTGCAGGCTGCGGCTCAGGTGTCGATACATTTCCTGCAGAGGTTGTTCAATTGGAATATTTGCACATGCATGGAAAATTATAACTGACAGGGGCCCTGGGGCCCTGAGACAAGTGGGGGCTCCAATTCCCCAAAAACACAGAGGGTCCTGAGAAAACTGGCTGTTAGCAAAAAGGCTCAAGGCTATGACATTATTGTCTGAGCAGCCTCACAGTCGATCTGCTCTCTGTTACTGCTGCAGTGCTCCAAGCTAGTTTCCTGTGAGTGCGTTTGGGGCTCCGTCTGCACCTTTGGCTCACACTGGGGCCCCTGATGGAAACAGAGGAGAGAGGTTTTACATTTATCACCTCAGTTTTGTTGGCATAGGCCGTCACTCTGGTAAATGAGCTTTATGTACAAACTGATGTTGGCGTGGTGGCAGTCTGAGCAGTCTGAACCTTGGCTGAGAGCAATCAGGGAGGATGGAGGAACGTTTTCAGCTCTCCCTGAGAAAAGTGAGCTTGTCACTCGGTGAGACTCGCTGCAGATGGATCGACAGATCAAACGGACTGGAATAGACCAAAGACTGAGACAGCAGCATGGACTGAAAGATGCCTCAGCGGAGTGATGTTGCTTTCACTTTGGCTTCTAACCAGAACATGTTGGGTAATATGATTCAAATGAAATGATATGGCATAAACCATAGCTGTTGAACCTAATGTTAAAACTCTTTCTTTAGGTGGATACAGTCTCTTTCTCATCCTAAAATAGCCTAAGTGAACTTGTGTGTGTGTGTGATGGGAGGGTGTGACATATATCTGATGTGTGGATTTGAAGTCTCAGTTCTGAACTGGAAACTAAAAGGATCATCTATCGTATGATCAGTTATCTGATGGAAGAAAATGAGTGCTAAGAGGGTTTAAAATACATCTGATCTTTAAAAGTCACGTTTTAATCGATGTATGTGTTTATGGTGATCACTGTTTGTATTGAACAATGCCAAAAAAAGGTTATACTGTTATATTTTTTAACTAAACGCTGCAGAAAATTAAAGCAGACAGAGAGGTTGTATTAGATTTTAACCACTAAATGATTAAAAATATATTTGTGGATATTTGTGGGGTATTTACTAAAGCTTTAATAATGCCTCATAGTGTGTGGTTGCAGTTGAGTTGCCTTTCCTTTCTAAGTTTATAATCTGACATCGTAACACCTCGACCTGCTGCACAGCTAAAGTGAAGATAAATACCCTCAGGTTAGACCTCATCACTGTGTTCTTGTTGTCCTTTGCTGCAAACTTTAGTCATTTCCTCTCAGCTGTCAAGTGCAGCCATCTGAAAACATGCAAATATATTTCTGTGCATCAGTGCACTTCTGAAGAACACTACTGGTATTTTTCAGCAAAGTTTGACCAACTGTGTTTCAGAACCTCTAACAAAATTATAAACTAACTGCTTCGTTAAATTACAAATTAACAATTCAATAATTTAAGTTTGTAGATGTCTTTATTTTATTGACTGAAACAACTTAGCCTGGCTCACTGGGCTTATCTGAGAAGTCAGAAATTAATCAGGCATATTAATCAACCACCAAATCTATTTTTTTTTGTTCAGGAATGAAAGTAAATAACTTTGATTTCACATCTTAATCAAGAAGCTATTTCTTTCCTTTTGTGCAAAACAGTACCTTTGAAAATTCATGTATAACAATAATAATTATATTTTAGTGTTTAAAGTGTTATTTCAGTTTAAGAGCTCCTACACACTGGTGTATTAATCATGACAGAAACATAAAAAATATATTTTGGTAATTATCGCTTGGGTTGAAAGGGGTAGTGGACAGGCCAAAGATGAAAAAAAAACTGTATTTTGCAAATGTGATCTCAGTTTTCTATAAGAATTTCAATTTAATGTCATGTAATGGTAGATTAATACATTTTGGCACCTATAGTAGAACAGAGGTGCACAAAGTGGAGATTGGGGCTTCCTTGCAAAGTCTCAGGAGAGAGGTTCTGGAATTCTTGAATAAAAAAAAGCTAAATGAATTCAAATTATAAATATTAGAGTTTAGTTTTAAGATTTGTGCATGAACAAACTTGTTTTAGAATTTAACAATAGTCTGTCTTCCCCCAAAAAATTTTTGTCAAGGGTGTTGTCCTGGTTGATATCATCCAATCAGATGATCAACTTTACTTGCTTTCTGAAAATGTATCTTTTAATTTGCTGAACCAGATCATGAAGCACAGTAAAAGACATTTGTGTTTTAAATACATGGGCACTTTAATTTTTGAGAGGTGGGTTGTGTTGGTCAAAAAACTAAAAACACTGGTCATCAGGTGAGACCCACCCTGAAAAGGTAGCGTGTAAAGAGATTTTCAAAATACAAGTTTTTCTATGACAGTAATAATTTCAGTGCTTACATAAACACACAGTGAGGGCTCCACCCTTTCTGTTGGTTTTTGTGTTGTCGAACAAAAACTCTGGTGCTGTGATACTGATGACAAAGTGAACATAACAGACCTGAGACTGAAGATGCAAACCCTCGCCGTGTTTATTCCTTTATGCTCCCTGTTAGCTAACGATGTTTCCTCTTTCCTTACATCCACAGCCAATTGTCTATGAGGGCCAAGACAAGAACCCTGAGATGTGCAGAGTGCTGCTCACACACGAGATCATGTGCAGGTAAGAAAAATGTGTTACTTAAATCCTTTTCCAATGTTTACCAATTAGAGAGTACTGTAACATTTTTCTTGAGACGTGTGTGTCAGATGCAGACGACTGCACGATTTTCTACATTTTTGTGTTTGTACTGTATATATGTGTAAAGATGTTAAGGTTCAGTCTTTTCACATTCTGTGATGATTCTGGCAGATAATACTCTGTAAGACAGTTAAGATATAAACATATATATAAATGTAGGGACATTAATATCTCAGAACTCTGCACCTAATCTGCTGCTGGCTACCTAGTCAGTATGGATGTATATGTATGTGTGTGTGTATACGTTTCGACAAAGCTGACTTTAACATAGCATTTTCTTTTTTACCATACGATGAAACTACAGTAAGGGTAATATGATAACTTACATTTAGATTTGCTCCCTCCTCTTTGTTTGAGGTGGACTCATTTTTGCATCCTTAACTTAAATTGAAAAACATGCTTTTTGCATGCAACTTAAAAAATCTTGTTTACAATCAATGACCCACATTCGGGGGAGTATTTTGTGGTATAGAGTGCAATAGTAATTTTTTTAAAGGAAATTATAGGTCTTATGACAAATCTGAAGGGATGTACTGATTTATGCTGGGCACTATATTTAAAATGGCCACTCACTAACCACTCTGTCAAGTCTGGGGAAGAGTCCTACGGCTCAAAACATCACTGTTTGTTAAATATATTTTAGAAGGGAGCTCTTTTTGGCGTGCAGATTTTTTTTATACTTTTCCATATGATTTTTATTGGATCCAGCACCCTACATAGAAGAGTGGGAGAAAAAATCAATTCACATAAGTATCTGGATTTTTTGTCTGATGAGTTTTAAATCTTTTTTTTTGTTCAAAAATCATTTTTTTTCCCCCCAAATTTAAATGCTTCATTTTAGTCAGTGTTAACTCTTTAGGCGCTAAAGTCGCAAAAATTGCGACAAGCGACATCGCTGAATAAAACAGGCCATAGCTGTTAAAATAGTGCTGAATAGTGTTTCTACTTTTCACCAGCAGATAGTGGACAGGTGACAGGTTTCTATTCAAAGTTTTGGCATATATTTATTTTCAACACACACCAGAGCGAGGGATGCGAGTGTGGCTGTAGAGCGGAGCAGAGAGACACACAGAGTGAGAGAGTGAGTAAGAGTTCTCACGATGCTGAGAGTACTTTGTCAAGTACTGGCTGACTCTGAATCTGAGGAATATTTACTCTCTGAGGATGACGGTCAGTAATCCAGTGAGGACGAAACTGGTGGCGCGTGTACGCACAGCGGGAGCGGGTCCGCACGCCATTACAGTCCCCAAGCAGCACATACCGAGGCCGATGCTTTGCCTCTCCAGGGCCGGGGTGGAAGTAATCGGTGAGTGCCGAGGAGGGGACGTGGTCTGGGATGCAGGGAAGCTCAAAACACTGTGAAAAGTGACAGTGTTAGCGGGAATGAGAAAGACTGCGGAGCTCTGGGCAGACGAGGCAGAAGCGGCGGGTAAAAAGCACAGTGAAGGCAGCAGAGGCGTTCATGCTCGGCACGTAAACTACAGGGATGATGATGGTAGAGTTTACTTTGGGATGAGGAGGAGTACCACAAGTGGATCAGAGATTTTGATGAGCCTGTTGGGTATTGTGGAGACAGAATTCTGACAAATTTGAGCCTTGGTCTTTTTTTTTTTTTTTTGGATGGTGAATTCTTGAGCCTGATCACAAATGAGATAAACAGATATGCCCACCAGTTCTTAAGTAAATCCTAAAAACAGACTCGCATGTGATGTGTATTTTTCCTGATATAGTCTGTAGGCATCATCATTGTTCATCTTTTTAGCTGGTGTTAAAAAAGCTAACTAAAGATTGCAAAAATCGACAATAACGTAGAGTCGCAATTTAAATCAAATCAGCACCGAAAAAATTGTAAAAAATCGAATCAGGAGAAAAGTGAATTTTCCCAGCCCTACTTCATAGGATGTGAATGTCCACTTAATCTTACTTTAGTCATAGTTTTCCAAAAAAAGTTCAGAAATTTGGTTGATTGCGACTCCACTTTAATTAGTGCTGTATTTTATATTGTTGAAAAGCCTGATTGGTCACCTTTACAGCAAGGTACAACTTGTAAGGATCCTGCATTCATGCAATGAACAACACAGTTAAACATGTGGGTGGTGCCCTCAAAAAAAAGATGCTCCAAAATTCCCCCTGGAATAAAGCGTTTGGTTCCTCAGTGAAGCAAAGGTGAGGAACCGCTCTGCTTGGGGTGTTTTCTTCCTTGCATGCCTATATGCGGTTTTTCTTAAATACTGAACTTTGTCCTAACACTGCTGCCACTATAGCCAAACACCAGCTCCAAGCTGCAGGGGGTTTGAACACAAGTGTTGGAGGCACTACCCACACATTTAGCTGTTCTACTCGTACTAGGAAAGCACTATACTTCCAAGCTGCACCTTGTTTAAAGGTGACTAATTAGGCTTTCCAAAGATATAGAATACAATATCAATCGCTGTTATTAAAGGAGAGAAATAATCACTGTAAAAATCTTATTTCTAAGCATTGTTGAGGAGTATAAATGGTCTTTTTCTCTTCATCTCCAAACTCCAGCTCCTCTTCTTCCCTCTTCTTTTTAGCATAACATACTTGCAGGAAGTTCCCACCAATCACGTCTCTGTACCAAATACATTTCTTTTTTTGTCATGCTCATTAACCCCCCCACACACATACACACCCAGACACACACATGAAGCCATATTTGTTGAGGAAGATGAGTTTTTAGCTTTCAGAGTTGTTGCTTTAATTATCAACTAAAGATGAATTTCTCTTTGGAAGTAGGTTGGGAGGAAAGAGCGCTATTTATAGAGGCGTTTTACAGACCTATCCTATACAATGGGAAATGTGTGTGTGTGGATGTATGCTCCATTTGTGTGTGTGTGTGTAAGTGTGAGACGCCTGGTTAATTAGGACACAGAGAAACTCATTAGTCAATCTGAACCCTCCTGTTGTTTCATGGCTAACAAATGGGCCTTCCTGCACAATCTGACGATAAAATATAGGCTCTCTTTCTTTCACACAGACACACACAAGGACACACACACGTAAACACATTAGACGCCAAAAAGTATGCATATGCACGCTCCCTTGTGCACTCCAGTTATAAAAATTCAAATTTAGCACATGAATTAAGTTGTTCTTGTTCCCTGACCTTGTCACTGAACAACTTTAAGTGTAACAATAGAAATTGGGGATCATCTATATGCACAAGCAGGGACTTGGGCTGTGAAATCAGGAACGCTAATATTTTATTCTATATGCGCTCGCTGAACATTCCTCTGCCTGAAGATGTTCACAAAGAACACATTGAAATTCTGATACGATTTACAGGGAATTTATAAATAAATAGCACTGTGAAACAGATTTTATGGAAAAATATTGCTGTTTATCATGCAGGGAGTGCAGTACAGACTTTAGTAAAGTGTTTGCATTAAATGTACTGAACACATGCGGCGGAGAAGTCTCCAGCTTTTATAACAGTTCCAGAAATTACGACACTGTAAACATGGCTTGTCTGGAGCAGCAGCTGAGGTCAAAGTTACGGCCGTTTCCTCATGTTCTCACATGCTGATTCTGCAGCAGGGGCCTCACACACATGTAACACACACACAAAGGGAGCAGGGCGTCCATTAATCAGTGTGGCTCATTGTCACCGTGCTGCTATTAGCCATATGTTCACAGCCAATCCGCCAGCACACAGACCTGCTACTCAAACTTGTGAGGAGCTCCACAGACACAGAAGTTTAACCCATGAATGGAGGAAAGATACAAACCTGATTTGAACAATTTTTTGTTCTGCAAAATTGTTCACTTATCTCTGCATAAGGAACAGTATTTCACATCTGCCTGCTCCTGCTTTCAGGGTGATGAAAAATAAAGACACGGGTCTTTTAGTGTCGCCTTTAGTTCAAATAAACTCACGGACAGCTCAGTAAACAAGTCAAAAGCTCCTTGTAAAATCAGATGTTTCACTTTTTCGCCTTTCCCTTCCCTAAATATCGTGCCTTCTGGATGTTCTTTGTTTTATTAAAAATGAAGCTGGACTTCATCCAAAAAAGAAACTAAGTTTTCTCACCTCAAGGCAGTACAAGAATAGTTTCTGTAGAACATCTCTCCACTTGATTGATGACCTTTTGTCGACTAAAAAACAAAGAAAATAATAACACCAAAGCTCTTAAAAAGTCTAGATTCAAGACTCTAGATTCAAGATGTTCATTGTCACATGCACACCAGATGCTCATTATTATTTTTTTTTCTGCCGATGTCCCTTTAGGGGCTTTGTAGTGATCTGAATCCAGATGCAGATCTGGGATATTGTCTTTTCTTTTAATTTGTTAACAGCATGAGGGAGGCCAGTTTCCATATTTTTGACAAAAACTCACCCAACAGACTTTGAAATGCCTCGGCTGAGGTTTGTGTTTTCGAGCACTTCTAGTTCACAATCGTTTCAAATGGGAGCGAGGAGAAAGATTATTGACACAGTTTCAACACTAATGGCCCTTTTCCATTAGCCCTACTCTACTCTACTCGACTCTACCCGGCTCTACTCTACTCGCCTTGTGCTGCTTTTCCATTTGCCCCAGTCTCCTGCCCAACGGGGTGCAGAGTCGCTGAGCGGCACTGCGGTGACGTCATTTTGACGCAACAATCTGTGGCTTTTTGTCACAAACCGAGTAAAATAGGAAAGCAGAAGAAGGCTGCAGGTGGTAAGAAGAAATACCCCTTGAGAAGCACAGGAGAGTTTTGGAAGCTATACAACAGAATGAAGCCGAGGACGAGAGCAATCGAGCTGCAAAGAAAAGACGTATGAGGGTAAGCTAAAGGTAGCTACCGCTAGCATGCTAGGTCGTCGTGCTCATGACTCATCAATGATGACATTGTCTGACCAATCAGTAGTCAGCAGTTGGTGACGCCATCTTTTAGTGTCGTCTCAGCTCGCTTGGAACCAGAGCAGAGTAGGTACTAAAACTAGCTTGTTTTAGGAGGTACCAGGCTAGTGGAAACACGCTGCAAATCGAGTAGGGCCAAGGCGTGCTAGTGGAAAAGGGCCATAACAGGAGTCAAGCTTCCAATAAATCCTGCGTTGCATCTTTTAAATGATAACTCTCTCTTCTCTCTTGCTGGAAATACTCGCAAAATCTGGCGAGCAGGACTTAACAGCAGTCAAGAAGATTATAGCACAGCGGTGGAAATCTCCTCATGATATCTAAAGTACTCACTGGCTTTAAAGTTTTTTTAGATATTTCATATGTGGAACTTTCATCAACAAGAATCAAAGGTGCAAAACACTGCTAACTGGACTAATCTGATATCTAACTTAATAGATCTACTCTCCAATGAAGGATCTTTGTCGGTGGTGCCTTGTGGGATTATGATTGTAATGGTTTAGGGTGTGGTAGGTGGGGTGGATGGAATTATTGTTTAACAAGTTCTTAAGTGTTGGAAAAGTTGATATGTAGACATAATGAGGTGTCATTTTGCGGTACTTTCTTCAACAATAAATAAGAGAGAGGCTGCAACATCAGATTTTATCTAAACTAGTGCCAGTCATTAAGAAAGCTTGGAAAAGGATCATGCCCCATGGGGTTTTGAAGAACACGCAACTGTAATGTTTAACGTGAAATGTTGGTTGCAAGCAAGAACAAAAAACAAAATAAAAAAAAAAAACGATTTTCACTTTCAGGTATCTCTCTTTCTGCAGTACTTCACTTGCACAGCTGGAAGGCTAGAACTTTCTCCTTATTGCTTTAGTTTTAATAATGATCATCTCACTGATTATTGCAAAGTTTAAGCCGTCCTTTAAAATTAATTTAAACACTTTTCACAGTCACAACGAGAGTGAAGGCGTCTAAGTGGTTTTAATCTTTTGTTCAAGTTGTGATTGTGTGCAGTCTGTGTGTTGTGTGTGTGTTTATGGTCAGAGGAGGGGTGTGTGTGTGTAGATGATTAGATCACCAGGATCCACAGCAATAAGTGCTACATTACCCCCATCCTGCCCCTCTTTTCCTCCCCTCCTCCTCCTTCCATTTCTAACATCCTCTCCTCTGCTCCTCTTCTCCCACTGTCCTCCCTTAATCTCCCCATCACTCCCCCTCCTCCTCCTCACTGCTTATCTCCCCTTCTTTTCCTCTCATACTTCTCATTCGGGCTGCGACGGTCCCACAAAGTGACCCAGTTCATAGAGCTGCAGACAGGACGTGACAGAGAGGAGTTAGATAGTAGAGACAATGTGCGAGGTGTAACGTGTCAGCCTCTTTCTTTTCCACCTCTGCCATCTGTGACGCCCGGGAAACCTGAGACATCTCCCCTTCCTCTTCTTCCCACCCAAACCTCTTCTTTCTCCCCCTCTTGTTTTAGCTTTCCCTCCCACGCTCACCCTTTCACTGTTCTCCTGCTTACACCTTTATTCATAATTGATGCACGCAGGAAAGCTTTGACACGCTCAAACTACACATGTGTGAATATGGTGAGCATGCCAATTCTCCAGAGTGTGTGCGTCCCACCCTCTTCTCTTCTCTTCTGTGCCTCGAGCCCCTTCAACCCCCCTCCACCCCCGGCCTCACCTGTTCATCACTACAATATGAGTTGACTCAAAGTTTTCTCTTCTCCTTCAAAAGTGATGCACGGTGAGTCTGCTCCTGAAGTAATCAATAGGGGAGTCTGCAAGATTATAAAACTAGAAGCTGTTTGAGATTCAAGTGTGCACAGTTTCTCTCACGTCATCAGTTTTTGGTTTTTCGGTTCAGAGGAAACTGAAGACAACAGCAGGATCCTCTTGCCAGATGTTTTGTTGACTTATCTGTACTTCAATAGGGGTGGATATGTCCGCAGGATTAGAATAGATTAGATATTCCTTAATTAATCCCACAGATGAAATTCCAAATTAACATTAGCTGCAGAAAACAAAGAAATACAAGAAACAAACTTAGGAATGAAAAATAAAACAAAAAATATATGTAAGTGGTATTGATTGATTGACAATTACCAACAAATACATATGTTATGCACTTACTGTACATATACTCATAGACAACTATGTCCATGCACCCTTATTTCATGCTTGGACATTGCAACAGAAAACTTCCATCCACACTAGTAACTAGAAAAGCACTCTGAGAGCGCAGACCTCCGCCAGCGCCACAGTCCTCTCACATATTGTGATTTTTACCATAAATATTCGTCCTACCTTTATTGCATCTAAATATTTAGATTCCCTGACCATGAAAACATACCATCAGCAATTGGATTCATAATGATATCTATTTTAGTTCAGTAGTTATTCACAAAAATCGCATGGTTCATCATGGCGGATCCAGACGCTGATCCGGATCAACACCAAAATTGAATCAGTTCTTCCTTTTCCCATGCTGAACATTTCCTGAAAATTTCATCAAAAATCCATCCATAACTTTTTGAGTTATTTTGTTCACAGACAGACAGACAGATTCTCCTGAAAACATAACCTCCTGGCAGAGGTAATTATAATTTCACACAGATATACAGAATTCCCATACCATCATTATTTTTTTAATAATAACCATATAATATTATTAGACTACTTAAATACTCTTCACTATGGTATCTTGCAAAAATCATCATTTTGTACATGTTTTTAAACTTGTTTTTACTTGAACATTTCTTAATTTCCTCACTTAAACCGTTCCATACGTGCATTAATGTAAAGAATAAACTGTTTAGGTCCCAATACCGAACCCTGTGGGACACCACAAGCAATGTCCAAGCAAGCTGAGCAATAGTTACTCAGCTTCACAAACTGCTTTCTGCCATTCAGATAGCTTTTAATCCAGTCTAATACAATGCCTCTGATTCCGTATCTCTCCAGTTTATTAAATAGTAAGTTACAGTTGATTGTTTAAAATGCATTTTTAAAGTGGTTATGTACATGTTTGATATTTTACAGATGGAAAAATCATTAACATGTTTTTTGAAAGTTGTGAGAACCATGTTGATAAAGTTTTTAGTTAGGGCAGCACATAGCTCAAAGTTCAGCTGCAAATAGGCTTGAACTGCCTATCTAAGCTGTCTTATTATCAGTCCTTTGGGTTTTGGATGTCTGTGTGTTTATACGTGTATGTGTTTATTTATGCATGTATGTGCTTCTTTTAAATGAGAGGCTGTCTAACTTATCTTCGGCCTGCTCTGTTGTAAAGTGTCTTGAGATAACCCCTGTTAAGAAAAACATTAAAAATCTCATCTGTGATTGTGGCATTCAGAAAACGGAGTGCAAACAGAGAAAAGGCATTTCTCATCTTCCTTTTTGTCATTTGAATGAGCTACTCATCGATTACAGGCTTTCTTTTGACTTTAGGGCTGGGTACTTCCTACAAAGTTTCATCTTGAACAACTTTCTCCAGCTAAATTCAGACAAGACTGAAGTCATTGTGTTTGGTCCACAGAAACAAAGGGAAAGTGTCAACTGTCACCTCCAGTCTCTCTCTCTAAAACCTACAAATCAGGTTAGAAATCTCGGGGTAATAATGGACTCAGACTTGAACTTTGGCAGCAGTATAAAATCAATAACATCAGCAGCCTTTTACCATCTAAAAAACATTGCCAAAATCAGAGGTATAGTGTCTAAACCTGACCTAGAGATACTTATCCATGCATTTGTCTCGAGTAGGTTAGATTACTGTAATGGCCTGCTCTCCAGCCTCTCCAAACGAGCCATAAGACAGCTGCAGTACATCCAGAATGCTGCTGCTTGGATCCTGACCAAAACCAGGAAGTACGAACACATTAGTCCTGTGCTCAGGTCCCTACAAATTCAAAGCACTTTGAATCGCCTTGTGTATGAATTGTGCTCTACAAATAAACTTGCCTTGCCTTGCCTTGAAAGGATCATTATGCAGGTGGCCCCAGAAGAACTTAACTAACGCATCTGTTTAAATCTCTGTTTTTAATTCAAAATCTTTCATGTCATGCCTTCACTGCCTTATATGCCTGCTTTAATGTGTGCTGTTGCTGCAGACCTGCTCAGTACTGCAGAGTTTTCCTTTTTGACCTGCTTTGAAATGATTTGATCAATGTTCTGTGAGTATGCCGTTAAACTGAAAACGTTACTGCAGACATAGTACGAGGAAACACTCCTACTCTAATATCTAAATCTGAACTCCTGTGTAGTGCACTGTAAGTGTGAGTATTTTCTAACTCTGCTCCTCTCCTCTTCCTGCAGTCGATGCTGTGACAAGAAGAGCTGCGGAAACCGTAATGAGACACCTTCAGACCCTGTTATCATCGACAGGTACTGCCTTTCACTCCCTTGTCTTTCTCTCATAACACACACGCACAAAAACTCACACCGGGCGAGTTGACCTGTTTGAGTGGTGGCATATGACAGGATGTTTGTGTGTTTTGATGATCAGCTGTCGCTCCTGAAATAGAAGTGAAGGCCTCAGATGGAAGACAGTCTTTAAATCAGTCATGGTACTGAACAGGTTAAGATGTATGAAGGTGACGTCCACACTTTATTTTTATGACTGAAATTATGCCTGTGCAGGGGTTCACATAAATGCACATCAGCTGCTCACTTTGCACCTCGTTTCTGTCACACTCAGGCACATGCACACGCGTAAAAACGCCGTCAGATTTGAGGGAACAAACGTGGCTCAGATGTGTGCGTCCCTCTACGTAACACAAACTACAGAGGTGTTTACTCGCAGGAGCTGTCTGTCGCTGTTGCTGCCACTTTTTTTTAACCTTACCTGTCTTTCTTTTGCTCTCTTTCTTCATCCTGTCTCCCTGTTGAAGTGGAGGACTGAAGTTATCCCTCCCTTACCTCCTCCTCCCCCCTCTCTGTGTCTCCTGCAGCAGCTTCAGCAGCAGAGCAGGAAAAATGGGTCATGAGCAAAGAAAAAAGTGACAGAGAAAAACTGAAATGAGATCCATCCTCATTTTAATCTGATTTCTCCTTGGCAGTTGTTTTAACCCTCTGTGAGCGGGGTTTTTTTTATGTGAGTCCGTGCGAGTGTTTGGAAGAAAAACACAGATGCAGGATTGAAGGAGAGCTGATTCTCGTCACTCTCACTATATTCTGAGAGAACTGAGCGGTCAGTAATCAAGTTGAAATGAAAGGAAATTAAGAAAACTTTTTGGTAACATCCAGAAGTATAAGATAGCTCACATTTTGTTTACGAATTTTTGACTATGATAAAGAGAAAGGGTTTGATTAAAGATGCTATGAGGAGTTTCCAAGTAATTACAAAAAAGTCTCACTTTTAGATATATGCCTGATGGAAATACACACTTTAAGATTAGTTTTATAGCATCAAAATAGGTTATCTATAAATGCTATTCCTTAGCTTCGTGGTCTGGTCGGACAGGGCTGGACTGGCCTGGATACTCAACTTCAGGAATAAGACAATTAAAACTATAGTAAATGTATATTATTCAGACACGTCTTAGAGCACCGAGCTGTAAGTAGCCATATATAGCCAGCTACAAAACTACGATACTAAGTTTTCCAAAAATTGTCACGTCTTTGGTGCGTTCCAGTTGTAGTCAGAAGTAGGAATTTCCGGGTTCCAAGTAGGAAACTGGAACGTCCCCTGAAGTCTGAATTTACTACTGGGAACTCGGTGAAACCTCGCCACCCCCGAGTTGACAATCGAAGATGGATGCTCCCAGTGTGAACAGTTATTTAGCTCCTGTAATAATCAATTTATTTGCACATCTGACTGGGGTGTGTCGCTCTAGATCAGCTGTATACATAGTATTGTTAGACTTATATTTACAAAAATGCTGCCATAGTGATAATCACATTCTTCATGTGATATTTGTGAACAACAACGCAGGGCGTGCTAACAACAGCTAACAATAGCCTGGTAAATCAGCATGTTTTTTTCCGACTTCAACGAAAACGCAGCATTACGACAGTCGCCACACGTGCTCATTTAGCACCTTTAAGTTGCACAAATGCATTTTTTGTTGCCATGATAGAGTCAACATGACTGACTCGGCACATTAATACGTTAAACATGATTGTTGTAAAGACACCAATGCCACACCACAGACTGCTCCTATTGCTGTTGTTGGTGTTTGTGCTTCATTCATGTTTTGTGGTCATTGACACAATGTCATTAAAGGATTCTTGGTGGAGTGATGAAATTCAGAGTATCTGTGAACACAGTCACACGCTTCAGTTTTTGCAGAGTGATTTCAAACATCTCATGTTGTAACCCTTTAAAGGTGTGTCTGTGTGATTTTGAATGTGGATGCTGACCGTTAGTTTTGACCAGTGTTGGACAAGTTACTTCAAAAATGTAGTGCATTATTTATTACTTGTTACTGTCATTTCAAAGTAATTAGTTACATTATAATATTACTGTATTTGAAATGTACGGCATTGCACTATTATCATATTACTTTTTAGTTACTCTTGTCAAAATTACAGGAAATATGGATTTGTCATTCTAAATGTAGCTCATTAAAAAGATCATTACACATCCTGTGGAAGGTGATATGGTGGCTATCTGACTGAGTTCAGCTGAAGGCTAAAAAAAGAAGAATATAATAGACACATTGATGCTCATGGCACAAAACAGACAATAGGTAAAATTCTGATAAGCTGTGTTTGAGATACTGTAACTTTAGTCCTAGCGAATGACTTTTCTGATCTCACAGAATATTTGGCTAATTTGTATTTAAACAAACAAAAAAATACCTCTTCATTTTGGGTTAAATTAAAAATGCATTGTAACTGGCATTACTGACATTTGTACCGAGTAAAATATAAAATATAACAGCTTTTTTTAAAATGACTTACATTGCTACATTACAGTAAAAAGGAATGCATTTCAGTAATCACATTACTTTTGTACTGCATTTCTCCCATAACTGGTTTTGACTTCTGTTGGGCATTATGTTTGAACTGTTATGTGTTTAATGTGACAGAAATAACTGAAAAACAGCAAACTCACTTTGTGAGACGTACTGGACTGTCTGGAGCATAGATAGTTTTGTGGCCAGCCTACTGATGCGTGAACACGTGCAGGTCTTTATGGTTGAAGGGGAGGAGCTGAGTTGATTGTGGGAGATGTCAGGGAACTTGGTCAGGATGGAATGTCAAGGTTACTGTGGATACCGTGGGATACTTCCTGTAGCCCCCTCCTCTAAGTGCAACATCTGGAACTTCTGCATTCAGAGCAAACATGTGGTGAGAGACAAAATAGGAGCTATAACTGTGTCACTGCTTATAAATAGGCTCATTTTTTTTAACCATCTCTAACAGTTATATGTGGAAGTTTTATCACTCCTGACAAATTTAAGGACAATATTAGGGGTTGGATGGACTATATGACTTTTTATTGTTGTCTAAAAACTGATGCCAGACATCTATATATAATGATTTTAGAAAAAAAACAAACAATAGGATGTTGTAAACACATTGTTCTTTCTCACTTTGACTCACTGCAATTCTTTGTCATGGTTCATTCATGTTTGCTCATAACATGAATAGGGCTGGGTATCGATTCAGATTTTCTGGATTGTTTCATTTCGATATTAAGAGGTCTCAAATCGATTTGATTCCCGATTCAGATTTGTTCAGTCTGGGTTATCTCAGTAAAAATAATGCTGTAAATGACTTTTTGACCTGGTACATTATTAAAACTGTTTTTACATTAAGAACTGAACCCAGAGCAGTTACATTAATCACATATTAATGATATGCATTAATGCATATTCTGCAAGTTACTTGTTTTTTGTCCAACTCGTCTTTCCTTTCATGCTTGTTAAATCTGAAATATGTCCAAACATCAACTTTTAAACTCTCCAGTGGTGCCTCTATAGTGCTACTCGCTTCCGCCATGTTTTTTTGACTGCTTGCAGTAACATCTCACGAGATCTTGTTCAGTGGAAAGCAGCGCTAAGTGCGAGACTAGCAGAGTTGATACCACAGGCTGCTTCTCGGACCGTCCAATGAAGAAAAAACTACCCAAGTTAAAAGATCGATCTTTGGATTTTATGGATTGATTATGAACCATTTAAAGGGAAATCGATTCAAATCGATTAAATTGATTTTTTAATCCAGCCCTAAACATGAATGAAGGCAATATAAGTGTGAATGAAAATTGACAGCAGGATATAAAACAAAGATATAGATAACAGGACAAGATCAGCCAACAATGTAAAGAATGCATCCATCTATTATCTAAACTCCTTACCCCTTTTGGTCATCAGCCAACTTGCACACTCACACACACCTAAGTGTAACCGTAATAAAGACCTGCCTTTTTTTAAAAAACAACTGTAGTCCTTCAGTCAGATTTCTTAACTGAATTACGACAATGATGCAATACTATTTGTCCTTTTGGTAACACCTTTTGGATAAATAAGGACAAGGCAAGCAAAAGTTAACAGGACAAAGAATTAGACAGAGGCAGACGATCAAAAATCAACAGTTTCTTCTTTCTTACAAATTCAAAAGAGATTAAAAAAAAGTAGAATTATGAAGATTACATCCCAATCTGCAGATTTAAACTCACTGTGATGTACCACAGAGATCTACTTTTCAGACTTCCTGTTTAACTTGTGACTGGAACATGCATAGTGCTACAGGTGAAAGTGATGCTTATACTTTTACAGATCAGACTCCATAAAAAACAGTCAGCCTTCTGAGTTGTCTTTGTTTATAATTATTAACTTAGGTCAGGAATAATTTTCAGCTTTCAAATATCAGCGAGAGGTGGTTAGTTCAACTCAAGTGAGAAGCCAGTGATGGATTGCACTCTTGCCTCTACACTTCACTCTCACACTGAAACACCTGGAAGCACCTGGGCAGAGGATCTGAGGAGCCAGGAGACAAGCTGCGGCCCCATCCCTGGTCAGCAGTCTTTGAAGGTCACAACATTGTACTCTGCCATGGTAAAACTGAGTGCTGTTTAATAGACTGCCTTCTCTATGGTGAGAATTTCCTCTTTATGCCATCAAACTTGGCAGCTGTGGGAAAATAAGACGCAGCACAATGAGTCACTGGATGGCATAAAATGAGCAACTGAACGACTGCAACTGAAGGCAAGATAGCAACACATTTCCTTTTCAACATTAGAGATTGAAGAGAATCACTGCAGGGCGGAAGAATCAAACTAATAAAAAACATTAAGTAATTTGTAAATGCAGCTGTTCTCAATTGGTGGACCAGGACCAAAAGTTTGCCTTGAGGTTGTTCTCAGAGGGTTAGGGATTTGTGTCTTTTAAAAGTTAGACAAAAAGTTTATAAAGCAATCCCCAAGTAGACAAACATCCACATATGTCATTTCACTCTATTTTGCCTCGATAATGAGAGTATTATTTCTTAACACCTTGATTTATTGTGTCACTATCGTGTTTATCTAAGTTTATCTTCCATGATATTTGATACTTTTTTGGATATTTAGAAACAATTCATATGCACATGTTATATGGGAAATGGAGCATAGGCCTTAAAAGTTAATCCTAGTTGCAAAGATGACTAACCAGGCTTTCATTGATATAAACTTACGATATGTGGGCAGACATAATCGACTGAAAGGATAGTAGTGTTGTGTTACTCAAGACCCATCTTGGTCTCGAGACCACATTTTAAAGGTCTTGGTCTTGTCTCTGACTCAAGAGCATTCTTACTTGGTCTTGTCCCGGTCTCGGACTGTCCGGACTCGGGATTTTTTCGTCAGCCTGCCCGGTGATGGAGAGATCAGAGTGAGTCAGCACACGTCAAACACATAACACAGAAGTCAGTGTTCATTATTTGAGAGTGTATGAACAATTCATATAACTATTTATATTCTTACTCAAGTGTTAAAAATTTTTTTCGACAGCACTGACTTCAGAGAGGGAGCACACAGAAGCGAAAATTACATTGGAGAAAGAAAGCTGCAGAGTCTTAGCTCCATATCCAACAGTGGTTCCTTCTGGTGTTGATCATATTGGAGCAGAACTTCGATGATGTTTAGTGCTTTAAACAACACCTCTATCGATCCATGCTTTCTAGTGTTGTGTTACTCAAGACCAGTCTTGGTCTCGAGACTGGTCTTTAGACCACATTTTAAAGGTGTTGGTCTTGTCTCGGTCTTGGATTGGCTGGACTCAGGATTTTCCGTCAAGACTGATCCAGACCAGCACTGATCTGCTGTTCTTCAACATCATTAATGTTAACAAGGAGGAGCACTTGGTAAAACAACAAAAAGCTTCAGTTCATGTGTTATTTCCACATGTGATGACTGCAACACTCCCCTTAACTGTTCAACCTTGTCATGGTTTTGAAAATAGATTTTGATGGTCTTGGTCTTGTCCCTGTCTCGGCTCGTCTCAGTCTTGGTCCCGACTCCCAAAAGTCTTGGTATTGTCTTGGTCTCGGTGCATTCTGGTCTCGGGCAAGTCTTGGTCTCGGATAGTGTGGTCTTGAGCACACACTAAATTATAGTTCCAAACTTTTTCTATAGGTCTATGTGTCACATTCTCATTTGCATGTTTTTTCCTCAATATATTAAAGAAAATAAGCCAACAAACTCAAACACTCTCCTGGCTGCTGAGTAGGAGGGGGAGAAAAAATCGATTCACAAACTCTTTAGGTGCTAAAGTCGCAAAATTGCGGCAAGCCACATTGCTGGATAAAACAGGCCATAGCTGTTAAAATAGTACTGAATAGTGTTACTACTTTTCCCCAGCAGAAATTGGACAGGTGACACGTTTCTATTCGAAGTTTGGGCGTATATTTACTTTGAAACACACACACCGGACCGAGGGACGCGAGTGTGGCTGTAGAGGCTGTAGAGCGGAGCAGAGAGATGGAGTGAGTAAGATAATCACAATGCTGAGAGTACTTTGTCAAGTACTGTCTGACTCTGAATCTGAGGAATATTTACTCTCTGAGGATGACGGTCAGTCGTCCAGTGAGGACGGAACTGGCGGCGCGTTTGCGCGCAGCGGGAGTGGGTCCGCGCACCATTACAGTCCCCGAGCAGCACATACGGAGGCCGATGCTTTGCCTCTCCGTTGCAGGGTGGAAGTAATCGACAAGTGCCGAGGAGGGGACATGGTCTGGGATGCAGGGAAGTTCAAAACACAGTGAAAAGTGACGTTGTTAGCGGGAATGAGAAAGACCGAGGAGCTCTGGTCAGACGAGGGAGAAGCCGGGGGTAAAAAGCAGAGAAGGCAGCAGAGGTGTTTGTGCTCAGCCTGTAAATTACAGTGATCGTGATGGGTGGGAAAACTAACCACTTTGAAACTATAGTCTTTTTAAATCTTGATAGAAAAATTGAATATTTTCTTGAAAAAACTCTGGTGCCTAAAGGGTTAATAAGCAAATTTTATATACAATCCAGTCTTTTGAAGAGAGAGTATAAACAGCTGTTTAAAATATATTGCTGAATAAATCTTAAAAACGGACTTACATGTGATGTGTATTTTTCCTGATGTAGTCTGGAGGCATCATCATTGTTCATCTTTTTCGCTGGTATTAAAAAAGCTAACTGAAGGTTGCAATAATCTGCAATATCGTAGAATCACAATTTAAATCGAATCGGCACCTAAAAAATCGTAATAAATCGAATTGGGATAAAAGTGAATCGTCCCAGCCCTACTGCTGAGTTTATTTATGGGCACAAACAAGTTTAAAACAAAAAGTACTGATCACATGTGATTGACAGCTCATTGTATCGTGTAGTCCAGATATTGGTCCTCGTGTGCGATTGTATGTGTGTGTGTGACTGACAGCCAGCTGCCTGTTTGTGTGTATCGCTGTGTGAGCGTGTGTGTGGCCCAGTTAATCTGTGTTGTAGCGCAGTGAGTGTCCCGCCGCCTCCCAGGGTTAATATAGGGTTAACGACATGCAACGATATCCTATCATACGCCTGCTTGACTCCTAAAGAGCCACATCCACTCCACTCCTCTCGTTTGCTTGTGTGTGAGGGAGAGGCTGCCTCTTAGTTTCCTGAATCCTCTGCTGTCGTTTTCCTTCAGTCACTCATCATCCTCGTTTTTCCTCCTGCATTTCCACTTTCCCCCACTGTCATTTCTCTCATTCCTCCTCTTCCTCCCCTCTTTACCCTCCCAGTTCTCTCCTCTCCTCTCTCCATCAGTCTTCTTTCTTCTCCTTCTACTTTGTTTTACTCTCTCTGTGGCCCTGAGGGGTTACCTACCTCACTGCTTAGCTCGCTGCCTGTTTAGACTCCAATGACTGGCTCAGTGTGTGTGTGTGTCTGGGCTTGATTATGTTTGTGTGTATTAGGGTTGGGAATTTAGTGAATTTTATCAATATACACTGCCAGGCCAAAAGAAAAGTCTCCACCTGAATTTATCTAAGAAAAAAGGTTTGAGTCTCCTATTGGATAATCACTGCAAGGACGACAATCTTTAAGATGGACACAAGTTATTTAACCCCAGCTGATGCAATGAGCAGCTTCTTGGGGTGTAACGAAATTTCTTGCCACGAAATTTCGTGAAATAAAAATTGATGAAATAAAATTCAAAGACGCACGAAATAAAAAAACGCGAAGGGGCGTCGCACACCGCTGAGACTGGTGATTTTTTACTCTCCTCGCCTACCGTGGCAAAACACTCGCTTCAAAATGGAGGAAGACGAGGTCGAGGAATTAGCTGACGCTTCTTCGGCAAATAAATCGGTCATGTGGACCTATTTTGGCTTCCCATGTAAAAGACAAGAGAACGGTGAGAAGATTGCTGACAAAACAACAACCGTGTGCAAAATATGTCGCTACAGTTCACCGTATACTGCAACAAGTACAACTACCAACTTGAACTGGAGACAGGCAGCAACTGTATGTTTGTGTAAGTCTGCATAAAAAACAATATTTGATTTTTGCATCTACTGTTGAGTTGACAGAATTTGATCATACTTGAAGATCAGAAGTGTATGCACTGTTATAGGCTAAATATTATAGTTCACAGTTCAGACATTTATAGGTCTAAACTGCAGCTCTGAGGACTGCTATTTGCTTTCCTTTTCATTCAAGAATGTACTTATCCTGATTGTTACAACAACAAAGAACTTTTTATTGAGATTTTATGTTTGTATTTGCACTGTAGTCTAAATAAGGGGGGAAAAAAAACACAATTTTGTTTTTTTTCAAAGAGCATTTATTTTGTACCGATGCAGCAATATTTTTTGTACGTCCTTTAGGAAGAAAATAAAGAAGATGAGATTTTTGCACAACTTCCAACTGTTGGAGATTTTCTATAATCTTTATCTTGTATCTTGAGTATTTCGTATTGTGAGCCCTCTTTCGTATTTCATATTGTTTCATTACAACCCTAGTTGCTTCTCATTTCTTAAACAACCATGTCAAAGACACATCCTGTGGTAGTGGAAAATATGTTAGTCTGTTTAAGAAGGGTCAGATCATTGGCATCAGGCAGAGACTCAACCTGCTGCAGACTAATTAGACAAATGCTCAGTGCACTTTGCTCCGTGCAGCTCTCTCTTTGCCGCTGACAAACATCTGCCTGAATATCAGTGTCTTCAGAAAAGTCTTGAATATCAGATGGTTTTGCTGATGTTAGTGAAAAATAATTACTTGTCGTCAATCTGGAGAACCACAAGAAGATGTTGCAGCATTTTTTTACTGTCAGGCACAAACCTAAAATCTCAAAAATTTCTTTTTTAAGGACTGGAAATATGCTCTTTGACTGAATTAATGAATATTGTTTTGTCCTGATTAGGGATGTATATCGTTATGATTTTATCGATACCGATACTCTTATCGATACTCCTTATCGGTATCGATACTTATCGATACTCTTATCGATACTACAACATGTAATTTTGTGTGAAAAATAAAGACTTTACAAGATATTATAAGATTCAGCCTTTTCTATTACCACAAGGTGACAATAAAGCTTCAACAGAATAGAAGTAATGTATTACAAATGCTTCTCAGAGGCAAAAAGAAAGCTAAGGAGATGGCAAAACCCCTTTATGCCACCCAACAGACTGCATGTACAGGCAGACCTATAGATCTTGTGCTGCTAAAACAGATGCTGTAAAGATGACTTCACTTAATATTAGATAGTCATATAACCGTTTGAATATGGGGATAAATATCCGTAACCGAATAGTAAATAAATATTCAAATGTAAATATTGAGTGTAGCATCACATCAGGGCGCCTGAAGCAGTGGACCGTTTCATCCATCAGAGGGCGCTGTGAGCGCAGCCTGACCGTCAGTCACATCCGGTGCTCTCTTGACCTCAGTAAACAAAGAGAGTTTCCACTCCATTATTAGCATTATTAGCTCCGATTCATCTGAAGAGCCGTGCCGTCGGCTTTTCATCCAAATTATACGGCCGTGTGCAGCGGGGCTTCGTCAAGAGTTTAACCCCGTGTAACTATGTTGTTTTCGGCAGGGTTTTTACCGAAGGGGCGGATAATAGAGTCTCTGTCGGCGATGCAGCCTCTAGTGTTAGCCGGGCTGCTAACTCTGCTCGTGTTGCTATAGCAATCAAACAGCCCGCACTCCTTTAGCTTCATACTTAGCGCGCTCCAAGTGTTTGGTGATGTTGCTAGTATTTCCTCCCTTGGACACAGCTTCTCTCTGACAAAGAGAGTTTTGATTAACTTTGCTGAAGTGAGCCCAAACCTTCGAGCGCTTAGCCCTGACCGACATGCTTGAGCCGGGCGGCGCTAGTGTCATAACTACGTGACAGCGGAAGAGACGTTCAAGTACCGATAACGGTACCGTTTATCCGGATTCTTAACGGTGTTCGGGTACCGACCCAATTAGGAACCGGTACATGAAAGTACCGGTCCACGGTATACATCCCTAGTCCTGATTACATTTTTTGTACTTCAATTAGGTTAAAAGTTCATAAACCCCATTCGTCAACATGGACAGTGCCCAATAGGACTTTTTTAAATGAACAACACATTAGAATAAAATAAAACTACTGAGATAGGAGGTTTGTGCCAGACAGCAACGACTTGCTCATGTTGTTGAGACAAAAGGAGAGGAGATGGTCTGTATGGTCCACAAATTCAAGAGGCGACGTCAGTAGTCAGTCAGAAGGTTGCAGGTTCAAGCCCAACTCTGGTATTTACATGGTGACGTGTCGTTGGGCAAGACACTGCTGCATCTGTGGTTTGTAAATGGGCATGTAAGAGTGTGAATGGGTTAGCTGAGTTATACTGATGGACAACGTAGAAACCATCTGAAAGTGGATGGGTGTGAAAAGATATAGATGCGACCTACTGTGTAAAGCTGCTTTAAATGGTCAGCATACTATATATACCATTTCCATTTGGAGAACAACATGGAAGGGAGCATATTATACCTGTGACAATGGGAAATACAGATGAAGATGCACCTGTTACAATATTTTCTGACAGCACAATACAACTTGAATTTTATTTTTAAATGGAGACAAAGCTAAGCTGTACTGATCCTATAAAATCCTCTTGCATCTGAAGTTGAAGGCATAGTTGGTAGTTCCACAGCAGCCATAAAATAGAGCAACAGTGGCTACTGACAGAGCAGTGGAGACAGAGCATTTGACTGGGATTCTGAACTTATGTTTATCAGTTTGACTCTTTCGTAAATTTGATACAGACTATGATGTATTTTACTCTGCAACTGTTTGGCAGGTTAACTGCATGTGTCCCTGAAGTAGATGCATATTGTGTATCACCATTTAGGGGCATCCCGATTCGATACTGATGTCGGATATCGGCCTGTAGTCAAGTACAAGTAGTCCATTCTAATTTTTATTTATTTATTTAATTTAGTTGTAGAATATGCTTATGTTTAAGTTAAACAAAGTGGTTATTTTGCAATTTAAAAATATATGTTTTTGTTTTGACTGGATTTCTTGTGGTTACTTTTCATGGTCTTCTAATTTAGTTTTCATTTATTTTATTTTATTGGTCTATATTCTTATGTTTAAGGTTAAAATTTACTGAACCCATTCGTTAGGAACAAATGGGTCAGTTTTTCTCATACCTACTATTGCTGATAAGGGGTGAGTGTTGGCAAGAACCTCATGATACGATTCACCAAGAAAAAACTAGAGATGATGTTTATGTAGATCACACAATATTACTCAAAACTACAAGTTTTCCATTTTATTGTTTTTGAAATATGTCAAATGCAGTGTCACATACATACACTTAACTTGAAACAGAGTGCATCAAGTCACTTTAACTAATGTTGCAAAAAAATTATTCTTGTTTCTCCTTTAAAAACTATTGGAAGCATCCTAACCTGCAGTGCAGCTCAAACTGTAACAGAGCAAAGTGCTTCGAGATACTGACAGAACAACAGCAATTAAAAAAAATCAAAATTTACTCGTCACTGTCTGAACTGAATAGACTGCACAAAAAAAATGTACATAAGTATTTATAAAGTTGTATTGTATTTCCAACTCTAATATCATATGAGTTTTTGATTTTACAAAGATTTGAAATATCAATATTGTATCAGTGGTTAAAATATCACAGTATATTGCTGTATCGATATTTTTTCACACTTCTATTGCTGACTACTGTTCTCTGTTTGTGTAATTTCACTTGATCAAGCCTTTTCTTACAGTCCAAAACAAACAAAATAAGAAAATAAGTAATAAAAGTCTGTATGATTCCTGCTGATATCATATCAGATTGATTTCAGTATTGGCCAGTACTCAAGGATGCAATATCAGTATTGTATTGGAGGTGAAAAAGCTGTATCCGGACATCCCTATCACCATTTATTTGAGACTATTGGCCCTTTTCCACTAGCACACCTTGGCCCTACTTGATTTGCAGCGTGTTTCCACTAGCCTGGTACCTCCTCGATGCTAAAAGATGACATTACCGACTGCCGACTACTGATTGGTCAGACAATGTCGTCATTGATGAGTCATTAGCGCGACGACCTAGCATGCTAGCGGTAGCTACCATTAGCTTACCCTCATACGTCTTTTCTTTGCAGCTCGATTGCTCTCGTCCTCGGCTTCATTCTGTTGTATAGCTTCCAAAACTCTCCTGTGCTTCTCAAGGGGTATTTCTTCTTGCCACCTGCAGCCTTCTTCTGTTTTCCTTTTTTACTCGGTTTTTCGACGAAAAGCCACAGATTGTTGTGTCGCGCTCAAAATGACGTCACCGCAGAGCCGCTCAGCTGTTCACAGCAATACTGGGGCTAATGGAAAAACAGCACAAGTCGAGTAGAGTAGAGTAGGGCTAATGGAAAAGGGCCATATGGGGCATGATTTGGATTTCTTATTGCCCAGCCCCAGTGTGTGTGTGTGGGTGTGTGTGTGTCTGGGGCTTAGATCAGTATCCCAACCTGAGGAGAGCAGTGTGTCATATTGTGTGTGTTTGTGCAGGGGTGTTATGGGGACCACTGGTTGTCCTCTTGAAAGCCTGAAGGGGCCCACATAAGCCTGTGGGGGTTTAGGGGGTTCCCCTTGTGTGTGTGTGCGTCTGTGTTTGTGTGTGTGTAAGGTATAGGGTTAAGAGGGGTCGCAGCTTGAGGAAGAGATGACGGGAAAGAGAGGAAAGAGGAAGGAATGGAAAAAAATGGAAGAAGGAGGTGAGCGTTTAAAGAAAGCATTTACAGACAGTGTGAGGGAGGTAAGGAGAGTAGGGTGAGGATGGTGAGGGGAGAAGGGGGAGGCTTGTCTCTGCAGACAGAGGAGAGAAAAGAGGTGAGGAGGAGCAGGGCAGGGTTTGTTTCAGGGGATAAGAGCTTCAGTCTGGGGAGTCCTGTCAATCAAAGAGCGCTGGGTGGGGGAGGAGGGGGCACTGTCAATCAGCTGGAGGAGGAGGAGGGGGAGGAGAAAGGCGATGAAGGGAGCTAGGGGGATCTTCTAAACGATCTCTTCATCTTCTTTGCCTTTGTCTTCCTCCCTCTCTCTTTCTTTCTCCCTCTCTCTCTCTCTCTCTTGTCCTACTTACCAAAATATCTCTGCCAACCTGGGCTGTCACTGTTCGCTCAACTGTCACCGTCTGACGCACACATGCTCTCGCTCACTTTTTCTAAAATAGAGAATGAGATAATCTGCCTTCTTCTGTCTTGACCCGTCCTTATCTCGCCTTTCTCTGCCCTCCTTTCTCTCAACTTCACCCATCCTTTCAAATTGAAATCCACTCTGTGTATGAGCATAATTAGGAACAGGTTTTTTTTACATTGTAGGGATGATAACTCGGATTGTAAGAAAACATGTACAAAGCAAGATTCAGCCTCTGATTATTAAAGCACAAACACTACAACGTAAATACCTTTAGCCTCTTAGTGCATTTCCATTACCCTCGGATATGCGCAAAATGTAAATAGCACAATAAAAAACTGGTAATGGAAACACCTGAATTTCGAAAATATCGCAAAAAGTTTTTACGCTTTCATGAGGTGGTTTTTCTGACATTTCGATATTCAAATATATCGCAAAAGCGCAATGGAAGAGGAGACAGAGACTTTTCTTGCCATTATTCTCAAGAAAAACATAACCGCCATACGAGACAGCAATCAACAGAGGAATGCAGAGTGTTATAAGGAGATAGAAACGGAAATGAGGGAGCTACACGCAACAGGTTTTGGGCGTCCATCTTCCTGCAGTGCAATCTCGCGGGATGATATTTCACGAGAGTTACGACGCTCCTGCCTAGAACAACCTTCAATGGAAACATGTTCGAAGCGCAAATGTACTTTGTCGAAATTTTAGGAATATCACTTTTATTTTGCGAAAAACTGTAACTGAAACCCAGCTTCTGTTTGTGACTGAACAAGATTTCAGACACTGCACTGAAATTTTCTAAACACCATTACACCAGAAGATGCGCCAGATATTCCTATGACACAGGTAGATGCGCCAAGCATCATGTAAATAAACAATGGTTAACAATGGTTGAATTCATGTCAATGAATTGTTGATATGCCAGTGGTGTGGAAGTTTGACTTTGTCATCAACAGTTTTGTGTCGAGATTGCGAGATGAAACAGCTCACAACAGTTCACGAGCTAACTGCAGCTACTTATGGGCCTTTTCCACTAGCACGCCTTGGCCCGACTCTACTCGGCCCTACTCGATTTGCAGCGTGTTTCCACTAGCCTGGTACCTCCTAAAACAAGCTATTTTTAGTACCTACTCCGCTCTGGTTCCAAGCGAGCTGAGTCAATACTAAAAGATGACGTTAAAGACTGCCAACTACTGACTGGTCAGACAATGTCGTTATTGATGAGTCATTAGCGCGACGACCTAGCATGCTAGCAGTAGCTACCATTAGCTTACCCTCATACGTCTTTTCTTTGCGGCTCGATTGCTCTCGTCCTCGGCTTCATTCTGTTGTATAGCTTCCAAAACTCTCCTGTGCTTCTCAAGGGGTATTTCTTCTTGCCACCTGCAGCCTTCTTCTGCTTTCCTTTTTTATCCAGTTTGTGACAAAAAGCCACAGATTGTTGTGTCCCGCTCAAAATGACGTCACCGCAGTGCCGCTCAGCTGTTTACAGTGACACTGCACCCCATTGGGCAGGTGACTGGGGCTAATGAAAAAGCAGCACAAAGAGAGTAGAGTAGAGTCGGGCTAATGGAAAGGGCCATTAGAGCGAGTTAGCAAAGTAATGGTTGGTTGTAGTTAGCTTACGAGCTATGAGTTAGCACCCCTGTATGGTCGCTAAAACGGTGAAGTTCTTAAGCAAAAGTTTCCTTCTTTCTCTTCTCCTCTGGAAAAACACGACTGCATTGCATTGTGGTACAGGAGCTAAATATAGGATACTTCGTATGTAAACTCACATTTGCTGCACTACGAAATGGCGAACACACTACATAAAGCACGGTATCCGTGATGGGAACAGTTTCGAACACAGCTTGTCTCTCACTCAGTCTCCCCTTCATGTGTTTCAGTATCATTTCCTGTGTTAAAGGTCAGCAGTTGCTTGGAGACGTGGACTTTTGGGAATTATTCAGACCATCGACTTAATGTCAGTGTTCACCTCCCTCAGTGTGTTGCTGCTTCGGTCTGTGTGAGTGTGTGTTTCTGTGTGCATGCATGTGTGTGTGTTTGAGTGAAAGAGTGAGAGAGGAGTATGTTTTATTCATTTCTCTCATTTAGTCTCTCAGTCTGCACCTGTCCTAGCATTTAGAAGCTCAGCATTCACACACTAGCTGATTTAGTTTAACTGCCTGTTTTAATGGACGCACACACAGACACACACACAGTTTAATGTCTAGAAGGAATAACTACCCGGTTCATTCAGGGTCAGGGTCAAGGTATGTTGTTATGTGGAACGAAAAAGTCCTTTTAAGGTCTCTATTCTTTTTTGGCTGCTCATCGGATCATTTTTAACAGATAAGGTGAGCTCAGTCAGTGACATCTTTTAAATCACATCTTAAAACCCACTTTTTAGACTTGCTTTTACTATTTTAAGTTCAACTGTTCATATGCTTCTCACGGTTTATCATCGTTTTAGTCCTGTTTTTATTCTTTTCTTGTTTTGATATATTCCGTTTTTATTACCATTATTTTTATTCCATTTTATTGTATGTATTGATTTATTTATAAGTAGTATTTATTATAATTTTTCTCTTTTACCAGTCTCATTTTCCCAGATGGGATATGGTCAACCTTCAATAGTCTTAAATTTATCTATACATCTGTAAATCTATTATCTATCTACTGTCTTGTCATCTCTTTGTCATTATGCATTATACCAGCTGTTTCAATCCTCCTAGTTTATTCTATTTTCTTTCATTTTGTTGCTTTAGTTAACTCGACCCTATGTGCCTTTTCCTCAGACTTTTATGGTCTCTGATGAACTGATTGTTGATTTAATTCTGCCTTTTACTGCCTTTGTTTTGTCTTTTAAACCACTTCTTAAACTTCTGTTTTCTATTCTTAAAGGTTCCATATAAATAAAGTTATTATTATTACAGATATTTTCTGCTTTTTTTTTGGTCCTTTGGGACTTTTAATGCAATGTAAACCCCATCCATGAAACACAATCAGGCTAAAAGCATCTTTTTATATGCCAACCTGGGCTATCAACATATTTATGCTGTACTGATGTCAGATTTAGGGCGGCGTCAAACCACATGTCAGTCAGTGCCCGCTGTCTAGAGTTTTTATTATCTCCCAGTGCATGCATGGGTTGCTTAGGGTGCTCCATCTTCCTCCCATAGACCAAAAAATAATGCTAATTAGCATGTTTTAAGCTGCCTACACAGTGACCATGTTGCTCGTCACGCGTTGCCAAAGTTGAAAAGTTGATGTTTTCAGGTGATGTCATATGTAGCTGTGCGTCAAGAGCCAATCAGCGTTGTGAGGATGTGTGATGTTACCTGTGACAGACAGTTTTTGTTCTGGTTCACAGAGTAACCGTCCATGTCCCTGTGGAAACATTAGTTAGTGAGGACATTAGTTCTGCCTTCATGGGATCACAGAAAAAAAATAGATGATGCTACCGCAGGGCAATCAGCTGCAGTGTTTTGTGGTTGGTAGATGAGTGAGAAGGATACAGTTAGGAAAACGTCACCTTATTCATCCTATTATATGGTAATTGATATGACTGCAGTGACGTGATGTCACGGAGCAACGGCGACGGTGACCAATATGTGGTATTTAGGGACACGCGACTCAACTTCAGTGGGTTGTGTTTGGTGTGAAAGCAACCACTCTGTCCCTGTGACCCCGAAAGGGATAAACGGTATAGATATTGGATGGATAGATGGTGTCAGTGTAATGTACAAAAAGTTTTAACAAACAAAGAGATAAAAAAAAACTACAATGAAGAACTGAAATCTCAAATCTCAAAATTACATAAAAGTGTATAATAAACAAGCCTTTTTTCTACTCAATACAGTTCACTAAAGCCTTGGCAATTACGGTAAAAATCTTATTATTCTTATTATTACTATAAGTTATACTCATGACTAGGGATCTATATCGTTATGACTTTATAGATACCGATACAGATACCTTATCGGTATTGATACTTGTTGATACTGTTATTGATACTACAACATGTAATTCTGTGTAAAAAATAAATACTTTACAAGATATTAAAAGATTCAACCTTTTTGTTATTACCACAAGGTAATAATAAAGCTTCAACAGAATAGAAGTAATGCATTACAAATGCTTCTCAGAGGCAAAAAGGAAGCTAAGGAGATGGCAAAACCCCTTCATGCCGCCCAATAGACTGCATGTACAGACAGACCCATATTTCTTGTGGTTTTAAAATCGATGCTGTAATGATGTCTACAAACCAGACAAAAAACTTACTGTGACTTGACATAGCAGAAACAAAACCGGATGCCGCAGCCACAGTGCTGCAGTCTTTAGTGTTAGCCGGGCTGCTAACTTTACTCGTGTTGCTATAGCAATCAAACAGCCCGCACTCCTTTAGCTTTATACTATGCGCGCGCTCCAAGTGTTTGGGGATGTTGCTAGTATTTCCCACGTTGGACGCAACTTCTCTTTGACAAAGATTGCATCGGGACGAGTTTTCATTAAATTTGCTAAAGTGAGCCCAAACCTTCGAGCGCTTAGCCCTCAACCAAAATGCTTGAGCCAGCTGCTTTATCACCTTTTGACGGCGGTAGTGTCATAACTACGTGACAGTTGAAGAGACGTTCAAGTGCCGATAACGGTACCGTTTTTCCAGATTCTTAACGGTATTCGGGTGCCGACCAAATTAGGGACCAGTACAACAGGGTCTGCGGTGTACATCCCTACTCATGACATTCATAGCAAAAATTGTTCACGTATTTGTAATTGCTCCTTAAGACATTTTATTGGAGGTGTTAGTGCCACTGTTGGATGCAATTTCTGTTTCAAAAGTTTCAAACATTCACATAACAACTCACACTTCCTTTTTAATTGTTTAAAGACGTGGTAGGTAAATGAGAGCTTATGATTCAAAACTCACTCTCCTTTTCTCTGTCTTTCTACATGCTGTCTTTGCATTCTGGTTACAGGTTACTATTAGTCAGAAAGCTAAACTGCCACAGGCCATAACCAGAGTCCACGCAGATGTGTAATTCACCACACTCCCTCACTCACACTGTTTTCCCTCTTTGTGTCCTCCCCCTTTCCTCATCTTTCACCTCACTCATCCTCCTTTTTCCTCCTTCTGTCTCCCTCTACTCACTCTCCCAGAACACACACACACATTCACCCTCAGGCAGGGATCACGTTACCCTAAAAGCTACAAACACAGACATCATGGCCTCACAATCTTACACACACACACAGAAATACACACACACACTTTTTCCCATCTGTTCCTGTCGGAGATGTTATGATGCCTCGTTTTCTCTGAGAGTCGGTTGTTAAAAAAATATAACAGTTACTTTTGTTCAGCGGGAGTCTTATTATGTGTATTTCTGCACATAATGACAGAAAATGTACAGCATTGAAGATATTACCCAACATCTTTGGTTTACTTTTGATATATATATATATTTTTTTAAATTGACGTTGCAAATAAAACCAAAATACAACAGTTGGGCAATACTTTTTAACTTTATTCAATTGAATACACTACGAGACAAGATGTTACATGTTTAAACTATTAAATGTATTGTTTCTGCAAATATTTACTCATTTTTAATCTGATTCCTGCAGCATGTTAAACAAAACTCTGTGACAGGGGCAACAAAAGACTAACAAACTGGAGGAATGTTTCAAGAAACACCTGTTTGTAACATTTCACAGGTGAAAATGTTATTTTGTTCTCAAAAAGGAAAGGGTGAGGCTTGCCACTGGGTGAACAAATGTGTGAGCAAATAGTCCAACAGCTTAAGAACATTTCTCAGTGAATAATTAAAAATAAATTAGGGATTTAGTACTTCCCTAAATTCACTGAGAACCATAAACAAAACTTCAAATTTTAATGATCATCATCTAACTTAACAATCAAAGATGTAATCTTCAATCCATAAATGATAAAGGGCAGCAATTAAAAGTAAAGATTCTGTGGATTTAAAATCACATTAGCACTTTACAATGCGTGCAGCCTAATACAAAACAAAACTCGTCACTAAGGACTGGAACAATGTTAGCATAAAACACGATTTAGTTCATCTTAATATCTTTCTAATACAGTGGAGAGAAATCAGTCAGACCCAGTTTATTTTGCAGAACAGGTGGATTCACCAGATACTGTATGTCATGGATTCACAAAATGGTCTGAGTGTTAGATTAAGGATAAAGCCTCTAGTCTAATAAATCTACTCAAATTGTCTAAAATATCTACAAGTAAAATCTAAAGGCTGGTGACCGCTGATCTACAGTCAATGATATCATTTAAAGATTCAGAGAATCAGAGAAATCTCTGCATGTAAACAGCTGGGCCAAAAAACATAAATTGAATGCCTGTCACCTTTGATTCCTCTGGCAAAACTGCATTAAAAACTGACATTATTCCATAAATGATAATACCACCTTGGCTCAAGAATATTTCATACAACCATTATTAGTTCACAGTTTGTTGCTACATCTACAAGTGCAAGTTGAAACTCTTTGGCTTAAGGGCATGCTACAGTGTGGACATTTCATTATAACAGCTGTAGCAGGTCCATATAAGAGCTCACAAAGCCACTCCCTCTGCCGGTGGAAAAATGAATTGTTGTTACATGACTCTAGAATGAACTACACTCATGTTTTGTTCATGGGTTCAATACAGGCGACCAGACCCGTCTCCCTGTCGATGGCCCCTTTGCATTGTCATCAGCAGTTTGTTTCCCCATCATTAGTGACTGGACATTACGTTTTAATTTTTAAATGCATTCCTCTTGTGGTATTTAAGAAGATTTATGAAATGCTACAGTACTAACCTAACATGACAGATGGATAGTTTCATATATCCGCCATAGAAATATTTCACTATTCCATCTGGGAAAGAACTGTTCAACGATGTTTTCAGAGGCAGAACCTTCAAAACAACTGCAGCGTGTGGTTGGATGATTTTCGGCTCATCATCCATCACAGACCCATCCATATCAAGCAACGCTGCTTCGTATGACATAGCATACGTAGCAGCTATACATAGCACCTAACAGCTAACAACAGTTAGCTATTAGCTTAAACTACCTTAAGCCCCATTCTACCAGAGGGCTCAGTTCAGTTCGTCTCAGTACAGCTCACTTCTTGTGGCATTTCCATAGCCTGAAATCGGGACAGGACCCCTTAAAGCGAACCGTACCATCCCATTTTTGGGACCCTTCTGTTGGGGTGCCAAGCATACAGATCCAACCCCAGAGGGTGGAGCTAAAAACACTGCAGTCTGTTGATTGGTCCAAGGAGACATCACTTCCCATGTGACAGCGGAACAACACACAGCCCCGCCATGTTTAAATATCCACTCGTCTTCGTGAAGATAACTCTTGCGGCACACAGCTTTCTCTTTAACAAAGCTTGGTTGCGCTTCGTAACAAAAAGCCACATGCTGATCACAAGAAAGAGGGGTTTCTGGATGTCTTGCTCTTTGTTTACTGTCATGTTTTCTTCTTCGTTGTATTAAATAGCTGGGTACACGGTGTCGCGCTGTTATGACGTCATGCTATTGGCATCTGGCTTAGATGCCGCCTACCAAGTAGGATTTGGTTGGCTGTGAAACGCAAACAGGATCAGGCTTTACCGATCCAACCTGGGCCAAACCGTGCCGATCCATACCGGACCACTTGGTGGAAACAGAGCTTTAGTCTTGCATTCCATTATGCCACACAGATTTATCATTTAACACTTATATGTGACATGAACCTCATCACCGACAACTCTACCAAGTTTCCTTGGTAATATTCTGACAAAAGCACATTTCGCCGGGTATCACTGAAGACCACAGACTAACCAGCATGTCCGTGGAGGATTTCCACGATTTCTCCCAGTTTCGATCAGTGATCCCCGGTCAGGAGAAGAGCAAAAACATGATCTCCTTTAAAGCTGTGGTCTACGATTTGAAACCGCAGCCTGCCCCCCCTTCCCTCACCTCTCCCCTCCGTGTTCCAAGATCCCGCCCCCAGCTCGTGTCGCCTCATATAACAACAAGCCCCCTCGAACAGAGCTACGAGCGACTAGCATAATATATCAGCAGCAAACTCAATCAAAAACAGCTCAGCTCAACTGAAAGACATCCCCCTTGTAACACACAGCAGTAGCCATTTCAATTGGACCGGCGGCAATGCGGGTCTGGCGCCGCCAGAGCGGAGCCGATTGTGGGGGAGGATTTATCTTTCTCGGCCTGTCCTCCCCAGCTCAGCTTACAGTGCTAATGATTAGCGGCTAACAGGCTAACCCGCTCTGCTACAAGTCATTAGCCAGGACAGGCACAGACTAACCAGAGTTATTCAGCAGACATCTCCCACTGTAGTAAACAAAGCCATTACCTGATCAACCAGGGGCGAAACGGCCGATGCTGAAGGTCTGACGGCCGACTAAGGCCATTCGTTAGCCGTTAGCCCGCTAACAGGCCTCAACCCGCGGGCAGAGCTCCGTCGGGCCCCGTGGGAGAGGGAAGCAGCTTCCCGGTTTCGGCGCTAGGCTTTTCCGGCTCCATGATAGTTCAGTAGCTAACGCTGCTAGCTGCTCACCGGAGGTAGAGGGGAGGAGGCGGGACCATGGGCATGACGCTGCGTAGTGAGGGAGACAGGGGATTGGATGGACTCACGGACCAACTCACGGACCAATTGAACCTTACAGGCTTCAAGGCTTGATTGGTCAGGTAGCATGCAGCTTTTCAGCAGATATACTGAATGGATTTTTTTCGTTCTTTTTGGTCTTTATACTGTGTAGATAGGACCATAGGACCATAACAGCCTTATAAACGGTGTTATTAAGATGTACAAAGCTTCCAAATCGTAGACCATAGCTTTAAGACAAGTTTCAAGTGATGTTCCTTCCTCCTCTTTAAAAGAAAAAAATGATTCAATTTCTGATTAAAAAAAAAAAAAAAAGCACAGGTATTGAGACCACTTCAGGAGCCGCTATTGTGTTCAAACATGCAGTCACTTCCTAGTGTCGTCACGTCTGCAGCTCCCACCTCTATACCCTGATTGGGCCGTTAAGCATTTTGAAGTGAAGTCGTTGGACAATGAACGTTGGCAAGACGGATATGCAGGATTCAGAATCAGGCAGGTCCGTCTAAGACTATATATTGTGATACAAAATATGTTTTTTTCCAATCTCAACTATAACCTAAATTCCTGTATTTTTTTAATGTGACTCGCCTTCATTTGTTGCTCCAGTCATCAAAGACTGATGTACTGAGTAAGCAGTTATGTTTTCGGGAGAGTTTGTTTGTCTGTCTGTCTGTCTGTCCGTCCGTCTGTGAACAAAATAACTCAAAAAGTTATGGATGGATTTTGATGAAATTTTCAGGAAATGTTCAGCATGGGAAAAGGAAGAATTGCTTCGATTTTGGTGTTGATCCAGATCGGCATCTGGCCGCCATGGCGAAAAATGTGATTTCTGTGAATATCTACTGAACTAAAATAGATATCATAATGAAACCAATTGCTAATGGTATGTTTTCATGGTCAAGGAATCTATATATTTACATGAAATAAAGGTAGGACTAACATTTATGGTAAAAATTACAATATGGGAGAGGACTGTGGTGCTGGCGGAGGTCTGCGCTCTCTGAGTGCTTTTCTAGTTTGTAAAAGTGATGATATTAGCGGCCCTGATAATTCTGTATGATTGGCTTGATTGTTTCTTATCTGGACACTCTTCTTGCCAAAGGAAACTCAACCTTGAATAGCTGAAGGTTCAGATATGTGGGCAGTGATTCAGAGGTCTGGGGCTGTGTTGTAGTACTCGAGGGACTTACTGACCTGACACTGTGTATCAGAAATCATTTCAGCCTCTACACATATTTTAACTTAATGCTTTATCATCAAAGAGGGAAAAAAAATCTAGCCTGCGGGTCAGTAATGTGAGTCAAGAGGCATGTTTAACTCACTTATGCAAAATCTATATTCATTATTTTCATTCAGTCGGCTGACCAACTAATTAACCTTCTGAATGTCTGATTGAATAACTTTGATGGTTGACTGACAAACTTACTGATTGACTCTGTGATTATGTAACCTGCTGCTGAACTGGATGACTTCTTTACTGGCTGTTGGACAAAATCTACGTGACTGACTTGTGTGTGTATGTGTGTGTGTGGTATGTGGATAACCTCCTAGTGTGTGATTAGACTGTGGTTAGAAGCCTCTAGGTGCCGGCACACAGAGATCTCTCTTACCCCACACCCATTACTGGACAGCCATTAGTCTCTCTTACACACACACCATCACACTCACCTTCATACACACTTCCATGGTATCGAGGAGAGGAGCATAAAGTGGCTCATTCAAGCTAGGTGGTGGGAGAGGGTCTGTGAGCATGTGTGTGTGAATATCTTAAGCTCTGTCATTAAAAGGCAAACAAATTTAGTTCATCTGGAAACTCCCTGAAGACTCTCCACACACACGCATAGATGGCAGTGGGAATTTTCCCCTCGCCACAAAGTGGGCTGGTGGTAAAGGTGTTTGGGAGGCCGAGTGAGAGTGTGTTTACTTACTGTATGAGAGCTTGTATAACTGTAAAAAGGAATTTAGATAGAAGAGTAAGGAGGAGATAGGACAGGCGTAAAAGACGGAGAGAAGAATTTAACCGTGCCAGCCGTCATACTCATTATTAAAATGCAAACTATGTCTGATCTAATGTACAGCAGAGTCTGCAGAGTCTGCATGTGTGTCTGTCTGTCTGGTATATGATGCAATATATGTTGTAGTTTTATCATCATCAAAATGTGAGTATTTGCAGGTACAGATAGGAAATGGAAAAAAATTCTTGTTGCAAGCTCAAGAATTCTATATAGCTCAACTTTACACTAAATATACATGCATTATTTTCCCCAAATATAGACAACCACAACTCCCTCCTCACCACTATAAGTCTCAAACCACTCCCCTGACTCCAACTAGTTCAGAACGCAGCAGCTCAGCTTTTAGCTGGTTCAACAGACGACATCACAACACTCCGATTGGCCTTCAACTGGCTTCTAATCAGTTTAAGAACTGATTTTAAGATTTTACTTATCATTTCTAAAGTGCACATGGGCCTAGCTTGTAGTTATATTTCAGAGCTATTGATCACTTTAAGACAGCTTCAGCCTGAGATACTCGGGGGATCCTAGTTGTTCCAAAGTCAAAACCAAATACTAAAGGTTTTCAAGATTTCTCCATCAGAGCTTTTGGGATGACCTGCAAAAGGAGATAAGGCTTGCAGAATCAGTGAAAGCTACAGAGCCCCTAAATGCCATGGAGAAAAAATATATAAATCGTGCGCACGAGATACTAAAACGTGGGCATGATATATTAAAACGTGCGCTCGAAATACTTAATTGTGCTCACATTTTAGCTAAAACATGCGCTCAAAATAAAGTTATTTACCACATTTTGACTTGTCCTTGTTCACTACGACTTCCCGTAGTGACGTCAGATGTTTTTGCTGCTACGGAGGCAAAATTGTAGCTAACTTCGGGGCTAACTCCCTCCACCTTATTCAGCGAATGGCAGCAAGACACGAGCTTTGCTTGAGTCTTGAAAGTTGTGCAGCTTTTATATAAGGTAGTGATAAATAGCCAAAGGGACTGTACATACCCTGCACTCCTACATTAACAGACACAGCTAACGTTGGCTGGTTACTGGGATGCTTCAATCGAAGCCCGGCTGTCTTCTTCTTCTTGGTTTTTAACAGCAGCTGACGACAATATATTATGGGGCATTATCGCCATCTACTGATGAGCCCTGCTGTCTGTTGCTGCTTGCCTTTATAATTAAATCAAGCACATGTTTTATCTTAAACGTGCATTTTAATATATCCTGCGCACATTTTAGTATCTTGTGCGCACGATTTATAAATTTTTTTTCTCTGTGGCACCTTAGGAGCTCCGTAGAAATCTTTGTAATCACTGTTAGAACTTTACCTTTCAGACTTGCTTTCATGTCTTTACCTTATTACCTCCGCCAAGGAGGTTATGTTTTCGGGAGAGTTTGTCCGTCCGTCCGTCCGTCTGTGCACAAAATAACTCAAAAAGTTATGGATGGATTTGGATTAAATTTTCAGGAAATGTTCAGCATGGGAAAAGGAAGAACTGATACGATTTTGGTGTTGATTGGGATCAGCGTCTGGCCGCCATGGCGAAAAATGTTATTTTTGTGAATAACTACTGAACTAAAATAGATGTCATTATGAATCCAGTTGCTAATGGTATGTTTTCATGGTCAAGGAATCTAAATATTTAGACGAAATAAAGGTAGGAGTAATATTTATGTTCAAAATGACAATATGGCTGAGGACTGTGGCGCTGGCGGAGGTCTGCGCTCTCCGAGTGCTTTCTAGTTCTTATTTCTGTTTTACTGTCTCTTCAGCCTGTCATCTGTTTTTATTGCTCTTATCTGCTTCTATTTTCTGTAGTTCTTTCATTTGCTGCTGGCTTTTTTATATTCTTTGTGCATATTAATGCAATTACTTAATTGTTATTCCTATTATCAATTGACTTTTGGGTTGGCTTTCATAGCTGCAGGGGTTTGATTTATAAAAAAATGATACCTTTAAAGCTGTATGCTCCCTCAAAGAGCAAAATGATCCATTTTGGGGGGTCTGATGAGCCCCTAGAGCTGTCAGTTGATAATTACAGCTATATGTTATCTTTTACAGTTGTTTGGATCAAGAGCCATGTGGTTGTGTAAATTACAGTTCATTTAAAATCCTGTAAAATTGACATGATGAAATAATTTATTATTAGACACTGAATGCATTTATCTTGCAAAACTGCCTGTTTTTTGTTCCCCAATGTAAATCACACAAAGAAACATTTCAGTTCATTGTTTTTCAGTATTGTTCAAATCTGGTCTGTGCGGTGGGGGGACACAAGTCCAAGTCTGCTTCCCATTGTTAGGGCTGTGTGGGGTGAACTGGTGAAGTCATTGTAACCCACACAGGTATAAATATCTGTGACTTTGTGTGTGCAAGTCTGTGTGTGTATGATGGTGTATGTGTGTGTATGTTGGGGCGGTGTTTCCCGTACCGGGCCAGTCAGGAAGAGAGCACCAGCGTCCTGCAGAGAGGGGCATTGTTATCCCAACACACACCCACACCTTCACACAAACACATACAAATGCATCAGCACTCCCAGACTGAGCGTCCTGATCTGCACACCGTCTGTGTCTCCACAGCAACACGCAGCATACGCCCAAACAACAACAAACACTTTTATTGCATCCCTGTAGACAGAGAGACATCCACTTCACAGATAACACGCATGTTTAAACGTGAGGTGTTATGGAACATGTATCTGTTTTCTTCTGCTCTTTTGTGGAGCTTGAAAGCGAGTTAACAGCACAACACACACACAAACAAACACACTGCTTGGCGATTGCAGTCCTTTGGTACTGCGGAGGTGTAATCTGTCAGACAGGAAGCTAGCGGGGTCAGAAGTCACCAAGCACTAATCGATTAGCCGTCAGTTAGTGCTGCGCTTGAGAGGAGAGCACAGCTGAGGCCAGCTTCTCCACTGTGTGTGTAAGTGTGTGTTCAGGTTTGTGTGTGTTTGTGACAGCACTGCGTGGGTGCATGTATTTCTTGGACGTATTGATCACAGAGAATTTCCACTGAATTTTTGGTCTGACCCTCTGAGGTTAAATGCTTCTCTCTCTCTCTTCTCTCTCTCTCTCTTTTACTCTCTCGTTCTTCTTCGAGCAACGAAAAGAGAGATAGAAACACTTGAACTCGGGTCAGGCTGCGTAGGCGTTAGCCGGCTTAAGTGTCAAACCCACTGCTATCATCTGGGTATTTATTTAAAATGAAAGACTGTTTCTGTAAATCTGCATTTCTTCTCTGTGACCCATGGCTTTAGTATAAATATGATGCTTCTTCTTGGTGTGTTAAGACTGCAGGCTTTGTAAGAAACTGCCCCGAGAGCAGCAAGGTGACAACAACCTGGTGTTTCTCTAGCTGTTTTGTTAACAGACAAAACAAAGACTGATCCAAACACCTGAGAGCACATAATAAAGTCTTGTTAAGTGATCACAGGAAGTTTTTATCCTCATATTTTAATTTGACTCACTGTCGTGTCCCATGTTTTTCATGTGTTAAAGCTGCAGCATAAACTCATGTTATTTTAGCTAAAGTCTCACAAGAAATAGTGAGTGTAGCATAGTGTAGCATCTATTTCTCTGTGACTTTTAGGCAATTTAATGAATAAGTTGACACTTTTTATGATTTGGATGAAACAAAATATGATAATTTTCCTGTTTGAATTCAAAGCTACTATTTTTTTAAATGACAAATACAAGAATTGTAGCTAATAGCTATGAAACTGACTAAAATAATTAGCAGTGCCTCTTGATTACTTACAAAAGCAAACATGACAAACATGACATGCACACAGGTAGCTGTATTTAGATTAAAAGCACTAAAAGGTAATTCAGGTGTAAGCTCGACTAAAAAGGTAGGTCTTGAGTATTTTTTACAGACATTAACATTAGGTGCAGCCCTCGTGTCGTCATGTAGGCTGTTCCATAAGCGGGGCCGTAGTAGTAAAAAGATGAAAATGCATGCATGGTAATCATGTTGTTAAGGAGAATATATATATTTATATTTTTTTACAACTTATTTGATATATAGTAGATTAGGAAAAACGATCATGACAGTCGTGACTTTTTATGCTGTAGCAGTGTACTGCTGGCAATATACATATAATACATTTGACGCCGGTAGAAAAGGATTTGTAATTGTAAAAAATGTTCAAATGACATCTTGCTGTTGTGCATGACATTGGATTTCAGACTCTTCTTGGCTCTCAGCTTTTGCAAAAACAACAGTCCTTCCAACTAACAGCAAAGTATTTTGTGATGATAGGATCCAAAAGCCTCGAGCATTTTTTACTTCAATATTTTTTCTACTATAGAAAAAATAACCATTCAGTTACAGACTGGACTGACTTCAAGATAATGGGATTCTCTTAATGAATTTAAAGGCATTGCCCTCAAGTAAGGTAACCCCGGTAAAGATTAGAGGAGTTTGTTTGCAACTTAAAAAGCACAAAAATAGGTACGAAACTACGAAAGAAGATTAGGGCCAAGTTAAAAACAAAAAAAAAGTAAGGTTACGAGAATAGAGTCATAAAATTACGAGAATAATCTCATAAATTTACAAGAATAGAGTCAAAAAATTACGAGAATCAAGTTGAAAAATTACGAAAACTAGATCAAACTAGGAAACATCTACTTGGGTACAAAGTGAAGCTTTCTGGCCCAAAGGAGGCTCATGAGGAGGAAAACAAGGTTGTAGCTCACAGTCTTTATCACATTGATTAAAATGAGGGCTCGGGTTTGTTGATTAATTGACCTGAAATATGAGTTTATCGCAAATTTAAAAGTTTATAAAGTCACAAAATTACGACTTTATAGAGTAGTAAATTTGCGACTTTATAAAATCAAAAATTTTTTGTTTTTTCTTGAAACTTTTGAGTTTTTTTTTTCCTTTATTTCCTCAAGTGGCCCTAATATGAAACATCCTTGATGAAAAGTTAAAAAAAAAACGAATCTGTGTATTACAGGAAAACTCTGTTAGATTTTACCCTATTACCCTTAATTCACCACTAATTAAGTTATTAAGTCTTTAATTTGCGACTTTATAAACTCAAAAATTTTGTTTTTTTTTCTTGAAACTTTTGAGTTTTCATTTTTTTCTTCTATTTCCTTAAGTGGCCATAATACGCCATTGTACGAAACATCCTTGATGAAAAGTAAAAAAAACGAATCTGCTTGTTACAGGAAAACACTGTTAGATTTTACCCTTAATTCACCACTAATTGGTGACTATATTCTCTTTTCAGGTATGTTGTGTGGGTGTGTGTGTCTCCCATGTCTGCGTCTCTCTGTCTAATTATGACTCCTTCCCGGTCGGCGGGTCTCCAGGGAGGCTGCCAGGTGAGACCGGGAGAGCGACATCAGGGGATTAGTTTTTAGAAGGTTTAGAAGGTGACCACCTCATTATAAGACTACATGTTATAATGATTTGTGGCATCGTTAGAGACGCTGTGTTTGTGTCTGTGAGTTTCGATATGTGTGTTTTATAATGATGCTCGGTGTGTCTTCCTTTGGGAGCAGCCGTGTTTGTTGTCTCTCTCTCCCGGGACCTGGGCCTCTGACCCTCAACCTCCCCAACTAATCCCAAACCCTCGTACCTCAGATTTCTCTTCTATCACCACAACACACCCATACACACACGCTGTGAAGAAAAATGTCCCTTCATGACTTACGAGCAATTTAGGAACAATTGCTGCTTCTATCTGCCGCTGAGAGTCAGATTTATCCCCTTCACCCACTATATGTTCATTTGTGTGCGTGTCTGTGTGTGAGTGTGCAGGCTGTTAAGCAGTAACGGATAGCCTGCGAGCGCTGCGCGGCGATGCTGTCATTACCGTTGTGCTTCTCCGCTGATGTGTCACGGCTGATGTCACACGCTCAATTGGCCTCGACGACAGCCGCCATCACTCACACTGTTTACTCCACTTTTACTACAGTTATCACTCATTTGCTGTCGTGGCTGCCGCTGTGACGACCAGACGCTCCTCGCTGTGGCTGAAACCACGTGCTGAGATGACACCGAACAAGCATTTACATACAAACACACAAAAGGTGGCTGCCTTTGCTCTTTGCCTTGCCCATCAACACACACTCATTTAAGCCTGGCTCACACTACAGGATTTTAAAAACTTTATAAGATTCTGAAATCGGGTTGTATCACACACATAAAAAGAATCTTGACAGAATATCTTCTCTTAAAACTTAAGCACACACACACTGCAAGATTTAAAGATCGTGGCCAGTGCACACTACAGGATTTCATCAAGATTATCGGACCAGAGTGACGCTTAACGTGATCCTACGTCATCTCACAAGGAGCGTATGTAAAAAAAACACGAAAGATGGAGACTAGTGCAGTACTGCTGGCAAACAAATCATTATTTCTTCTCACTTATTACTGTTAAAGATGCTATGAGGAGTTTCTAAGTAATTACAAAAAATTCTCGAAATACACACTTTAAGATTTTTATAGCATCAAAATAGGTTATCTATAAATGCTATTCCTTAGTTTTGCGGTCAGGTCGGACAGGGCTGGACTGGCCTGGATACTCAACTTTGGGAACAAGACAATTAAAACTAGAGCAAATTTATATTATTCTGACACGTCTTAGAGAACCAAGCTGTAAGTAGCGATATATAGCCGGCTACAAAACTACGATACTAAGTTTTCCAAAAATTGCTTGTCACACATCAAAAACTACCGCTACGTAACTATAAAGAAATACATTACCTCGTGTATCTGAGGAAGGTCCGAGCTGCATTCATTAGCATCACAACAAACACACGCTTTGGCTTGGGTCACGTCTTTACGACAGTCGCCGTGCGTGCTCATGGGTAGCAGAGTCTTTATGTCGCCGGAAATAGATTCTCCTCATAGCGCCTTTAACTAGTAAAATGTGCTTGTATAGCTGATGATTACAAGCAATATCACATGAGAGCGAGTGCTGTTGTCCTGGATATCAGCGTGGGGTGATTACCTGCGGCACTATATTTAATGCTAATGCAATTTCTCTCGTCCCATAGATGATGACAATACATAAGTGACTTGATTTCTTTTTTTCGAGCAGTGTGGTGAACAGTTCTGTCTTTGAGAGTTAGAAATATCAACATTAATTTTCCTACGACTGAACTTTTGTCATTGGACTGCTCTAATTAAGAGTAAGTAAGTCTCCTTCCCTCCTCTCTTGTCTTTTTCACATCGGTTGTGATAATCTCTGCATAAGACAAACATTTGTGGTCTTGCCACAGGTCGACAAGACTGTCCTCCATCTCTGCTGTCCATCTCACCTGTACACTCTTTGCGCTCGCCATTCTTGCTTCTGATAACTGCTGTCTCGTGGTCATTACCGACCATCGTAGGCAGCTCTCTCTGATTGGCTACTGTCATCCTCAGCGAATACGAGTTGCGTAATCACCCAGATAAATATCAAAAATGTTTGAAAATTATCGGGGTGGCTCCGACGAGTCTGTGAGACAATCGTAGGGGTTATCGTAGGGGTCGCCTGCTCACACTAGAAGATAATCTTGGCCAAACGTCCGGGCCAACTTTGGTCCCTGACCAGATTTCTTCCCCGATTGTCTTTGTTATCTCCTTTTAGTTCTTTAATGCTTTTGTAATTTGGGCTCTTGTTTTGATGCCGACCGGAAGTTTCTTCGATAGCATAATGGCGTGCATTACGGAATGTCCGAAATACTGAAATGAAATTTGTATCCATGCGTTTTATGTCTCAAATGACCACATTTTGGTATTCTACGTGGTGAATTTCTCGCCTAAAATGCTCTCTGAACTTTCAAATGTGGCGAATCAACAGAGACATTTGATAGCCTGGTGTGTTTCCCATTTTTGTCATCTGAGGTTTGAAATGCATCATGGGAAACTTAGTAGTATACTACAGTGTGAACGGTTGGCAGTCTAATCATACTTATAGTATGTAGTATACAGTATATACACATAAGTATGTAGTATGTAGTACATTAGTATGTCATTACGGACACAGCCTATTTTTGATTGTGTGAATACTCTAGGAGTTACGGTAATTTGAATCATGCATGTCTTCTTTTGTCACTGGTGACGGCTGGATAAACACGAAAAAAAATGCACAGTGCCCTCCATTGGCCAATTGGGAGAGGAAATAAGTGTGTAAGTGAGCATGTAGTTTTATGTTGAGTCCTTAAGTTAGCGTTTAAGAACACCTGTTGACAAGTGACCCTACATTTCATACATTTCATTCACATCATTTAAGTCCCCAAGTCAGTGTGCATGCAAGAACATGTCTGTGTTCATGAACTTGTTCCCACTTTCAGGTATAAGACTATGATGTTCTAACTCATCACGAGTCACAGGGAAGCACTGATTAGAGTTTGATGGTGATCCAAAGCTGGATGCAGATATAGGATTTATTTAAGAATTTGCTGGCATTGCAAGACAAATTTTCACCAATAACTCAATAAGACGTGAACAAAATTTGATGATGTATTCAGAGAACTGAGTAATTTTCATGGTGAACGAATCTGGATGTGGACCTAGGAATTAATTCAAGGATTTGCTAACAGTTCAAGACAGGGCAGTTTCACTCTACAATGAATTTTTAGTTTTCACCATAATCAATCAATCAATCAATCAATCTTTATTTGTATAGCGCCAATTCATAACAAGTGTTATCTCAAGACACTTTACAATAGAGCATAAAGCTCTTCATTTTATGGATACACATATATGCATAGATACATATATACATATAGAATACACATATACATATATATACAAATATATACATCCAACACCCAACATGAATCCATATAGCCAATCATGGATCCCTCCATCATGGCGGCAAGAAAAAACCTTCTGTTAAGCAGCAGGAAATCTTGAATGTGGATCCCAGTCTCATGATGAACAGCAAATCACACGATGCTGTGATGGGTGTGAGGGCAAAGGAAGGGAAGTAAGAGGAGACAAGTGGACGTAAGAACTAAAGTTAGGGACAGGTCCATGTATCATCGGCCTGTCGTCTGATTTATTAGAGGTTAGCCTCTTGAGATGCTACATCTCATTTCTGGAGGGTCCTCATGTCTGAATGGTTGTGGTGATCATTTTCTAGAAGTATAATCTTAGATATTCAAACTGAAAATAAGAATTTATGGTAGTGACGAACTCATGGGTGCCCAGACCACAAGTGCATCCCAACCATATTTGTCTCTGTTAAGTATAAATGTGTTAAAGGCCTCTTGAGATGTGACATCCCATTTTCAAGAGGGACTTCATGACTATGTGGTAATAAGAAATAGATACTGTAGGTGTAACGATCATGGATATGGAGATCATGCTAATAACTACATGAACAGCTATAATGATAATGAGAATGGAGTGTTCCTAATAAAATGGCCAACTATGTGTGTCATGTTTATAGCTGTAGTTTTGAGGCTTCATGACTCCACAGCAGCAGGCAGTCTCCACCAAGGATCCCAGGCCACCTACAAGACAAGAGCCAGAGACGAGTACAGGAGCAAACAAAAGGGGCAAAAACAGATGTGGAGAGAGAGAGAGAGAGAGTGATAGAGCCCATTGTGCCAGACCCCTCCCCTCCGGCAGTCTAGGCCTATTACATCTAAACTATGAGTCTAGTTTATGAACTAATTTATTTATTTATTTATTTATAACCTATAAGCTGGTCCCTAACTGAAAGCTTTATCAAAGAGGAATGTTTTAAGTCTAACCTTAAAGGTAGAGAGAGTGTCAGAACATAAGTCTGCAACTCGACTTACTCAGTGGACTGCTGTGTGTGAATGAGCCTATGATTTACTTTCAGTCTCTAAGTTGAAAAAGCCTATATTTTTTAATGGAAGTCCCTCAGTTATTGTGTACTCTATAACTCACCAGAGCATAGTGTCTTTATTTTTAATGTTAGTTCCTCAGAGGGTCTATAATTAAGAATGTACCAGTATCAGAATCAGTCTTTATTTTCAGTGTTAGTCTGCAGGTCGGTGTACGCAAGACACATGTACCTCGATCCCTACATGCATATATGTGTGTGTGTATCTAGGTTATGCTTCTTATTTCCACATGATTAACTAACTCGCATCTCTGAGACTGTTCCCTCCACCCCGGACCGTGCCTACCCATAAGGCCGTGTGTCAGTGGGGAGCGCTTGATTTATGCTGGCTGAATATGTAACGAGACGTTGTAAATTCAGCAGCCGGGGCTACATGCATCACTATTCTGCACTGTCGTAATTTAGGTGCCACCCGCATATCTGAGATGCTAATGGGTTAAATTACTGGGTTAGTTCTGGAGATTTATACTCGGCTAACGAGGGTAGCGGTGCAATGGAGGAGTGTTGGGGGGTAGAAGGAATAACTAGCGGGGTGGGGTTTGTGTAGGGAGGATGGAGAAGGAGGCGAGAGTTTAAAAGACGGCTTGAATATGAAGTCAAGGGGGAGGAGAAGAGGGGTGTGAGGGGGGAGAGGTGGAGAGATGGCATAGGAAGAAAGAAAGGAGATACGCCCTCAGGAGGTAATGATGATAGAGCTGAGTATAAAATCATGACCAGATTTATTATTTTCTTTTTTTATAAGTCAAGACATCAAACTTTACAGCTTTAGGCTGTTTCAGTCAGAACTCAAACTGTTCCTTGGTCACAAAAGACGTTTTGACAGGAGTTTTTTCTACTGTGTTTCCTCATTTTATCTGCAATTAAAGGACATAACAAATATGAAAATGTTCAATTCACCCTTGAAATCTGGTATATTTATTAGGTTAAAGGTTTTGTTATTGCTGGTGTTTGATAGTTTGTTTGATAGTTTGTGAAAAAGGTAACTCAAAAAGTTAGGAATGGATTTGGATTAAATTTCCACTGAATGTCATGGCACAAAGAAGAAGCGATTACACACTGGTGGTAATCCAAAACTTGACTCAGATCTAGATTTCTTTAGAGGATTTTTCACGCTGTGAGACAGGGCAGTTTTCCACATTTTTGTCAGTAATTCAGTTAAGAGTTCCTTAACAGACTTTATTTGCATTTTCAGGAAATGTTGGTCATGGCATATCACTTTACAATCTGGCGGTGATCTGAATCTGGATGTGGATCCAGGAATTATGTCCAGGGTTTGTAAACAGTGTGAGATAGGGCAGTTCTCCAATCTCGTTGTACATCCTGTATAATGACAATAAAGGCTATTCTATTCTATTCTATTCTATTCTCCACATTTCTTACAATTACTTGCTTGATAATGTTATAAATGCTGTGGTGGATGTTTGTGCTTCTTCTTGTTCTGCTTATTTTCATTGAAGGACTTAAAAATGTTTAATATGTAGGATTTAAACTAGTGCAGCCACAATCACCTTGGGGCCTCATTGTTTGTTCAGCATGCTTTATATCTGCTAGTCTCTCAGGTCAGCTAATCAATAAACCAGGTCACAGTGGGGAGATCTATTGGTGTGTTATTGTGGACTTGAAGCTTAATATTGGGGTTATGTTGGAGAAATAGAGCTGTGACAGCTGAAAGATGCAGCCTTAACAAGGCTGGCACGCACATCAGCCACATGCACCAGGAGATGCATGACTGAGTTGCTTTGAAAACACCTCACACCACTGTAAAATCGGTATTTAAAGTCCTTGGGTCATCAAAAACTTGTATTCATTTAACTTTAACTATCACTGAAGTGTGCTACTCTCAAGTTGCATCAGATCAGGCCACTCCAGCACTTGGTCTAGCTTTGCAAATATTGACACCAGCTCTGATTTGGGGAGGAGTTAGAGCACCGTGTTTGGACATTTGTGGTAAAAATTTGATTCAGTTAATGTTGTTGTCGGTCACATGTTAGTCTGTTGCATAATTTTACTTACCTACCACTACGGTTTATGGTTGAAGAAATTCACCAAACACTGAGCAGAAGTACCTGCATTTGACGGATGGATCATTCCCAACACAGCTGAAAACATGCAAGAATAAGGACAAAATCAATCTTAAGTTTGGATAATGCTAGGCTTCCCCTATAGCTGAATCCTATTTAAAGATGCTATGAGGAGTTTCTAAGTAATTACAAAAAAGTCTCACTTTTAGATATATGCCTGATCGAAATTCACACTTTAAGATGAGTTTATAGCATCAAAATAGGTTATCTATAAATGCTATTCTTTACTTAAGGACAGGGCTGGACTGGCCTGGATACTCAACTTCAGGAACAAGACAATTAAAACTAGAGCAAATTTATATTATTCAGACACGTCTTAGAGCACCGGGCTGTAAGTAGCCATATGTAGTCGGCTACAAAACTACGATACTAAGTTTTCCAAAAATTGCTTGTTGTCACACATCAAAAACTACCGCTACGTAACTAGAAAGAGATACATTACCTCGTCGCTTTGCATCCTGTAAGTTGTTGAAAAAAGAAGTTGTAAAGCAATGCAGAGTTCTGAGGAAGGTCCGAGCTGCATTCATTAGCATCACAACAAACACACGCTTTGGCTTGGGTCACGTCTTTACGACAGTTGCCGTGCGTGCTCATGGGTAGCAGTCTTTATGTCGCCGGAAATAGATTCTCCTCATAGCAACTTTAACTTAGAGCTGAAAAAATTGATTTACAATAATCTAGATCCTTGGAAAGGTAAATGCCTGTAGCCTGTTGTACCAGCTGTGTGTAACAGTAAATCCTGTGCTGAAAGTAGTTCTTACTTAAGATGTGACGTGCTGACTTCATGTGTCCAATCAGTAAAAAAACATTTTGGATTGTTATGCAGTGAAGTCATTGAATTCAAGAGCAAAGGAAGACTAATGTCTGGAAAGAAACCTGTGATCACTGCTGTTAATTTATGTATAATGGCTAAGATGAATGTACATATTTGTCCAAATATGAAGTACAGCTCAGACAGAGACTGAGTAATGCAAAAATAACAGCATGCTATAAAATGAAAAAGAAGTAACATTGCTTTTTTGCAGAGCAGCTGAAATGATCTCTGCTGACGAAAACAAAAGTGGGAGCAAGATAGTCATCATATATTTCTGAAGGATGTTTTGTATCTTTGACAACACACTGCTAAGACCTCTGCTCTCCATACTTTGTTTTTCCAGCTTTACTATGGATATACTATGGGAACCATGTCTTAAGGAGGATTTTATACCCACTCTAAGAGAAATTTGCAACTCACGCCAACTCTAAAACTATCTCAGGTGGATCAACACATCAGACTGATACAGTGAAAACTCTTCTTATGTACAAACTAGACTCTTTTGAACTCCTGCACAGCTGATACAACTCGCAGCTTAACTGTTTTACTTACAAATGTGTCATTCTGCTAATATGGCAAAGTGAAGTATATGGCTTACATTTCTTTGTAATGATAAAGTGACTTTGTTTTTCCGATTGAATAACTTGTTTACAGATGTTCCACCATCAAACTCCTCCTTCATTCATCCCTCACACATTGTGCTCATTGTCTCAGTAAGAATAACACTGAAGATTTGTTGCATGTTTTGGCATACACGAGGAATAAAACTGACAGCACACATCAGTTTGTAATTTTTCCTTTTGTCTTCTCTTTAGTGGATGGCAATTATTGACGCAAATTTTCTTATGAACACAAGCCAGCACAACCACATACACTTGAATGACGATGTGAAAACTTCTCCCTCCCTCGCTGTGTACTCCATCTCCACCTCTCTCTCCACCATCTGTCTGCTCTCAGTGCCAGCCGGTAATTAGTCCTTGTAAAGTCAGTGTAGTGAGGAGTCCCTATGTTTGGATACTGCTGTCTAGTCAAACACTCGGGGAGGCGGCTGGGGGCGTTAACAGCTCGTGTTTTATCTGTCAGGTTTGCGGCTGTTATGCAACATGCTTCAGTGTTAAGGTTAAATCTCAGGAGATGGAGCTGGAGTGTTGAGACTTTATTTACCAGTGAAATCAGTTTGTTTCTTCTTTAGCTAAAAGGCAGTTATATGTAAAAGGGTAAGAAGGTAAGTTTATTTTGTGCCAGTGTTTATTCTCTTTTGGATGTCTTCCTCGGTGCTTAGTACCTATCTGGATGTATGTACCAGATCTAGACATGGACTAAAACTGTTCATTGTGGTCTATTATCCAACACTGTCCCTGTCTCCATAAATTGAAGGACGTGATGGTGGATCTCCTCCATACTCAGTTTTGTAGTTTCGCTGAGTCTGCACATCCAATTTTGTCTCAATAAACCAGGATACACTTTGTGCCTTCTCTTGAGGAGTAGCTGTTTTATAGGGGTTCATTTAACAGCTTTCCTTCCATTAACAGAATATCTGAAACATAACATTTTCATGTGAATAAAAACTAAAAAAAACACTGATTAGAATAAAACAAATCTGGTTAAGATATCTCATCAACTGCCTTTGTAATACATTTTTTTAAATTGTAAAGAGACTTTATGGACACCCTGTATATACTAGATGATGTATGTATATGTGCATAAATGTGCATGTATATGTATGTATATATACATATGCATGTATCTGTAAGGCATATTACTTTGTTGATTATTTTGTATGAGATTAAGTTATTGAATTATTATCAAACACGTCATGGAATAATTGAATTCTGATACCTAAGCTGTGTTTGAAACCATCCACTCATTTACTCACTCACTATTCCATAGTTTAAGTTAAATAATGAACTACACAGCAAATGACCAAACAAGTTTCAGACACTACACTGAAGTTTCCTAAATATCATGGCCTCGGTAGATGAGACGGATATTCTTGTGATGGAAGTGGATGCGCCAAGAGTTACGTAAACAAACTGGGCACTAAGGAGGATAAGTAGCAAATTTTGCAGCTGTTTACAGCCCTTAAAAGATGTAAACAAGCTAAGCTACGAACGTGTTAAAGATACTTCAATATTTCTTACATTTATAAATGAAAGCATGGCCAATTTTTGCCTTGGCAGCCTTCTTTCTCGTCTTCTTCTCTGGAAAAACACGACCGCATTGCATTGTGGTATACGGAGTACAATATGGGGTACATCGTATGTTCACTCACATTTGCGGTGCATTATGGGTATTTTGTGGTACACTATATAGTAAATGAATTAATTGCTGAGATTTAAAACTACACTACAAAATGGTGAACACACTATGTAGTGCACAATTTCCGTTTTTGAGCTTGTGAATGAAATCAGTTGGTGTTGTTTTCTATTGAGGAGACCTTTAATAAACGTTGTATTGGTATTTTTTTAATTTGCATTAATGTACATAATGTATGATTTTAATTTCTTACATGTTCAAAATAAGCTACTACTACTAGATGCCAATTTGTACATACAGTATATCTAGGCAAATTCTCAGTTTAAGTTTTATATTGTGGTTTAACATAATTATCAAAGAACAATATTGCTCAGGATCTACAATGTTGAATTTTTGTTATGCCATTATTTCTGATCTCAAAATCGGTGATACCATTTAACAACTTTTATGATATGTAGAAGATTTTCCACCAGAGACCTCTTGGTAAAACTATCATTTTCAATCGTGCTGTTGTTATTAGTTTGTGGAGACAGCGCACACACATGCACGCAGAGCCCCTCGACAAGCAGAGCTGGGCTGAGAACAAAGAGTTTGTATTTACTGTAGGCTCAGGTGACAATACAAGGCAAACTGAAATAGACTGGGTGGTGCTCTACACCCTGTGTGTGTTTCTGTGTGTAGATTCTTCTATTAATTTGTGCTCCAGAGTGTGTGTTTGTGTTTGGTAACACTCGGCCTGGGCAGCTCGCCCCGCAGATGAGATTTCCATCCGAACAGGAAGTGTATTGCTGCCACTTCCTGTTCAGTACACAGCCGGACAGCGTTTGCGCACACACTCAGACACACAAACACAGACAAACAATATACTTGACTTCTCTTTAGAGAGCTGATTTATATCAAACACTTGTACCTTTCATGTTTGTGTTTGTGTAAATGCAGCTTGACATTTCCTGACTTCACATATCAAGCTAACAAACGGTGAGTCCAGACTGATTACTGTCAGGACATACTCTTAGCCTCTCCATTAGGGCTGGAAAACATGGGGAAAACATTCTTAGTTGAGTGGGGATGCACAAAATATACACGATACACATTTTTTAATGATGTGATGTAAGGTTGTCACAGTAGCATAATTATAAATTCAGGTATGACCCTAGTAATAGTCAAATAACTTTGACACCATGTCTAGAATAATAGAAGTCCCACTCCCCTGATATAGAGTCATTTTTTTTACTTTTAACTACCAAATGGTGCTGCCAAACTCCTACAGTCAAACTTTGGGTCCATGTAGGGCTGAACAATTAATTGCAAATGAGGCTAAATCGCAATATGGCTTGTTGCAATTTTCAAATCGCAGACAGTGCAATATTTTTAACCCAAAATGTGTTGAATATTTTGGCATTGTGATGTAGTTTCTTGCAATTTCATGCCTATTTTAACCTTTTTTAACCCAGTTTTTACAACTTTATGCCAATCTTGCTCCCATACATGTTTTTTTTTTTGGCCACTGTCAGACCATTGTTTGGAATTTTTACATGGTTTTTGAAATTTAATCCCAATTTTGCTGCTATAATCAATTTTCCTTAGTCTCTTTTTAATTTTTTTGCCTTTTTTAAAAAAATGTCATACCTGTTTTGCACCTATTAACTTTTTTTCCACTTTCATACCATTTTTTTTTTACCCAGTTTTTACAATTTCATACCTATTGTGCTTCTGTTCTTCACTTCTCCACTTTTTCTCAAATCTTTTATCTTTAGACTGATTTACTGTCATATTGGTTATACTATAAAACGATCTACTGCTTATGTTTGTTTAAGAATACATAAGATGAGGAACATTAAAATAATCGCAGAGTAAATCGCAATTGCAATGTTGGGGAAAAATATGGCAATTAGATTATTTTCTCAAATCGTTCAGCCCTAGGTCCCTGTGTGTTCTATTCAGACCAAAAACATGTTTTAAAGGCATTTGTCTGGTTGTTTAACTTAATCATGTGATTGGCTTATGACCACGTCAGGGTGTATCCAGATGATTGGACTTATGTCAGCTGTGATAGGCTCCAGTCGCTCACCACCCCAGACAGAATAAACAGTGTGGGTAATGAAAAAACGTCCTGTGATTTGTAATTTGTTGGTCATATTGAGTAGAAAAAGGTATTATAAAAGTATGTATTAAATATGATACAATTGACTCTATAGGGTTTAAATTGAGGTTTACAAAGTGCTTTGACAACTGATGAAAACAATCATAAGAACAAAGCACAAGAACTCAATCACATATGGAACAAGGACACTTAAAAACACTAACTACAACCTAAAGAACCCGAGTAAAGATACCCAGGCAACAGGGATAATCCAAATACATCAGGCAGGCAATACAACGTGGAACATCAGAGAACAACGGGGCATGCAAGACCTAGAAACATAAAATTAGACCAGACGGGCCTATGAAAAATGAAAATAATAGCAATAAATAAGCAAGCATTTAGAACAGAATGTAATAAAGTAAAAGCATGGCTTGAAGCAAAAGACTGTTTTAGAGAGCTGAATATAGTTGGAATAGATAAAACAGACAGAATAGGATGGTACAGTGGCAAAGCAAGAAATTAAAAGCTTCAGAAAGGCAGCCATTGTATTACTTGTGTATTATTGTATTATTTTTATATATATATTTTCAATTTTATTTTATTTATTCCCTTGGCTTTCTTGAAAGTGTTCATATTGTGTGCCTTTTTGAAAATGTTGAATAAGTCAAAAATTCATTAAAAATATTCAAATATATGTATAAAAATAAATGATCTTGCACTCAAACCTGAAATGCTTTCAGGTCAGAACTCTGAGATTTCAACTGGGAAATTTTTGAGTTACGGGTTGCCTTGAACGCAGCATTAACTCCCATAGTGTGGAATTTTAACCCCATTCAGGTTAACACTTTTAATTCAATATGAGTTGAATGTGTTGGAGGGGTTCTTGTTAACTTCACAGTGTGTATTCTTGTGGGTCTGTATCATCTGGTTGTTATGGTTAAGGTTTTTAGTATAACTCCACTCTTGTTTGTTATCATGAGTGAAAGTCAAAGTTTGAAAGCTGTGCCTGGAGTCAGGGATGAAGAAATGAGACTGGCTTCATGGTTTTGTGTAATGTCACAGATGAAACCTCAGATATGTTTGGGTTTATTGCAGTCAGACAGACAGGCGGGTGCAGACAGGGTTTGTGACTGACTGTTGTTCTTTATAATTAGTTCAGGAAGCCTCGACAATCGTCTGTCAGTAACGAGAGGGGATATCAATCTCCAGCTGACAATAGCAGGAAAGACAAACGCACACACACATAGACACACACAATCGGCTCTACATTCCCCCGCTGCAGTTGTGTGAGTACAGTAAACTCCTCCCGTGTTTACTCCTGTAAGTGTTCAGCTTACTCTCAGAGAGTCTTCATACATTTCACATGGGATGCTGAAAAGGTTGTCGTCTCCATCTGACCAAATGAAATTTTAATGTTGCTCCTTGAAAATAGCTGCACAGCAGCAAACAGAGGAAACACAACCAAGCAGGAAAGAGCGTCCTATTGGGAAAAATACATGTCTAACATGATCTGAGGTCACTTCAGTTTGCTCTCTGCTTTTTGCTATCTCCTTTTTTTCATCATATTGATTCAATTACAGTTAGTCTGCTATTAAACAAGAGTCAGTTGTACTAGATGAGAGGAGATTCTCATTGAGAAGTCAGTTCGTTCAAATGCATTACAGGAGGAAGTCTACAAAGAGCTGGGAGTAATACCTGGTCCGTCAGTGGATTGTTTTATGTGTTGTTCATTACCTCTGCCAAGGAGGTTATGTTTTCGGGAGAGTTTGTCTGTCTGTCTGTCTGTCTGTCTGTCTGTCTGTTTGTCTTTGAACAAAATAACTCAAAAAGTTATGGATGGATTTGGATGAAATTTTCAGGAAATGTTCAGCATGGGAAAAGGAAGAACTGATTCCATTTTGGTGTTGATCCAGATCAACGCCTGGCCGCCACGGCGAAAAATATGATTTCTGTGAATAACTACTGAACTAAAATACGTATCACTAGAAAAGCACTCGGAGAGCGCAGACCTCCGCCAGCACCACAGTCCTCAGCCATATTACGATTTTGACCATAAATATTAGTCCTACCTTTATTTCATCGAAATATTTAGATTCCTTGACCATGAAAACATACCATTAGCAATTGGTTGCATAATGATATCAATTTTAGTTCAGTAGTTATTCACAAAAATCACATTTTTCGTCATGGCGGATCAAGATGGTGATCCGGATCAACACCAAAATTGAATCAGTTCTTCCTTTTCTCATGCTGAACATTTCCTGAAAATTTCATAAAAATCCATCCATAACTTTTTGAGTTATTTTGTTCACAGATGGACAGACAGACAAACAAACTCTCCCGAAAACATAACCTCCTTGGCGGAGGTAATTATGAATCCAGGTGCTAATGGTATGTTTTCATGGTCAAGGAATCTAAATATTTCGATGAAATAAAGGTAGGACTAATATTTATGGTCAAAAGTGTAATATGGCTGAGGACTGTGGCGCTGGTGGAGGTCTGTGTTCTCCGAGTGCTTTTCTAGTTTATATTTATATTCCCTGGCATTTTAATTTTGCAAGATTTTTGTGGTCCTCTGTGTCTTTTAGTTATTTTACTATGTTTATCTGCGTGATTTTATTATTTTATTTATAGCATCATTTTAGATTTATGCCCTTATTTGATTATTTATTGCTTGTTGTTATATGGAAATGTTTGTTTTATTGTTTTTATGATTCTAAGTACAGCTTTTTGGAGACTTTTTTGTTGTTTAAATGTGCCAAAGTGGATTGGACCGGATTGGTCTGCAGGGGACGCCACATAAGAGCAAACAGAAAGTTTCAAACAGGAGTTAAAAATGACAGAACCATCCCTTCAGAAATCACCATTGACTGCCTTACCTGTGTGTCTGTTAAAGTAGAAAATCCTAAAATTGCAACAGAAATACAAACATGTGTAGAAACATTTTATACATCCACCGATGTAGAGTGCGAGCTTCATAACCATAGGAGTCCAATACATTCAGGCCTAATGTGATGTGTATATGTCATCATTATTTTCAGTAACAAGAGTGGAAGCTTGCATTTCCTCAGGCCGCTGTTGTAAAATCCTGCTGACCTCAGCAGTTCCTTCACTTTACTGAAGCAGATAATAAATGTTCAAAATCTGCCAAAGTGTCTATTACTCCCTCACCTCCTGTCTCCATCTTTCCAAGTTTCTCTCTCCCTCAGGGCACAGAGCTCCTGCATTTAGTCAGTAAATTGCAAATGTGTTTTTTAGGAACTGTTTTACGGCAGTCCCACGCTGTGTTTATAACTCCTCTCCCCCGAGGAGGAGAGAGGCCAAGCTGGTCCAGCACAGAGCTCCAAAAACCATGCAGGAGGCTGCTGATCCGACACAAAGCTGCCTCTCCTCCTTCCATCTCTCAGTTCCAGCTTCCTTGTTTTGCTGCTCCTCAGTCTCCTATCGTCATGTTTATCCTTGCACTAATTCTAAAAACAGATTGCAACTCTTCAACCGCACCGTAATGGAGCTCTGCCATCGTTCTGTCTTTGCATATTGCATCTGCAAATGCTTCACATTGATGTCAGAGTGTGTGGATTCATATTACGTTTCAGCATGGCAGATCAGCCAGAGTTGTCCAGGAGGCACAGCTTGTGAGCATTCTGTTGGAGCTTCAAAGGCACACAGACTTATGCAAACATGCACACAGTGTTCTGCCTTAGTAGATCCTAAGTCACACATTGCCAGTGTGTCTAATGACAGAATGGGGTGCAGCCAAAGTATGATAAACTTTGCATGCAAGGAGTTTTAAGGGGGGCTATGCCTCTTCGCTCTGGTTGTATGAAAGTGTCAATTCTCTTAACCATCAGTGTTTTCCTTTGTGTTACTGGCAGTGTAATGCATTACAAAGAAACGCGTTACAGTAAAGTAACATTTGGGTAAAAAGTAAAGTAACGCACTACTACTGAAAATTTGGTAACTTTTTTTTTAATTTTTTCAATGTGGCGCAACGTTACTTTTCCAATGGACTGATCTGACACTGAAGCAGCCTTCTCAGCTTTCCGCATGAGACACGAGCAGTGTTGCCAAGTTCGCTCGTTATAAGCGTCTAAGTGCCGCAAATCTCGTGAGTCGCATTTTTTTGGGCTTGTTTCTAAACGTGAAGTTTCTTCTTGGGGCTCTTCTGTCTTTTTGAATCCCCCTGATTATCTTCCAGCTCCCAATAATAAAGCAAAACACAGTAGGCAGTTTGTCCACTTCCTTGGTTCCTGGTTCGTGCATGCCCCCAAACACACTCACACACATGGAGCATGCTCCATGGAAAAAGTTGCCAGGTCTGTTTATTATAAGCGATTTGTTTTTTTTAATAGATGCTTGGCATCCAAAAGCACGCAGGAATGGTTGAAAAGGAAAAAATTGTTTTAACTTGTCAGCAATGAGTCCTGATCTCAATACGATTGAAAATCTTTGGTATGGCTGAAATCTGTCATTGGGGAAAAGAAACCTGCAAATGTTCAAGAGCTTGAACAGTTTGCATAGGAAGAAGTAGGAGAAAATACCAGCTGAGAAGTGCAAGAAGCTTAGAGATGGCTACAAGAAACATTTGGAGGCTGTCATCAGTGCCAAAGGGTGTGCATCAAAATACTAAAGAGGGGTGCCATTATTGCTGCACATGCTTTTTTTCAGTTCCCTCTTTAAAATTACAATATGTAACTTGTAAAAATGTTTTTTTTTTTGTGCAAGTATTTTGGAACTTCAACTAAAAGATCCTGATGACATGAATTTGGTACATTTCAATTTATTTCTGAAGATATTGTTAAAGTAATGAAAATAATGAAGGGGTGCCAATAATACTGAGCAGGACTGTATGGATGTGAGTAGGTAATCTATTTATCTGTGTATAAAAATAGGTGAATGTTTAAATATATTTCATAAGTCTATGTAATTTGCTTTCATGATAAGGCTATTAGAGTACATATGTGGAACATAAGTCAAATATGTAACAGGGAATAAGGGGTAGGACCAGATAAGTTTTACTTCTTCCTACTCCTTTTCGAGCATGTACATTGTAACTTCTGACGAATATTATACATTAGTTATCTGCTTTCTTATTATTTCCTCTTATTTTTTGTATATATTTTTGTTGTTAATGTCTTCGAAATAAATAAATAATAAATAAATAAAATAAATGTGCTCACAGATTTGCCAAGGGTGAGTAGTAAGCCATCAGCCTTGCACATTATCGACACAGCACCAGCCACACAGTGCTTCCACTCAGTGGCGTTGCCTGTGGATGTTCGGGTCGCCCTCTGTTCACTGCTCCAGATGCCCAAGAGTGCTGCTGCACTGTTTGATTTTCAATCTGAAAGTGCATTTAAAGTTTGAGTACGGATCTTGACCCCATGCTCAAACAGATTTTTGAATATCAAGCACAAGATGACAGCCTTACTGCTCACCTTGAGTAGATATAAAATGTTGCAAAAGGGCTTGCAAGAAAATGATAGATGAGATCAGTGTGAATAATTAGGCGTATTTGCAGCTCACCATCAAATAGGTGGTATACAGGGGAGTTTTTGTGCATGCATGAAAAGGGGCTTCTTCACTTGGATCTTAATTACAGCTCCTCCAACCATTTCCACACTGCTTATTCCATATGGATTCATGTGACTAGTGTTTATTCTATGAATGCAAGTATGCTTGTCCTTGTACGTGTTTCTTTATGTCAATAAGTTCATCTTATTCCTGCAGGAAGTTCAGTATCCTCAGTTTTTTCTGCACGCGGCTGAACAAGAAGGAATAGGGAGAGGGCAGATTCTGATCGTTTTCTTTGGTTCATCCACAGCACTCCCTCTCCTCCTCCTCCTCCTTCTTCCCTCACCCACCTCCTCCCCCTTCCCTCTCACATAAATTCAGTGAGGTACTAAATATTTCTTCAGCAGAAAAAGCAAATTCTCCTTCGCAGCTTCGCTCGCTTGCCATCGCTCTCACTCTCTCCGTACATCTCACCCTTCACCTCTACACACATGGGAAGTGCTTTTTTTATGGACTATCCAGAATTCTAAATGTTCAGCTGTGTTTATGGCTTATTAGGCAGTAACAGGAGGGAGGGGAGCATGTGTTTTATTGGCTTAATTGGGAAAGAACAGCTTCCTTGCTGCATTAGCACTATTTTCCTCTCATCAACAGCCTTGGCTGGCAAGTCGTTGCTCTGTGCAGTCAGAGGTGCCCTCACTGTGTTTCTGCTGAGGACAAGGAAAGAGCCTTTGTGCATACATGTATGTGTTTGTGTTTTCATGCAAATGTTTTAAAGAGAGAGGTTCCAGGCTGAGACATGAGATTCTGGTACTTAAAACCTTTTTTTGTAACTGCTGCTTTTCATGTCTAACGTAAGTCTGACGGCACTTAAACCTTCAATCACTGTCAGGCTGCGTAAAAACATTCCAAGTAAAAATCTTTTATGCAAAAGTCTAAACATGATTTCAACAGTTAACATACAATAGCTTTTGGCCCTTTTCCGCTAGCACGCCTTGGCCCAACTCTACTTGGCCCTACTCGATTTGCAGCGTGTTTCCACTAGCCTGGTACCTCCTAAAACAAGCTAGTTTTAGTACCTACTCCGCTCTGGTTCCAAGCGAGCTGAGTCGATACTAAAAGATGATGTTACCGACAGCCGGCTACTGATTGGTCAGGCAATGCTGTCATGAATGAGTCACGAGCGCGACGACCTAGCATGCTAGCGGTAGCTACCATTAGCTTACCCTCATACGTCTTTTCTTTGCAGCTGGATTGCTCTTGTCCTCGGCTTCATTCTGTTGTATAGCTTCCAAAACTCTCCTGTGCTTCTCAAGGGGTATTTCTTCTTGCTACCTGCAGCCTTCTTCTGCTTTCCTTTTTTACTCGGTTTGTGACAAAAAGCCACAGATAGTTGTGTCACGCTCCAAATGACGTCACCGCAGTGCCGCTCAGATGTTTACAGCGACACTGCACCCCGTTGGGTAGGCAACTGGGGCTAATGGAAAAGCAGCGAAAGGCGAGTAGAGTAGAGCCGGGTAGAGTCGAGTAGAGTAGAGTAGGGCTAATGGAAAAGGGCCATTAAACTGCATATGGTGCTGGTTTGGGATGCCTTCACTTGGATTAGCATGGAAGTTTAGACCTTCACATGTACTAGATGAACTAGGCATACACTGTGTGACTTTAACTTGATTTTGACCCAAATTTTAAACTACACGACTGCCTTTAAAGTCAGGTGGATTTCAGCCAAAGTGTTTGTTGTATAGTATACTAAAGTCCCATTTCCACCAAGTGTTCCGGTATAGCTTGACGTCATAGCAGTGCAACACAGTGTACCCAGCTATTAAATACAACAAACAAGAAATGCGACACAGTAAATAAAGAGCAACAATGGAAGACATCAGCAATTCTTTTTTGTGATCAGCATGTGGCTTTTTGTGAGATGTGCAACCAAGCTTTGTTTCAGAGAAGGCTGTGTGCCACCAGAGTTATCTTTACAATGATGAGTGGAGATTTAAACATGACGGGGTTATGTGTTGTTCCGCTGTTGGATGGGAAGTGACGTCTCCTTCGACCAATCAACGGACTGCAGTGTTTCTAGCTCCACCTTCTGGGGTCAGATTGGTATGTCTGGCACCCCAACAGAAGGGCTTCAAAAAGTAGGACGGTACGGTTTGCTTATAAGGGGCCCTGTCCCAGTTCTAGGCTATGGAAACGCCACAAAAAGCGAGCCGTACCGAGACGAACCAAACTGAATCCTCTGGTGGAAATAGAGCTAAAGAGACATCACAGCAGATTACACCCCAACCTCACTAGGATATGTTAGGATATGTTTGATATTCTGGGTCACACAACTGCATTTACTCTCACAGTGGGAGCAACGAGAGCTGATTGCTGAACTTTCTTTTCTTTTTGAGAAGTTTGATGGATAAACTGTCCACGTGATAAGTTCCCTTGTTTTTGGCATATGTGAGAAAAAAGACACGGAAGCAGATTCCACAAGATGCCGATGATTTAGCTTAGCTGGTGAACAAATGATCCAAGGATATGACTCTATTTTAATCCATAATGGTGTGCTCTGTAAATTGTTTTGTCTTTCTATTTCTATCTGTAACTTTTTTTTTTTGCTTGCTTCCTGTCTTGATTAGGTCTCACATTAAAACAAGGCTTTAATCATAATGGGATAAACCTGGCTAAATAGAAGTTAAACTAAAACTAAATAAATACCCTATAATTTCCACTTTATTCCCATAATTCCTATGTATCCCATTAAAAGTTTCCAATTTGTTATATTTCCAAAATTCCCCAGCTTAACGTATCTTGGAAAGTTTCCAGAAAATGTACCAGAAATGTTCCACCCCTTTGTAACCTTAGTAATGAGCGCTAATTGCAGACTATTTTTGGAGATGTACCGTCCATGCAGTGTCAATGTCATGTTCCAAAGTGCACACTGTTAACCCTGTCTTGCAGGTGTTTGTTGCAGAAAAGGTGTGGTGATTGTACACTGGCACGTACAGTAGACGCCTGTTTCCTGAATGTGAGCTAAAAATGTGTATGGCTGCTTTAAAAGGCTGGCAGTGTGAGAGTGTGTTGTGTGTCCTGGTACTTGACTGCGAAGCTGCTCCTTTCATTAGTCAAGAGGAGAGACGATCCTGGATGCTCCTTTGAGTCTGATAACACAGAGCGATCTTGTAATGTGTTTTATCTCTCTCCATCCCTCCACAATCCCTCTTACTCTCCTCCCTCCTCCTCCCTCTCTTCCCTCTCTGGCGCGTGTTGCGCTCCGTCGCTCCCCCAGCATCGGAGGTGGAGACCAAACAGCCGAGTTATTTATTGTGATGTTTTTCGTGGCCGCCTGGTTTAAATAACAGTTTGGTCTCTCTGCAATCCTCCCTCTCATCTCTCTGCCTTTATTCTCTCGCTGCTCGCTCTGTCGCTCCGTTTCTTGCTCTCTCTCTCTCACATATGCACACCCCTCCTTCCATCATGCTCTGGATAATGGTACATTGTTAACGGGCTGTCTATTGTTTGGGTTGTGTTCCTGGCTAAGTGGTGGGTGAATAGTTTTTAGATGACAAACATGTACGCTCCCTGCCAGCCATTCTGATGTGCAGAGCTGGAGTTAGTTATACTCAGAGCGTTTGAAGCTGGTTACCCTCAATCTGAGAAGATTTACAGCAGCCCATGGTGTCACTGAGAGAGCTGTGTGTACTTATTGTGCCTCTTAGTGTTTAGATGACTGTGGTGACATTAAGCCTACAAGTATGAAATACTGAATTGGTCTCACTGACTGGCATTTAAGCATTGTGCCAAAATGAGACTTTTGTTTGGATTGACATTTTGCAGATGGACTTAACTTCATTTTTAGGGACCTTTAAGAGCTTAAGCCTCGTGTTGAGCTGTTCCAGACACACTTTGCATTTGTAATACATATTTGTTGAATGTTTTGTGCATCATACAAGTGTAGCAAGAATACAATCAACACTGTAGGACTCCACGGAAGTGTAAAAACCTCAATGCATTGTGGGTTTAGCGGGCAATTAGTAAATCTGTCTTCTCTATTGATGTTGCGCGTCGCTGTAGGTGATTCACAACGGTGCAAAGTTACTATGTGATTCTTTATTTACTTCATTCATATATCTGAAATAAAACATTTTCAAACAAGCATGCAAGTATATAATTGAATGAAAAGGAACAGAAAGAAGAACAATCTTATATTATCTGCCCCTTTTAGACACTTAAAAAAATATTTCAAAAACAACAAAACAACAAAACACAATGATCAACATAATTCGTAACAACAATAATGATAAAATAAAACAGCTGTCATCAACACTGCTGGTCTCAAATTCTTTTTCATTCTCAATGAGAACAACAACAAGCAACAACCACCAAAATAATACTAATAATTATAATGTGTGAGAGATTTCATCAATTACAAAAATGGCAATGGTGATTCTTTGGAGAATGGTCCAGATCTTAAGTGCAGCCTCTCTCAGTTACTGGGAGTGCAAAACATGGGTTTAAAAAGATTTAAAATTTGAACAAATAAAACAAAAAAGGACAGCATCCATATAATGGCAATCTGGTAATCAAAACAATATAGTGCTGCTGTCAAATTTTTCTTATGTAAAACATCTCTGTAATTATAAGTGTGTAAATGTTAAGTTAGGATTTTTGCTGGATTAGAACAGGTACAATGGCTTTATAACGTCCTGGTGTACATTAAGAGTTAATGTTACTGTTGGGTGTTGCAGCTCAACGTCTGGCTCACGTAAGCATCATCACAAAATGTACCTCTAAAAGTTTTCCAGGCTGAAAATTTGGACAATCATCACCCACCCAAAGTTGGTTTGTCCAATCCCGTAAAGACTTAGCATCTCTAAATTTGTCTCCTGTGTAGTAGTTTGTTCCATTGACAAGATAGAGGACTAGCTCCACTTTGGACAACAGTGGTAGTTTAGTTAAATCTTGACTCCACTCTTGTTGTTCATACGGCTAAATTCTGTCTATTTTTTAAATTTTAAGTACTGAGCCTTTGGACCAGGATCCAGCTTGTCTGACAATCATTTGTTTTGAAAGATCCATTTTTCTTGTTTTTTTTTCCTGGCTGTCTCACTACCCCGCAGTCTCTTCAACGAATGAAAACATAGGAACGTTGCCCACAAACATGGAGGTTGCACAATCTTGTGGCCTTTCAAGCCCTATAGGTCAAATAAATCTTCTGTATTTTGTGCTTTGCCAAAAAAAAATAAATAAATAAAAATAAAACGAGCATAGCAAGGCAAAGCAACACTTTGCCGTTACAACTGTGCAGAACTGAATAATTTAATCTTATTTGGCCAGGCCAGTTCCATTGCCATTAGGATTTTCTTTTTGAAGGGAGACCTGACTAAAGATGGCAGGAATACACATTTTCAAAAACAATACAAGCTAATAAAACACAGGAATAATACAAACAGTCACGAAAAGAAGGGCTGAGTGAGAGCACAAACCTTCGCCAAAGCATTTCTGACATTCTTGGTCAAGTTGTTATTGAATATGTTGAACACTGGCCTGTTGCACAATGTTAACAAATCTTTTAAATGAATCCAAGACCACCATCAAAATCTCGTCACTTCTTCCTTGTCTCATCAAAACATTCCCTGAAAATATCATCAAATCCCATCAGAAATTTTTGAGTTATTAGTGAAAATGTTTATGACTGCCCCATCCACTGCCCAATGTTGACAAATACTTTAAAAAATCCTGAATATACATCTGTTTTTGGATTGCTACCAAAATCAAATCACTTGTTCCATTCCATCCAAACCCATTGAGAAGATTTTAGTTATCTTGCTTGCATTTACTTAAATAAACAAACCCAAGCAAAGACAGAGCATCCTCAGTGTAGACAGTGAAATATCAGGTTAGACATAACACTCTGTAAGCCTGGATTTAAAGAGTTAATATTATGGAGGAAGTGGAATGTCATCAGTGCCAACAGGAAATAAAGCCAGCTGTCAAGATGATGCACTTCCTGTTATCTTGTGAACCCACAATTCACCTTGGGAAGTTATGATTCTCTCATGATCTGCTGATCCAGTGTTTCAAGCTTCTAGGGCTGCACTCCGGTGCTTCTTGTGGTTGAAGCCGTAGCACAAATACAATGCTCTACGAGTGGACTGTTTGGAAATTTAGGGTGCTGCTTTGCAGAGTCAAACCAGTTAAGAGAGATTACTGTATGCAAAAAAAGCAAAAACATTTTAAAAAAAACTCCTTTTCTCAGCTCTAGAGTCTCTCCCAAAAATTGCTTTTCAATTTAGACATACTAATATTTGGTTAAAAATTTAAGTATTAAAGTTAGTTCCTGTCAAAAAACTGATTAAAGCTCTTCTTTTCTGTTGTTCCCAAATGGTGGAATGAGTTACCTAACTCCATACGATCTGCAGAGTCCCTTTCTACTTTTAAGAGATGTCTGAAGACTCATCTGTTCAGGGAACACTTTGGCACTTAATCTGATCTTCTCCTCTTTGTCCTCAGAGGTAGAATGAATCAGAAGGTCTCAGACCAGCTCTTAATCAATATTTAGCACTGAATTTTGAATGCTTGAAATGTTGATCGATGTTGTTGACTTGAATTTTTGTTGCTGACTTGAAATATTCGTTGTGACTTAAATGTGAATGTCTGTTTTATACACACACACACACACATGCACCTTGCACACAGCATTTATAGCAGTGGCTCCATCGTGAAGCGTGAAATTCTTGCTTGTGTTGTCCATCGCTTTGGACAAAAGCGTCTGCTAAATGAAATTGTAGAATTGTAGAATTGTAGCTGAACAGGTCATAGCATTCGGTGATGCTTCTAAAGGAAGACTGCTGCTGGCGGTCGAAACATGTCAAGATAAAGAACGACATCTCCTTTATTCTTTGTCTGATAAAAGCTAGGACTGAATAAGAAATCAGTACAGAATAAGTCATAAGACCTGCAACAATGAACCACAAACCCATCCTGTGTCTCTGTAGGATTTTTAAAACTGAAATCTATTTTGCTGAGTGATGCACATGTGAATGTCTGTTTTATACACACACACACACACACACATGCACGCACACAGCATTTATGGCAGTGGCTCCATCGTAGACGTGATGGAGGGTGTGAAGCTGCATTTTAATGGATGATTATGTTTTATGTTTTCTCTACAATGACCTGCAGTGTCAGACCAATATTGTTCACCCCACCCCTCACACACCCCTACTTACATTTCCACTTCTATGACTACCCCCCTCTGTAATATCTGTCCACCATATGCCCCTAACCCTTACACACATGCACACACATGCACACACACACACACTGCCTCCATTCACCTCCCCTGCCTCCCCCTCCTCTCACCTGCTCCCTCTTCCTCTCTACATGCGCTGTCAGCACTCTCGACCCTTTACCTTCCTTGGAAAGGTCGAGCAGCGTGAATAGAAAGGTTGGAAGCACTCATAATGTAAAACGCCTGCTCTCCTCTGCTCCCCTCTTCCTCTCTACATGCGCTGTCAGCACTCTCGACCCTTTACCTTCCTTAATCTGACACACAGAGTGAGTGTGACAGAGAGACGGACTGACAGGACTCTGTCAAAACCTGCTCCTGTCAGAGAGAGAGATACCACTCCTCTATCAGTGCTGAGTGGCAGAGCGGGACAAAGGAGAAATTATTTTGAATTCTGAGGACCATTAGCATGACTATAGGTGCATTAAAATGCCAGATAGTGGGAGCAAGGGGAGGGTGGGGAGGTGGGTGAGGGTACAGAGAGGGCAGGGAGGAAGGGAAGTAAGGAGGGGTGCATGATGTATGAATCCATCCACTGATGCTTAATCAGCCATTTCCAAATATATGGACAACTTCAATCAACATATTTTCAGATTTGATGAGAGTGAGCATGTTTCAGCCTTCATCTTCTCCTGATGCATGGTCCTCAAAAACCCCCTCATCAAAATTAGGCCACTTTAGTTTTCAGTAACGGAGCCTTTTGTGGCACTGTGGTGCATCACAGCTAGAAGGTTGCTGGTTTGAACCCTGTAGATCAGGGTCTTTCTGTGTGGAGAAGCATGTTTTTCTCATTCATGCCTGGGTTCTCTGGCCTCCTCCCACAGACCATGGATTTTTGGTTAAAGCTGGGGTTGTTTTACATACACCAAGTCATGTCTTAATCCAGCAGTAAGAAAACACCAACACATTATCATATTAAAGTAAAAAAACCAAACATGTAAAGTTAGTTAGTGCTCACAGCCCCATGTTGATCGGGGTATAGGTAGTTTCTCAGCCATTCTCCACATGGCTGTCAAATCTCCCGTTTTGGCCATGAAACTACCGTATTTTATGTATTTTATCCTCTTTCCCGCCGTCCTCTTGTATCAGTATTCTCCTGTAAATCTCCCGTGTGATGATATAATAATAAAAACATTGCTCTGCCTCTCCAAACTGAGCTCTGTCTCGAGCCTGAATGGGGCGGTAATGCTCCAAAATGATGGATGCCAACCGCAGTAAAACCAAAGTAGAAGAATGAGAACATCCACCTGCAGTAGCCTGGGTGGCAGCTGTCGAGAGATTAGAGCCAACAGAACAAACTTAGAAAAACAAAGAGTTTATTTCAGATTTCTTGTAAATCTGTCTTAAAATGTGAGGGATACTGGAGCTTGGTTGGGGTTGTGGGACGGCTCATGGCAGGCTTCCCTTATTTTCAAAGACAAAACTGGAAAGGTAAGCATTCTCCAGTGGACTCTGATCCCTCTCAGCTCGGCTACACACACCAAGTCTGTGCACGCCAGTGAAATGCACGCGCAGTAGGTGGACAGAATGGCGACAGGATTTGATTGATTTAAAAACAGGTGTCCCGGCATGATTATTGGTTGGTGTTTTCCCTGTTTTACTCCTGCTGTAGGTAGCGGATATTTTTCGCTCTGTTTTAAGAACACATTATGAGTTGATTACCATCGGGCCATAAAGACCATTTTAACCAGTATTACAAAAAGTGTATCTAAATCAAATGACCAACCCCAGCTTTAACTGGTGACTCTAACATGCCCTTTAGTCGACAGGTGATTGGTCCAGGGCATACCCTGCCGCTTGCCCAATGTAGGTGATAAAGACAATGAATGGGTGTATGAATGAATAATGTTAAGTAGGCGGGAATGATTACATCAATCAATCAGTCTTTATTTGCATAAAGCCAATTCATAATGAGTTTTATCTCAAGACACTTAACTATAAAGCATAAAGCTCTTCATTTTATGGATACACATATATGCATATATACATATATGAAATACACATATACAAATATATACATCAAACACCCAACAAGAATCCATATAGCCAATCATGAATCCCTACATCATGGCTCAAGAAAAACCCCTCTTTTAAGCAGCAGGAAATCTTGAATGTGGATTCCAGTCTCATGATGAACAGCAAATCCACACGATGCTGTGTTGGGTGCGAGGGTGAAGGAAGGGAGGTAACAGGAGACAAGTGGACTAAAGTAAGAACTAAAGTTAGTGACAGATCCATGAGCCATAGACTTGCTGTTGTCAAATTTATATATTACATTTGCTACATTGTGTTGAGTTAATGTCTATAAATGTATTGGCTTTTATTGATTAAATCACTTGCACTGTTTTGCCTGTTTGATTGCATTTAGAGTTTTAGCCAGTCTGTTAATAATGTTGTTAATTCACATTCATAAAAACAAATGATAGAGTTGTCATTTCATGGTGTGTTCCAGATGTCCTTTCTGTGGTACACATCATTAATTGCTTCTTGAGATCTTTTTGAGCTACTCTGTTACATATATTTTATAAATGTTGTTCTATTTTCCATACTTTGTGAGAAAATGAGTGCTGTACAAATTTAAATCATATCTCAAGATTTTTTTAATGAAAATGCAAAACACATATGCATGTTATCTGGTTACTTATTTTGCTGAAGAGAAATAAATGGACTTGAGCATCTAAAGTGCTATCCTAGTATCTTTTGACTACTCATTCGCTCTCACATTCTCTCACTGATGGTTGGAAAAGGTAGTCTATCAGGATTATTATAACAAATCCACACCCTTTCATATTCAATTACACACAACTAACGAAGCAGTGGAAGCAACTTTAGCCAACACAAACAATACAGATGACTGTTTGATAACCCAGAAGTTTATCAGCAGTTACAAAGTTTGCAAACAAACACCCACATGATGCCTAAATTGTACATATTTTCAGTGTATTATGGATTTTATCGAGTTAAACAAACACTTAGCCAGTGTTATAACATAAAAATATCTGTATTAGCATCGGTCGATCTCGCAAACAAGCTTGGGTATTCAAAATATTGATATAAGAACCTTCTGAAATGTCAGTGATGAATCTGAACGGGAAAATTTACCTCCACGAGGCACAGCTAAAGGCGGTGACTGTTGAGCTCTAAAGATGGTATACTGTATTTTTTCTACTTTGAGTGTCCATGTGATTCCTCTGGGCCGCTTCTTCTCCCCACATGTGCCATTACGCTCTGCTATTGTCCGTGTGTTAGCTGTGAGCTTTAATCTAATAAAGTGTGTGTGTCCGTGTGTGTGCAAATCAATAACAATATATAATTCACTGCATCCAGGCCCCAGCACTCTTTATACCCACACATACTGGCTATTTAATATTGCATGAGGACACACACATACAGATGTGAAGGGGAGAAATGTGTGTGTAAAGTGTGTGTGCTTCTTAGGATTGTAAAATGAGGGTCTGTTACACTCCTCAGACCTCCTTTTACTACGTGATCTGAGTGCAGTTTTACTTTTTTCTGCCATTTTCTTCCTTTTTTCTTCTTATCTTCCTCTATTTTATACTGTTTTCTCTTTCTTTCCTGTTTCCATCCCTCTCTCTCGCTCCTTCTGTATTGTTTTGAACCTCACCCTTGGGGTCTTCACATTCACTCCTTTTCTGTGTGAATAAATAAGAATTCATCACCACATTTAAATAGCTCCAGGGTTGCAGAGGCACACACTCGTATATATACACACACTCCTCACTCCTGTTTAGAAATCATTAGAGTATAGGGTCACCAGGGGTCTCATCTCCCTCTATGGTCACCGCGCTCCATCCTGATTGGCTGTTGACACTGCGGGCCACTCAGCACGCCTGTTAGCTTAGCTGCGCTTTTAGCCTCACCTTGCCTCCAGTGTGTGTTTGTGTTTGCTGAATTATTTAACAGCTACTGCCTCTGTGTATGTATTTCCATATGTGTGTGTTTGTGTGCCCTCTGTCCTCATCCTATAGCTCAGAGTTTCATGTTATTGAAGCTGATTTATTCACATTCACACACAAATCTTTAGGCACACACATTCTCTTGTTGTCTTTCGGGGGCCTCTGCATTCATATTTCATCGCCTCATGACTCCCTATGAGTTGCTTCGGTGTGTTTTATTGCAACATGAAAGAGCGGCTCCATAAACATGTTAATGGCTTTGATCACGTAATGAGCTGAACAAATAGGAAACAACAGGGAGATTAAACAGAGAGGGATACAAAAAAAAAAAAAAACACATACTGTACGCACACGGCGGCTCCATTTGTTTGAGTGTGAGCTAATTAGAGCTTAACTCGCTGCTATTCTTTTACATTGCCAACACTCGGGGAGTCAGACGCATCCACACACACTCGCAAAAATCATGCAGTGTTATTTGTGTGCGTGAAAACATCCAACCGTCACAGGAAACAAGGGTAAGGAGGAGCTGTTAATTGAACGAGGGCCCCAATTAAACTTGTTGATGTTTTTTAATTAATCGTTTCTTTAATTGATTGAGGAAAAGTCAAGACAAACTTAACCCTTTGACATCCAAACAAAGAAAGACTTTTGCAACAAATTATTTGTTGGTAAAATTGTGTTTCTTCGTCTTCATTTTACAACATTTCAGGTTGCATGTTTCAGATTACCCAATCAGGAAGCATGTATGTTGGTCAACCTGCTGGTTGGCTTGCAAGTTATATTGGTCATGAATGGATTTTCTTTCATTTCTGCAAGAATTTTTCTGTTTTTTTGTCATCACAGAAAGCAGGATTTAAATATATAGCTGTTGACCCAGTTTCCAGTCCATCAAATTTATTTCCTTCAATTAAATTATGATTATCAGAGGATCTGGAAATATGTGAACAGACTTTTTCTTACACCATTTTTTTTCTACTTTTTTGGTATGAATATGTTAAGTAGGCTAGAATTCTTTATTTTATTTTTTTCATTAAACTTTTTAAATTTTAAGACACGGCACATGCATGTATCATTTACTTTTGTGTATATATTTTGTATATATATTGTCCTTGTCATCAAACATAAAAGAAGTAAAAAAAATAAATAAAAAACTAAAAAAAATAGACAAGTAAAATTATAAATAAATAATAACAATAATAATAATAAACTAAGTAGATCATATAATAATAATAACAATAGTAATAACAAAAAATGAATAAATAATATATATAAATAATTGGAAATAAAATAAATACAAATCTGAGAATAAAATAAATAAAAATCTGAGTAGTAGGCTAGAATTCTAATTTTAGTAGGCTAATAATTCAGTAATTCTTTCTTATTCACCAATACTGTTATTATTGTTCTGATGTTATCTCCCCTAAAGAAAATAAATGTTTTGCCACATATTACATTATGTGTCTGACATCTTACACTATGAGCACAAGGATGTGCACAATAGTCAGAAAAGAGCAGGCTTTATCAACATCCGTCTTGTATGATGCTCGCGTGCAAAGCATGCAAGCCAAAAAAAAAAAAATGGACTTACACAGTTCTTGCAAGAATCTTATCTTATTTTCACCCCTGCTAATAGATGGATGGATTTTCTTAAAAATATGACAAACTGTTTCTTTAAAAGTATATTTAATAGTAGGGCTGTAAAGTCCTAGTCGACTGGTCGGCTAATTGGTCGATGCCTGCTCAGTCGACTAAAATTCTGATTGGTCGACCAAATGCATCAATTTATTTTTTCCCCTGCAGTTCATTTCATCAGGAGAAACGCATCAAGTGAAATGGGGTTATTTTCTGAGCACCCCCATTTCACAGGTAACAGCCTGCCTCAGAACATCATTTTCATGTATTTATCGTTTATTTCAATATTTTTATTTAAGAACATTTCAATATTCTAGTCTAATAATCGCTTATTTGTTTTATAACTGCATACGCACCTGCCCGCTGCCCGCTGCCCGCTGCCCGCGCTGCGCAGTCGGTGCTGGATTTTATGCCTCATATTAACACCCAAATGCAAAAACGACATCACAGAACGAATTGACAATTTTATTTCTGAGGATATGAGGCCCATTGGTGTCGTGGAAGGCCAAGAAAAACATTGGAACCTGGATATTCAGTGCCAGCGCGCCAGACAATTACACATGCACTAGCGGCAGAATACAAGGGAGTAAAAGAGAAAGTTTCTAAGTTAATAGATAAAGATAACAGATGTGTACATCTCTTTGAATGGAGTCCTATATGACAGTGACTGCCCATTTCATTGATGAAGACTGGAAAGCAAAGAGTCTTATGTTGAGAGAAAAATAGAAGAGGCGCACACGGTGGAAAAACATCGCTGCGCGACTATGAAGTTGCCGATGTCTTCAAAGTTCCAGGACAAAAAAGTGTCTGTTGTAGTGAACAACGTGGTTAATATGAAACTCTGTGTGGAAACACTAAAAGAGTCCCATGAATATACAGGTTCCAATGTTTTTCTGGATATTCAGTGCCAGCGTGCCTCACAATTACGCATGCACTAACGGCAAAATACGAGGGAGTAAAAAAGAGAAATCTTCCGAGTTAATAGATACAGATAACAGATGTGTACGTCTCTTCGAATGGAGTCCTTGGTCGACAATTGCTGTGTTTTAGTCGACCAACAATTTCTTTGGTTGATTACAGCCCTATTTAAAAGCAACATTGTAAACAGAACTAATCATGAATTGCGTTGATTATGTGAAATTTTTATGTCACTGTTGTTCTAAGCCTTCTAAAGTCAAATTACTGCATTGTTGCTGCTCTATCAGTCAAAACCAGCACACCTTTGTTCTCTGCCAAAAAAGAAGACATTGCCACCTTTCAGATTTCCTTTTCTTCTCTGACACTGATGAGTTTTAAGCGTTCTCAGTCTTATTTTGCTTTGTCATTTGTCCTTTCTGACTGCTGACGTTTAAAATCTGGCTGTCTGATGTGTCCAGGAGCAACAAAGTGATTTCTTTTAAAGCTAACCCAAATGTGAACATAGCATGAAAGCTGCCAATCAGATCATCTGAATGAGGAGGTTTAAAATTAGAAGAAGCTCAGCTTGTAGGTGATGATGTAGCACTTTTATAAGACAGATGATGGGTAATGCTGTCTATCTTATGTTTTAAAAAAATGTGTCTCCTGCTGTAAAGACAAATTAAAGGCAAAGTGAGCTGAGATAAGTAGAGGATTTGTTTCTATTTTCATCATTACCCATAAGTCCTCTGTTCTCCTCCTGAGTGGAGCTCCTTGTTTAGGAATTCTGGCTTTGTTTTGTAGTTGGAGCGTCGCGTTTCTTCTTGTTTTCTTTCTTGTGTTTTTGTCGTGTGTCTTCCTCCTTCTTCTTTCTCTGTGCTCTTGATCCGTGAGGTGTTGTGAGTTGTTTTGTCTGGTTAATTACCTACACCCTGGTTGGGAGTTGAGTGTTTGACAGTTGTCGGCGCTGTGTGTGTGTGTGTGTGCCTGCGAGACAGATCACATGGGGAGGATGGTGTTAAGTCTGATTGTATTGCAAGACCTCGCTTATGTGACAGCGTGTCGACACGATGGCTCTGCTGTTGTTCAGGTAGTAGTCGACTCTGCTGTCACTCTCTCTCCCTCTTTAACACACAAACATGCTGGAGTCTCCCATAGTCCTGCGTCTCTCGCTGTCTCTTTCTGCAGAAGAACTTTTTCTTTGATCACAACGGCGACACTGATTAAAAGGAATGATGCCTGTCGGGATGGAAGATGTATTTGTAGGAATAAAGTAGGAAAAACATGGCATCTGTATCTCTCTCTTATTATTAGTTTCTGCCTTCCGTTTTTCGTTCTCTCCCTGCCTCTAGTCCTTCTTTTTCGTTCGTAACCTGGAGTAAATTCTTAGGTATTTTCACATGTGCACCAAAGTCGAGGAATGGTTATGGCTTGACTGAAAGTTTAAAGCACAGTATGTAAAATTTGACGTTTCCTAAAGGTACTGACTGTGTCGTTCATATATATGTGTAAAACTTAACATTTCTGTGAATATGCTCTTGTGTGTTCAAAGACAGAAAAATTCTTGATTACATAGATGACGAATAATGGCCACCATGTGTTTAATATTGTCATGAGAATATGAAGTAATGCATGAAAAGCTTCTGAGTAAGTAGACAGAGCAGTTCTGGCTCTAACTTATTCATGTTTGAGCTGCTTCAGCGGGGTACACACATGAAGATTGTCAGGCTGTTTTTGTCATGACTTTCCCCCTTCCCTACCAAGAACGGAAAATGCCTGATTATCTTTTGTCTTATAAGATTATCCTATAAGATTATCCTGCGGTCTGAGGTGTGTTAAGAGTGAAGTTGTCCGCATAATCAGCTCCGAAACAGTAACAAGTACATAATTACCTCCGCCAACTCTACCTTTTTGGGAGAGTTTGTCCGTCCCACCGTCCGTCCGTGAACAAAATAACTCAAAAAGTAATGGATGGATTTGGATGAAGTTTTCAGGAAATGTTCAGCATGGGAAAAGGAAGCACTGCTTCGATTTTGGTGTTGATCGGCATCAGCGTCTGGCCACCATGGCGAAAAATGTGATTTCTGTGAATAACTACTGAACTAAAATAGATATCATGAAACCAGTTGCTAATGGTATGTTTTCATGGTCAAGAAATCTAAATATTTAGATGAAATAAAGGTAGGAGTAATATTGGAATAATATATGGTCAAAATGACAATATGGCTGAGGACTGTGGTGCTGGCAGAGGTCTGCGCTCTCCGAGTGCTTTCTAGTTCCACATGTGTTCATTCATAGTTTTGATACCTTCAGTGAGAATCTACAATGTAAATAGCAGACAATTGGACTCGAGTCATAGGGACTCGGACTTGAGGCGACTTGAGCCGCTAATGAGACGGCTTGCAACTCGACTCGGACTCGGTAGGTAAAAACTCGAGACTCGACTTGGACTCGGGAGGTTAAAGCTCGAGACTCGACTTTGACTTGAGAGAAAATGTCTCCAGACTCGACCTGACTTGAGAGAACATGATTCTGAAAACTGCACACACTCAGGCTTTATATGAAGAGCCACTCAGGAGATATACACCACTCTTTCCTTTTAGGTTCACTTTACTGATGCTCCATTCACAGTACACTTGTCCGTCACCTATTATTGTCCTGCACACGACAGTACTACACACAAAGGTTCCTACCACACACCCGCTTCTGCTACAGTGATGATCAGTGGGCAGGGTGCGCGGGATGCAGGTTTCAATTTGGCAACCGCTATGTCTTCTGTGCCCAAAGTTATTTTCTTTGCATGTAAAGAATTTCAATCAGATGGAAAACAAAGACACGCCAAGTGCACGACCTGCAACGCTTCGATAAGCGAAATAGAGGGCACTACATCGAACTTCATTTGCCACCTGAGGTCACATGAGGCCAAGTGAGTGAAACCTGCAAACGTTAGCCAGGTAGCTAGCGTTCCTGCCATAGGTCAATGTGGCAGGAACGTTAGCCCGACCTGTGGTCCATATGAAGCTAGCAAAGCTAACATTAGTAAAGAGGGTGTATGTGTGTTGTATGTGTGGGAAGATGAGGTTTCTCTCTTCAAGATAAAAATCAGAGTGTTTTTTGGGTGGACTTGGGAACAATGGCGAGGGACTCAATTCAGAAGAACCTGTGACTTATTTCCCACTCGACCTCGCAAGGGACTCAGATTAAGAACCTGGTGACTCACTATTTGACCTAACAGAAAAAACTTGGGACTTGCTTGGGACTCGGATCGGAAAGAAAACACATTGAATGAGAAAGTGTATCCAAACTTTTGGCCTATATGTATATATAAATAACACATCTTCTCATTTTTGGCACCTATAGTGTTGCTTTTCATGTAAACAAACTGATGAAAAAATAAAGTTTACCATTTTCAACACTGTCATGTTAACAGAGTCTATGTTGATCTCCAGGTGTGTAAACTTGGCACAGAGAAAAGGCATTTAGATTTTTTTCAATGGCACCTACACAATAATTTGTTTTTGGTGCATGTGAGCACACTGGGCTGTAATGGAGCTCACAGGCTCTCTGTGTTTTGTATGGAGATGTGTGCTCGTTGGAGTGTGCGCTCCTGCATGCTAAGCGGCGTGCCACATCAGGTAGTTTTGAACAGGACAGCAGAAAATGTCTCCTTCTCCCCCTTCATCTCTCTTTAACAAGTTCATTTATTCATGAGCGTCAACACACACCTACATACACACACACTCTGGCTCACATATTTTGGTTGGGTGGCAGGAGGATCGACTGTTGGCAGATGAAAGTGAGAGTTCCTGAGCTGTTGTGTTAAACAGTCTGTCAGCGTGACACACAAACACACACCAGCATCTAAAACTGTTGGGCAAAAACAGCAGCTTTGTTTTCAGATTTATAGGTTTTAATTATTAAGAGTATAAAAGGTAGAAATAATAAGCATTAATAATTCATAAAGTGCATGTTAATTGGTTCTTGAATATTCAAAACAAAACAAGGCCATGAATATGCAGATGTGTAAAGGATTAGAGCGACCAATGAAGAAAAGCTCCTCTAATCAGAGAAAAGGAACAAATGTAATATGTGTTTGAAAAGCTGAGTGGAAAAGCTTGAAAGGGGAGAGGAGAGGTGATAGAATGAGCAAAAATGAATAAAGGAGCGGGAGGAGGTGCTGCTGAGAAGAGAAAATGAGATGAAGAGGGAAAGCAGAAAGGGAAAAACAGCGGAGAGTCAGGGGGGTCTTTGTGCTCCCTCCATGATGGATGAGGGTGTTGACTAAACGAGCTAAATTAGAAGCTTTTTCCTGCAACTCTGTTGAAATATTATTAACACGCAGCAACTTTAGTGAAACATATGATTCAGCTGCACGTGTAATGACCTTGGCTATTGATTTGGGAATAGAGGGAGCATTGGTGTTATTGTAGTCAGAGTGGGTGGGTGAGGAGGGGTGAGGGGGGTTTACTGCATGCTCTATTGCGATGCAGGCCCGTCTTATACTTAAAAAAATTAACTCCTCGCATGCCCTAATGCACACTCTTTACACCACATGCATACACACTTATACAGACAGATTTAATAGCTTTAATTAGCGGGGCATGTGTCCGGCATGCAATTAGCTAATAACAGCAACATGGATGCGGTTAATTAGTGGGAGGAGGTGCTTTTGAACGAAGGAGCCAATGTGGGCCCCGCTGCAGAAGAATATAGCTCAAAGCATGAAGGCAGATATTCTGTGGGGATGCTCGACATTTAATTTATCTGACATGCTGATATTTCCAAACTCACTTTGGTCCATACTGGTGCCAATATGTGCAAACAATTAACCATAATTTCTCAAATATAACACATTTTTTGCTCTTAAATTAGGTCAAATTTTCAGGTGTGTATTGTACATGAGCACAAGCAAAATGTTTAAAATATTTTGTATGCCAAAATATTCCCCTTCTCTGCGAAGCATTACCTCAAAACTTTTGTAATTCTAATAAAACTGATTAACTGTTCTAATCCAATATTTTGGGTCTTAATTTGTTTACCTTTTTGTAATGATCGTGTAATTCTTAGTGTTACGGTATCACTCCAATGTAAACACACAGAGCCGCCATCTTGTAAACAAGGGGACCAAAATAGCTGCGCTCTGATTGGTCGGCACATGACTGAGCATGCTGGGATGTATGAAATATGATATGATGTGTATTCATTGCTTAAAGTACTGTAAGACCGTCAGAAGGAGTTGTCTGGGACAGAATAATGCACAACAGTAAAACACCATTGAATATGTCGACAAAAAGGGAAAGTTACCGAGCAGCATTCAACAGAAATGTGACTGAAGTGGCTGAGGCAGTGGGCGACAGAGAAGCTGATAAAGTTGGAGAAAAAGAAAGCCGAGATAATGACCAACATCTAAAGCTTTTGGGCGTTTAAGAGAGTAAGGTTTGGGAAAATTTGTGTGGACAATATATTGAAGCACTGAGTTTTGTCCTGGAAAAAAAGCCTGAAAAATGGAGTGCGTGTTATAATTTAATGTGTATTATATTTGAGAAATTTGAGTCGATACTAAAAGATGACGTCACCAACTGCCGACTACTGATTGGTCAGACAATGTCGTCATCGATGAGTCATGAGCGCGACGACCTAGCATGCTAGCGGTAGCTACCATTAGCTTACCCGCATACGTCTTTTCTTTGCAGCTCAATTGCTCTCGTCCTCGGCTTCATTCTGTTGTATAACTTCCCAAACTCTCCTGTGCTTCTCAAGGGGTATTTCTTCTTACCACCTGCAGCCTTCTAGTGTATATCTTATTCATTCTTTCAGTCAAACTTTTTATCATATTTAATTCTTAATTTTTTATGTTATTTCACTTATCCATTTTATGTTATTTTATCTCTCTTCTTACATTTTTATTATTGTTGTAGTATGATGGTTTTTAGCTCCAGTGCTTCCTCATGGGGGCTCTCCACACTGGGAGCTGCTCCTGGTCCACTTGTGGGGCCGCTGCTGGGGGATGACTCTGCCTGCATGGCCGTAGGTCACTGCACTGTGGTGTGGGGCTAGTGTCTGTGCGGGGCGGGGAAGTCCCTGGCTGCGCTTCTTGTGGGTCAGGAGCCCTCCTCGCTGTTGATGACCCCCAAAGGTAGCTTATTCCTTACCTCAGTCCTCGGTGCACAGCCATGGGTCTCTCTCTCTCTCTCTCTACAGCTAGTTTGAATGTGTGTGGGCGCAGGTGTGTGTGTGTGTGTGTGTGTTGATGTCTGCGAGTGTGTGTCTGGATATGTCTCTGTATTGGGGGGGGTTATTGTTTTTATGTTGTTTTTAGCCTCTGTGAGGTACTTTGTGTTGCTTCTTAGCATGAAAAGTGCCTTATAAATAAAGTTTGATTTGATTTGATTCTGCTTTCCTTTTTTACTCAGTTTGTGAAAAAAAGCCCCAGATTGTTGTGTTGCGCTCAAAATGACATCTTCGCAGTGCCGCTCAGCTGTTTACAGCAACACTGCACCCCGTTGGGCAGGCGACTGGGGCTAATGGAAAAGCAGCACAAGGCGAGCAGAGTAGAGCCGGGTAGAGTCGAGTACAGTGGAGTCGGGCTAATGGAAAAGGGCCATTAGTCCCACATCAAACTTGAAGTTCAGGGATAAGAAAGAAATGAAAAATCATGCATGTTATGGTTCTGCTGTAAATTCTACAAACTAATGTGTTAACCAGGAGTGTATGGAAATAATGATACACCATTGCAGTAAAATATTTTTGGTGCCATGCTGTATTAATATTGTTCATTATTATGATACAATAATACATATTTTTAAAAATAATTTGTGCAGTTGTTTTCTATTTAAAGGCTGCTGGTTTAAACCCCATGTAGGTCTTTCTTTGTGGAGCTTGCATGTGCTCTCCATCTTCCTCCCACTGATGACTCTTAATTGCTTGTAAGTACGGGTGTGAGTGTTATGGGTTGTTGACTCACTATGTGGCCCTGTGATTGGCTGGCAACCAGTCCAGGTTGCACCCTGCTTTCCGCCCGGTGTAATCTGGGATAGGCGGTATAGATGATGGATGGATGGATGCATGCATGGATGGATGGATGTTTCATCTTTAAGTGCAGCCTCAGACAGCTTGTTGGCAGCGACATTAGACTATTTGACTTATTTCCTGCTACAGTTTAATTTAACACTTAAGTTGTTGTAAGGACCATGCTTTATAGAAAAACACTGAGTAATATAAAAATATATTTTTATGCACACAGTATTGAGGGTTCTTGATACTTTAATATGATTATAAAATTTTGCTTTTTAACAGAAATATTGTGATGCACTATCCTGCTCATGTCCCAGCTGTAAATATTAGCAGAAATTATTTTTTTAAGAAATAATTAACCTTTTTTTCTTTCAGCTTTTTGTCTGTCAACATGCCAATAATACTGTGAATCCCCAGTTTTATATTGTAGGAAGCTGTTTTGTTCCTACAGTGTAACTCAGCATAGTTAATTAAACATGAATAATGAGTAATACTGCAGATTTGTATCCACAAACTAATTACTTCTTTCTCCTCCATTTTCATGTGCTGCTCTGTTCTCCTGCCTCTGCTGTGATCTCCACAAAGGTAAGAGAAGTTGTCTTTAAAGGAACGTTACATCATTTCAGCCTAATCTCTCATTACCCATGAAAAGGAGCAGATTATCTGAAGGGCTTGTCATCTTTCTTCTCTTCATCCTCCTCTCTCCTCCTCATCCTCCACTTAATTGGTGCCCCATCAACCCGTTAATCAAATTACTTCTGAACCAAAATTGACAGTTTTCATTAATTATAAAGGATTATTCTAATTGTAATTCAAATTTATTCATTTACAACAGACGGCGCTCAGTAATATTTCAGTGAATTAGCATATTAAATGGAGTGGTTCCTACATTAGTTATGGTAATTCATGCATATTTCCTTATTTGGGCCGGGTGAGCCATATGCGTGCCACGTGGTGGGCAGTTTATGTGCCTGCGTGTGTGTGTAGGTGTGTGTATGTGTGTGTTAGCAGGTAGGGAACCTGGACAGCATTTAATTTGTTTGACAAACGTAGCAGGAGTTAAATTCCCCCACCTGCTCCGTGGCTCCTCCTCACCTTCTCCCTTTTAACTCTCGTCATTCCTTCTTTTTTCCCTCTCGCTCATTACCTCTTTACATTAAGCTGATAAATTAACCCTTGGGTTGCTTGTCTCTAAACTGAAGCTTTGTTAAGGGCTCAGAGAGGACAGTAAAGATCATTTATAAGGGTAAACATTAGGGCAAAGATTCAGAAAACAGACTGTTATGATTTTATGACATTATTTTAAATATTCAAGACATTACAAAAAGAGTGTTCGACTGCTCATAATGATGGAAACCTACAACCATCACCATACCATACTGAAATGAAGCTCTAATATTTGTTATTTGTGATGACATGTTACATATTTGGAGAAAGGTTATATTTTTGATTTTCTGCTCCCTCTGCTAAACACTCAAGTTACTGTCTGAACATTAACACAGATGTTTCCGTCTACAACTGGGATGTTATAAAATAAAAACACTTCCACAGATTATCATCTCCTTTACTAATCAGGGGCACGAACACGGCAGGAACCACCTTTAAGAACAGTCAATATGGCATCAATGTCTTTTCAGAGCATCAAATAACAAATTGAAATTTTTCTGATTATTGCTACGGATGAAAATGATTTGCTATCATGTCTGAATCTACCTTGTGAAAATGAGTTTGACATGTATTTCAGCCTATTGCTTTGCCCCATGTCCCTTCTGCTAAGTATTGTGATTCTTAAAATTGTACTTTACTGTGATTGATAACATTTCCATGACTGCTTTTACAACAAAGACCAAATTCTGCAGAGTTTAGTAATTTGAATGTTGCATTTTCAAAGTTTGGAAAGTGCTTGAATTTGGGACAGGGTGCTTGAAATGCTTGAATTTTCAACTATATCTTTGTGCAGTGTAGAAGTATATGCAGTGTGCCAATGAAAAACTAACATATCATTTTTCAAAAACAGCCTTCAAGCTTCATTTTTATGATGGAAAATTACTTATAAAAATATTTTGCTTGTAATAAAAAAAACAACTTATAAGAAAAGAACCAAAGAATAGTCATAGGAGAAAATAGCTACTCTTTGTTGACTATGCAGTCCCGAAGTAAACTTGAGAAATCTGATATAATTTTAGCGAGTCTTTTACCCATGCACTAGGCAAGAATCTATGAAAAGTGAGCTTTATGTGAGGAAAAAAATAATCATATTTACAGAAACATATCAGAACAAAGTCAACATACAGGTGAGAAATATTGACGATTGCAATTGTGTTGCTTTTTCCTGTCATTTCTTATCCTCCTGCCAACAATGATTACAAAACATAAACAATTATGCATACATCAGAATCAGAAAAAAAATAGAAATACATTAATAATTCTCAAGGTTGGTTGTTTCAGTTGCTCTTAAACACAATATAGCAGCAAGAATATTAGGTATAGACATTAAAATAGATAAAGGCATATAAAGTTTTGTAAGCAAGTAACAACATGCAGAATCTTTAAGCTCTAACTTCCTCATGAAAGAAAAAAATTAAATAAAATAAGTAAAAGTGAGACTATTAACAAAACTAAAGAATATACACTTTGGCTTCACATTGACATTACAAAATATACAATATGAATATGATATGAGAGTATAGTTTCGCAGTAAAGATATTGCACTGGATGTTACATTTATTTAATAAGCTATTCGCAAAAAGCATATTATCATCTCTTCAAATCTAATCAGGTATTGATATAATCACCATGATTGTTGAGAAATATATAAAGTTTACCATTGTCAAAGTAAATAATATTTGAGAAATCTTTCAAAAATCTGTTTAAGACTAGAAAATGTATTGTTATTAACCAACATTTAGGAGAGGATTGAGAAATTTTTGACTGAATTCATCTTTTTAAAACAAACATTCAACAAGTAAAAATATTTTTTTCTGTTTAGAAATGAAGTAAATAACCTTAACTTGACATCTTGATTGAGAAATAATAATGTATTGTAGTTTTTCACAATTAAAAAATATAATTTGGTTAAAGAGCTTGTAGAGCTTGTAGTAACAAAATTTGCACTCTACTCAATGAAAAATGTAATAAAACCTGATAATGTAATAACTTATCCAATAATGTTATAAAAAAGTATCCTGATTGATATTGTATTAACATTTCAACTGATATTGTAATACCTTATCGAAGAGCTGACTGTCTTTCAAAGGTTAATCTCATAATACACCAAAAAAAATCTTAATAATGCCATAAGGTATTACAGTACCAGTCAGGGTATTTTATTACATTATTGGTTAAGTTATTACATTAACAAGTTTTATCATATTTCTGATTAAGTTAAGTGCAAATTTTGTTACACTATCAGGCATTATGACGTTATATGGTGCTACAGAGCTTATACATACCAGAGTGCTAGCTACTGCAGAAACTTAAATAAAAAGGAAATTATCAAAACTGTTAATTTAGGGCAGCCGAAGCATAAACCTTATATTGGGTGGAGCTTATAAATTTGTTCAGCTCTGTATATTTAGATTAGCGTTAATAGAACAAATAGTACCCATACCTCTAAAACAGACTCTATACTTGTTGCTTTTTCCAGAAGACTTCATTTGACCTTGCTAATAATCACTCTATTAATATTTCTGAAAACATCAAAAGGTCAGAAAGAGCTGAAAAAATACAGAAATCAAGAAGTTAAAGGAGGAGAGGATCAGCACACACACCACAGCCTGTCAATGCTTCTGTCAATCAGCATCACCACAGCAAAACTTCCACAGCAGCCAGTGTGTGTGTGTGTGTGTGTGTGTGTGTGTGAGAGAGTTAAAGCTGGTGGATCTAAAAGACAGTGGTGCTGTGCATGTGTGTGTGCATGTGTGTGTGTGTGTGTGTTAGAGTGACTGACTGATGGAGAGAGGAGGAGACAGGAGAAGAGAGGAGGAAGAGGTTCCTGTCGATATCACTTCCTTCATCACTGCCTTCCTTTTCTTCTCTTCCATTTTCTCCTCTTCACCCCGCCATGAATTATTAGTAAGACCAATGATGAAGGTACACACTCACACTGAGAAAGCTTTAGTTCACTTTATTTGTCACTGCAGGTCACTGGCTCCGTTTTTATCTGTTACGATGGTTGATGTGTCTGATGGTCAATCACAGAGCCACAGATGTTTGCCATGCATTAATGTACAGACAGTGAGTTACTAGACTAATCATCTAGACAACAGGTGGGCAACTAGTGACCCAGGCAGTATGATTTAGGGATGCACAATGTTAGCAGTTTGATATTGGTGCAGGGCGATAGCAGTCTGAAAAGTTAAGTATCAGTATCGGCCGATTTTTGCAGATATTTACAGTGGATATATCAGCCACACATATTGACAAATTACATAAATGTTCCAAACTGATGCACCTTCTCATCACTGCATAGGTACATTTAAATTTCGAGGGTTTCATTTTTGCAAGAGTAAAGAGCTGTTTTTCTTGTTTTTCATCTGTTCATACAATATGTGGTGTAAAGGTGCTTACACACCGGACACTACTTGTACGACCTCGGCGATCACTCTCCATGCAAAGTAAATGTACAGCCGCGATGGGGCGGGGATAACCCTCCCATGATGCGTTTGCTGCGTACAACACGATCACTTTGCTCGTCACGTGATGTCAAAGTTGAAAATCCGGACTACAGAGGAACAATTTAGGTCCGTGTGGGTAATATTAGCCAGTGAGGACATTAGTTCTTCCTAGACGGACTGCAGAAAACTGACAGACGATGCTGCTGCAGGGCATCAGCTGCAGTGTTTTGTGTTTGATAAGTGAGTGAAAAGGAAACAGTCGGAATAATGTCCACTTATACATCCTATTATATGATTTATGATATGATCGCGGTGAAACTCGTGGGCGACGCGATTTTCATCGCAGAGTTGCTTGTGGTGTGAACGCAGCATTAGACTGTTAGAAATAAGTCCATTTTTATTAAGCACAAAGTTTGTGCTCTTGACCTGAATATCCGTATCAATATTTGCACTGTTCTCTTTGTGGCGACACAAATTAACAGCCAGCCAAACTACCAGGAAGAGTTAGGAATCATCTTAGTTTTGTCCTTTAATAAGACACCATTGCTGATGCATTCATAAACCAGAGCAAAACTGTCTAAAGACTAAAACACAAATAACAGAAACATTTCTAAAAGACAAGGTATCATATGGATTTCAACCCAACCTTACTTAAATGTTGTATTTATTATTCCTGTACATGAGTTGACTCACAACGCACTAGTACTATAAATGCAACTTTAAAAGTAGCATGTCCCCTTTTTGCCAAATATCAAACTCACACATTTTTGAACAAAACTCTCATCACATGTGGCTAAAATATGAGACAACAAACAAGAAGAAACTTACAGATGATGCTTTGGCTAGTGTAAATGAAAGGATGGCTGCAGATGGGAACACACGTCTGCTCATAGTTGCACATGAGGGCAAGATGGCTGCTTCCATTTGACAACTTCCTGTTTAACATGTAACTTCCTGCTCTAACAAAATAACCACTAGGAGGTGCTAAACTCTCTTTTTACTGTTTTTAGCACTATTAAAGTGTGGTTATACAATATAGAAAAAAATAGCATTTTTTGATTATAGAATCAAAAAAAATCTTGTCATATCAGATATTGGCAAAAATCCAATATTGTGCATCCCTACTACAAATCCTCTACTTTTTATTTTACCCTTAAATTGTAACCTTCTTCCCTATCACAAGACATTTTCTGAATATTTCCAGATAGTCTATTATTTTATTCTTTGTGAATTATGTGTGCAGTTTTTAAGTTTTCTAAGGTAAAAAAACTCAGTTATAGATCCTAAGAATAATGGATTGTAATGCTGTTGAAACCAGTGGTTTAGACTTTGTTGTTCTCTTTTGCACCATAAATGGTGGTTGTAGTGAGCTTTTATATGTGTTTACTGAAACCTCTGCACAGTAGTTTAGATAGGTTTCAACCAGGGATCTATAGTCCTCCAAACAGATTTGGAAACATTATTTAGGTTATTATCTCTCCCTTTTAATAAAACCTGTTGGTATTGAATTTTCTAATCCTTAGAAAGCCTGATTCGTCACCTTTATAACTGGGTACAACTTGTAAGAATTGCGCCTTTATTAGAAGAGCAATGCAGCTATAAGTGTGGGTTGTTCCCCCCAGAAATGTGCCCCTCTTCCCTGAAAAAAAAAACTATGGTTCCCTCAGTGAAGCATGGGTGAGGAACAGGTTTTCCTGGGTGTTTTCTTCCTGGGATCTGTCCTTGACTCACCAGTTTCAGACAGCTTTGTCTTAAGTGTGCAAAATTGCTCCGAACACTCCCAAATGCTGCCACTCTGCATACTAGAACACCAGTTTTTGGTTGCAGGGGATTTTGGTACATTTTCTGGGGTGCCACCCACATATTTAGCTGTGTTGCTCATTCCACAAATGCACGATCCTTAAAAGTTGTACATCATTGTGAAGGTGGCTATTGAGGTTTCTAGCAACATAAAATACAATAGCATTGTACATTATCTAAAGGGAGAAGTAATTGGCTAAAATAATATTTCCAAACTTTTTTAGAAGTCCATAAAGAATAAAAAGTGATGTAGAATACTTGCTTTTGAAAAAGTGTTTTTTGTAAACCTTGGAAACGGTGTGAACCCTGCTGATGTGACGCAATGAATCATCGGAGTCTGGAAGGAAAATCAAACTTGCTTGAAGACTCTGAGGCATCCCAAATGCGGCCTTGATTGTCCTTCACTTTGACAGACTTTCTCAGGATGAAAAACTAATATCCACAGTCGGACAAGTGACGAAACCCCATGACAGTTGTAACATACTTAATAGGTATGGTCTGCTCTCGGTGTTGGACGGTTTGATTGTGTGCGATCGCCTGTTTTCAAGGGCAGTTGATGCAAAAGGTGCATGTGAGTGTTTACAGTGGTGCTAAACTCTGAGTTTGTGTGAGAAGGAAAGAGAGAACAGTAAAAAGAGGGAGAGTCTGCGCTTACATCGATTTGTAGTAAGCTTTGTGTGCATGTGTGTGCATTTGTGCTGTGTGTGTGCGTGCAGATATGTTTGGCACAGAGCTAGTGATCTTTTAGCTGTTCACCCTTCACTTTCGCCCCCCTCATCTCCTCTTAGCCTCCCCCCTCTTCTGTCTGTCCCTCCTCCCTCCTTTCTCCCCCTCCTCCTCTAAAATCAATCTCTCTCATCTATAATTCAACAGTTTGCCTTCAGCCTTTAAAATACACACCACAGTAACCTCCTCCCTGCCTTGAAGTCTGTCTCTGCCCTGCATCTTCCCCTTCCTCTCCCGTCTCTCCCCTCTTTCAGTTTCTCCCACTCCAGTGGGTGAGTAAAACCTCGGACAGTATTTGGGTAATCACTGCGTAATTTAATCTAATAATGGTTTACAGTGGAGTCCTCATGAATCTCATATTGGGATTATTTCGTCTCTGCTGTATCCAGCACTGCAGGTTCCATTTCCAAAAGCTTATAGCAATACAAACAAAGCTAACAGGGATTTTTTTATTTTACATCAACACACAATTGGCATCAGAACAATACTGGTTTTCTAGACAACATATAAACACAGAAGTCAAAGACCAGACCAACTCAAGACCAAGACAACTTTCAAACCAAACCAATACATTCCTAACTTTTATCTGAATTCACACTTATATCCTCGAAGTCAAAAAACAAGCAGTAAAGATCAATTCAGTGAGCTAAACACAGAATCAAAGCCAATTAAAGGTGCTTTTTCAGTGCAGTGAACTAACTTATACTCTTTTTGTAATCAGTTTATTTGTTTACATTTTTTGAACACTCAGTCCAAGTGCAAATTAAATGTGCTTTGAGATTTCAGACCTTCATATGGAATTTTTAACATTGTCACATGAGTCATTGCCAGAAATGTTGGAAACTGACCAGAGTTGGGCACTGGTCAGTTTCCCCCTCAACCCCGAAAGGGATAAAGGGGTATAGAAAATGAATGGTATCTATTTTAGTTCAGTAGTCATTCACGAAAATCACATTTTCCATCATGGCGGATCCAGACGGTGATCTGGATCTCTCACAAAATCTAATCATTTGTTCCTTGTCCTGATCTGGACATTTCCTGAAAATTTCATCGAAATCCATCCATAACTTTTTAAATTATCTTGCTAACAGAGAAACAAACAAATTAACAAACACACTAACTGACTAACCAACAACCAAAAAAACTGACAGACGCGGGCCATAAAATAACCTCCTGGCAGAGGTAATGATATCTCCATCAAGAAACATTTGGCATGTTATATTTGATGTCTCCTCCTTCCTAATTTTACAATTTACAATAATAAAAGAAAAAGTAATTTAAAAAGTGATTAAAAAAAAGTCTCACTTTTAGATATATGCCTGATCGAAATACACACTTTAACCCTTTAAGGCCTAAGACCATAGATTATAGCCAGAAAATTCTAAGTTTTTGGAGCTAAAGTGTTTGTTTCACTTTCTGCTAAAATCCATGAAAATCAAAATGTCCATAAAATTCAACATATAGATTTTTCATATCTCATTTGATACATCAGGTGTTTTTTGGAACTGATAATCCATTTGAGGACATTTTTATCATTTATCTGATTGTGTTCAGATGTTTTTTTTTTGTAATTTGTTGATCATATTGAGTAGATAGAGGTATTATAAAAGTATGTATCAAATATGATGCAATTGGCTTTATAGGGTTAGGAGGAGTTTTATAGCATCAAAATAGGTTATCTATAAATGCTATTCCTTAGCTTCGTGGTCGGGTAAGACAGGGCTGGACTGGCCTGGATACTCAACTTCAGGAACAAAACAATTAAAACTAGAGCAAATTTAAATTATTCAAACACGTCTTAGAGCACCGGGCTGTAAGTAGCCATATATAGCCGGCTACAAAACTACGATACTAAGTTTTCCAAAAATTGCTTGTTGTCACACATCAAAAACTACCGCTACGTAACTAGAAAGAGATACATTACCTCGTCGCTTTGCATCCTGTAAGTTGTTGAAAAAAGAAGTTGTAAAGCAATGCAGAGTTCTGAGGAAGGTCCGAGCTGCATTCATTAGCATCACAACAAACACACACTTTGGCTTGGGTCACGTCTTTACGACAGTCGCCGCGCGTGCTCATGGGTAGCAGAGTCTTTATGTCGCCGGAAATAGATTCTCCTCATAGCACCTTTAAGAAACTTGAGGTTGAAAATGCGGACTTCTAGCTGTTTCCGCAGCTTGTTGTTAATCATTTACCCCACAGCAGCAGATATAGATAATAATTGAATCTATTAAAAAGTGGTGTTTCATGTAAAGGAGCCTCAGCATTGCTTCCACTCAGTTTCAGTGTTAGGTAGTCAGGCAGAACTTGTGTCTCATAGCAGTGACTCTGTGTTGTTTGACACAAACTGATGACAGCAGTGTCACCACTACATGTAAGCGTGATGTAATGTCACTTGTACAGGTCCACAGCCGAGCTGAACATGCACACATACAGGTTATTAACACTTATTTAATCCCAGGCCTGGCAGGTAGAACAAGCCGGCTCACAGACATCATACAGGCTGGCTATCACCGCTGCGGCCCGCTCTGTCATTTAAATATGCAGAGATGACAACAATGACAACATTAATAGTAATGATAGCAATATGAAGCTAAGCCCTCATCATCATCATCATTAGCATATCTCCTGGGAGATGAGCCGTGATTGACAGCTCGCTGGCTGTTTTTTGGGGCTGCAGCTCAGCTATCAATTACCTCTGTGCATATCAACCATCATTATGTAAAATAACTCCGCTCAGCTCGGCTCGGCTTGGCTCAATTCTCTTAAGTCTTGTTCCTTCGCATAACTCTCTTTCCCTCTCCTATGTATCCCCTCCCTCTCCCCTCCCTCCTTTGCTGCCTTTTTTCTTTCTCTTGCATTCCACCTCGCTCCCGACCACCCACCCCCCTCCCACTCTCTCCCATGTCTATGTTTCCTTTTCTCTCTTCCTCACCCTCCTGCTTCTCTTTCTTCAGCGTTTCTGGTGCAAGGTGCTCAGTGTGTGCATGTGGATGGCTTCCAGGTCTGCAAATTACTGACTGTTGTCAGAGGTTCATACATTTAAAGTCGTTTTGAGTTTTCAGTTCAGGCAGGATACTTGAATTTTCATTTTGAGATATTGTCTTCATTAAGCTAATATGATTGTGGTAAATGGACTTCACCTGGAGAAAGTATTTCTTGCTCACAAACACTGCTTCACACTATGGAGAAGTTATAAATTTGATTATAAATCATATATGCATGCATTCATACATGTACAACAAGATAAAATATACTAGTAAGTAAATGCAAATGGCTATTATAACATTTTTTCTAAAACCGTTAATCCTTTCAAAATCTGATTCTGTTCAAAAAGGGTGTAAGAAGAAGTAAACAGTTTCATCCTTCATCCTGAAGCAGTGTTTATGTCATAGCCAATTATGTAGTCAGCAATAAAAAGCAGCAACAAAATCAAACGAATAACAGCATAAACCATAAAATTCAAAAAACAAAAAAGGCACATCACTGGATACACAGTACCCACGTTGTTACTGATATCCCTTTGTTTTATCCATTGTGTATCTGTTTAATTCTTCTGTTTTAAAGATATATTTAATCCTACTTATGGTTTTACATGATTTCCGTTCATCACTGCAGCTGTTCCCTAATTAAACTCCTTTTATTGAGACACAGTGAAGTTTTAAATTGGTTCTTACTGGTTGATTTTTCAACATAAAAATTCATCAGACATGATGTTTTCCTTCTCTCTTGAAAAAAAAAACTTTCAAAGCTGAAACTCTTGGGTTAATATAAATGGATTTAAGCGTTTTTCAGGTCTTTCCGTTTTAAAAACCCATTTTTATTCCTTGGCTTTCGACCCTGCATGAGACTCGGGTCCTGTTTAAGTGTTTTATGGTTTGTTTTTACTTATTGTTTCTACTGTTTTTAAATTAGTTTTAATAACATTGACACAATTGTTTTAGTATTTATATCTGCTTTATTTTATCCATTGTTTTTAGTTAATTTCTGTCTGTTTTGTTTTGTCTATTTGTGTACAGCACTTTGTTTCAGCTCTGGTTGTCTTTAAAGTGCTTTATAAATAAAGATGAGTTGAGTTGAGTTGAGTACTCAAAGTGTTTTTACACTGTATGTTACATCTGCTCATTCACACCCATTCATTCACTGATGGTTCTGAGTTTCTACATAACTTAGTGTATATCATATATACACACCACTCAGACAGCTGTGACAGCAACTTTGGGTCAAGTGGCCCACATGTGGCCCTCCACCTAACAACATGCACAACCCAGATATTTACTAGAAATAATTCTATATAATCTAGATTAATATGCTCATTGGTTTTAGTAAGTTATTAAAGAACTTACTTTGCTTTAATAGTGTCTCAAACTCTCTGTCATAAAACATAGGAACATTATATCAAGTATTACTCAATACTGTTCTTATAAAATGGCAGCAGAAACATATTTGTGCTTTAAAAATTATAAACTACTCATTGTTTCATTGATTTAAAAATAGCTGAATGGGTTTAATTCTGTGTATTTTGTCTAAATTAGCTTGAATTCTATGTCTGGTTAATTTAATTATGCATAATAACTTGTATTTGTGTACTAATATATGAATATTGGTATGCTACATTATGATTACTTGTTAGTTGCATGTTTTGTTTATCAAAAATTCCTTTCTCCATTAAGAGTATCCGCAAATTTGCCACAATGCGGGCCTCAGGCTGGGAAAAACAGCTTATTGTGGCCCTCTTGGTAATCAAGGTTGCCCATCCCTGTCAAAGATGGACAGCATTCTTGCAGAAAAAGCCACTGATACCTCAGGGCGCGTCGGCTTTTAAACCAGGTTCATTTTCACTTTTTAAATGAAATGCAGCTTTTTCCATCCGATGGAATAAAAAATTGTCTCAGTTAGGGGTGGGAGATATGGCAAAATATCATATCAGGATTTTTTAAAAATAAAATCACGATCACAATTGTATCACGATTCTTTTTTACATTAATTTTTCTAGACTGATTTGCATGTTTGACCAATTTTTCCCTATGTTTAACATATAAAACATGTAAAACCCTAAACAGAAAAAAATGACAATTTAAGCCAAAGAAACTTTCTGGACAGGTTTTAATTAAAATAGTGCAGTTTTTATAAAAATGTGCAATAAATGTAAACATAAAAGCTAATGAACAACAATAAAGTGCACTTTTGTAACATAAAAACTAAACACACCAAATAGCTTATTGAAAAGGTTCAAATATAAATGCAAACTTAAGTAACTGGTTATCTCTTAAAGTGCAACAGTTTAGAACAAATGTTATCTAACTGCAATGTCCATAATCTGAGTGAATAATACAGCTGCTTTAGAACAGATTTTTGTTCAAACATCTTCAAGCTTTTATCTCCTTTTCTCTTTCCGCCATGGCTTCACGCTACATAACCAAACAGGAGATCCCACCATGCACTGCGCGTAATGTGCTACGATTGTTTAGTCCGGTGGTTAGTTTCTGCTTTATGAGATCATCCCTACGTTATAATCCTTCACGATTTAATATCGTCATATTGCACACCACTAGTCTCAGGGAAAACTCAGAGAAGAGCAAATAGTTAATTTGGGACATAAATGCAGCACTGGGTCTCTAAATTATAATGACAGTAACTCCAAACAGACTCATCCTAACCCTGAAATATGTTTTTTTTAATATCTTGATCAGAAAGATGCTGTCTGTCGTTAAACTACTGTCCTAAAATAATGACTGAGAGTGACAGCAAAAAGTGATCCTGATATTATTTATAAATAAAATAAGAAAGGTCTTGCTTGCTTGTTACAGGTCAGTGTTTCGATGATGAAGAATCTCTTCCTCCTTAAATCCCAGACAGCAAAGTGATTTATCCAAACACAAATGTGTACATTTTGCTTCTGGCAGTGATGACAGGGTTAAAGTTATAGCATACCTGAAGGGATTTTCTGGCAAATATTGCTGTTTTAGGGATATAAATGATGTCCCAAGTGTTGTTTTAGGATCCAAAGTACCTGCAACTGATAGTTTCCACGTCCTCCTCCATCTTCAGTGGCTATCATGGGCTGTAAATGGGTCATGCTGGCCACTTCCAGCTACTTTAACACACTGACAGTGGAGGTTGCCTTTAAGTGCCTTATTATGTCCATTAGTTTAAACTTATCACATTCATACTTATTAATATCACATTTACACACCTCTAATGCAGCCCTGGGAGCAATTTGCAATAACGTATCATTCCCAAGAACACATCAACAACACATTGCAGGAGTTTGATATTCTGGTTAAGAGACAATCAATTCTACCACTGATCCATAGCCATTCTTTGAGACTCTATTTTGTTTTTAAATCTATAATGGCCTTTTAGAATGTTAACATTTAAGATCTGATGCCAGACTTCCTCCATTTTCTGGTTTACTCCGTTTCTGATGGAGAATTTTAAAAACGTATCAATGTGGATTTTGGATTAAACAAGAGGCTTGCAAAGACACAATAACATGCAAGTAGCACTTAATTATTGCTAAACTGTTGCAGCATGTCCAGAAGGTCTAATGATGCCAAATAAATAAATATACATGATGTTGGGTAAGAAGAAAGTCTTCAATACTGCAGGTACTGGCAGTTCTGCAGATTATCAGCTTTGAGTTTTGCTGCGGTGGAGTAGTTTCCAGGTTATGCAACATTTGGTAAAAGACATATTTTAATAATCCAAGTTTAAAGTGCATTTCCAGTCCTACTTTCAAGACTGATTTTATCTTTCTCCTCTGATCCCTTTCCCTCGCTTGTTGCCTTTTTCTGCCACATAAAACCTGTTCATCCTTTTGAAAACATTGAAAAGTGTTTCTTCATTAAACACCATTCACATTTTAATCTGATTACTTTGACCACAAAATATGGAACTACAGCCACATATTAAACATATTCATACTCTGATACCATATTGTGTACAGATAATTTCTAAATACAGTAATTATCTTATTGCATTTTACTGCCATTTATATTTCACCTCATGCTCTACTTCTTATTGTTTTTTTCTTACTGTTTCATGGTAAAATTGATCCTCTGCTACGTCACCTTTGACATGATTTATTGCTAGTTACTCAGTTGTGTTCACCATAGTTTTTTGTCTGTTAAGCTTACTTTAATCTATTTTATACCAGAAATAAATCTCCATTTTGGTTGTACTTGTCTTGCCATATTTTAACCTTTCAGCTCCAGATCATTTAATACTATTTCCAATCCACCTGGATTTTTATTGTAATAGCTTAAAACCTCAACCTTTCAAGCAGAATCAAGCTGAAGATATATTTTTAAGGACAGCACAGGATAGCAGAATATTTGTGCCATAAGAATGTCACAACTTAAATTCGATATATTTCACTCGTCCACCTGGGAAGGAGCCCACAGAAAGTGTTTGGGAATGGGCAGAAACTTCCAAAGGTATATCCAGCAGATGATTGGATAATCATTCTGTCAGTCTCAGTCATTACGGCCAATCAGATAATGCAGTAGGTGGGCACTACTGGACAGAACATGAGGCCACTTCATAAAACAAACTCTTTGCAAAACATGTTGGAAACGAAGCAAAAATATACCTTCTGTAGAGAAGTTTGTAGTTTCATTTGTTTTTATTTAATAAAAATTTGATCCAGATCTAATTAAACTGCTATTGAAGCTGTTAGCATATATGCTAATCTCTGTATGAGCAGTCACTTCCTGTCACACTCACCTCATCCTGCTGTAAAGGACTCTGATTGGGCTGTCCCATCCAGGCTGCTTACAATCATAAGCCAGGTTTACATGGAGCCTAATATTCCGATTAGAATCGGGTTAGAAGCCCAAACTGAATAAAAATGCTCCATATAAACACCTCAATCAGAATAAACAGGCCAAATCCAAATGGAATTTCATTCGGTTGCACAGGGGTAGTATACTCCTTTTCCCAAACCGATTAAAAGTAAAATCCTGTCATGTAAACGGAGAATCGGACAGTTATCAGGCTGGGTTCTGTCTGCACATGCTCAGTCTGGACGTAAACAAGCAGTGACGTTTACTCTCTTGGAAACATGGCGGCTTCCAAACAGAGCACACAGCAATGGTCTGCGTCGGAGAGTTTGTTTTCAATATAAACTCTCAAAGAACTAAACATTATAGAAGGTAGGAAAACAAGACATACGGAACCTTAAAAAAGTCCACGAAAACTCAGCAAAGCCAGGATAGACCAAGACGTTGAACAAATAAGGAACCGCTGGAAAACTCTAAAGGCTACTATAAGGCTAAACAGCACACCCCTAAAATAATTTATTAAAACACCTACTTACCGCCATCTTTGATAAATCACATGATGTTTAAATAGATCTGCGCCTATCACGTGTCTGTAAAACAGCTGTTCTGATTAAATGTTGTGGCACATGTAAACACCAGATCAGAATAGATCACGTCACATGTAAACAGTTCACCTGAGATCTTCAATCAGAATGAAAAAAAGTCTGCATGTAAACCTGGCTATTGTAGATTGTATTTAGCCAAGATAGATCTACTTGATCCATCTGCACTGCATAGTTACTGACTTGGGCTTCTGGAGGAATGTTTAGAAACTAGCAAAGGCATGTTGCTCTCACGTTAAAGTTATGCAAACTGCACCTTTAATCTTTGCCGAAGCCCTGAAGCACTTCCCCCTACGGAAGCAATAGATTATCAAATTATTATTGTGATAACAGGAGCACAGAGGGCGTGATAGTATTCGCCATCTTTGTTTTTCCTCCTGCGTGACTTCTCAGAGAGCTCCGCTATCTGCTATCATCACATTAAACAATAACAAGCGCTCAGTGTAAACAGGAAACAGGAAGAAGATCTCCAACTGATCAACAGGCAGAGGGGAAAACTAACACGGTACATATGAGCAAGATTAGCTTTTGGTGAGGATGGATTTGTAAAGTTGGGAGGTTATAATCCAATTAATGCTGTGTATTGTTTTAACTTGCTGTGTATCCTACTTACAGTATGTGCATTTCTATTATTTACACATATTTTTGGGACATGCCTCCTCTCTGTGCAGAACTGTGGTATTTGTAAGACTTGCAGCCATCACCTGATCAGTTACTGGCAGTCCTGATGGGCTCATAGGCATTAACAAGTTGATTCACACACACACACATAAAAAACGATAGAGAAAAATCATCTTTCTGTCAGAAAACTGTGCCAAGAAAGTTGGCAGGCAGGTGAAATAAGACATCTGAAGGAAACAGGGAGACAGAGGAGGCAGGAGCAGCAAAAACACTGATCTGTTGTTCGGTTTGTGTGCACTAACTGACTGCAATTTCTCCACCTGTCAGCAACCGCTCACCAGAGCGTTGTGTGTGTGTCTGTGTGTGATTCAATGCGTGTGTACGTTGTGTTTTCTTTGCTCCTCCAAGGCGGCATCGTTATTCTTGGCTCAGTAGAAAACCAAGTCTTGGGGGAATAAAACGGACACAGACGTTCAGTTGCAGACACTCGCACACACATGCACGTACACACAAAGCTGGAATTCCCCCGGATGTCACCCTTGCCCCTGTTGGCATTGAAACTGTTTAAGTGACAGGAGAGTGGTCACAACAAACTCACTACAATCCTCCAATTCTCTCTTACATTTGTTTCTCCTCCACACACACTTTTACCTCTCTCCTCCTCCCTCTGTCCTGTCTCTCTCTCCTCAGGTCTGTGTTAGCCCTGTATATTAAATATTAATGTCAGTTGTGCTCTGAGCCATAATTGCCATCTCAGCCTCTGAATAATGGATGTTACTGTGCCATTCACCACTACGCTATGGCTAACAGGCAGAAAAAAACTGCATCCAACTGTGTTGTGCCTTGTGTCTTTGGTCTAGAGGCTAAACAACATTAGCATCCCTGTGTGGTTGATTTAATTATTGTGGCTAACTGTAACTACAGTGCTTATAGAAACTGATAGTCTCAGTTGTGAATGACAGATATTGTAGCAGCATCATGTTTATTGCAAACCACAAAAACATTTCAATGGCTGGTAAAACAAAATGTGATTTTAGCACCAAGATTGTTGTAGTTGTTTGATACTTTTGATTAACCTGACTCACCAGTTTGACAGTTCAGTTTGTCTAGTACAGAATATATTTTGTTTGATCTGAGCAGCAGCTCATAGAAAGTGTTGTGGGGGGGCAGCACCCTTCAAACATAAACTATATATTTAGGCCTGGACCACACGAATATGGATATATTCCTAAACGCACATTCTTCTGTCCAACTGGGCCTCTGAACCACACGAACACGGCGATTTCACCCACATAAACGGAGATTTTTTGAAATGGATAAAAAAGGGAAGAAATAAAAAAAATTCCGGTTGAGTGGATCTGTGTAGCGGTGTTAAACGGAGCTGGTGTTGACGCGATGACATCAAGCGCCTAGCAACAAGTCACTGTAACAAAGGTTGCCAACAACAAGAACGATGGCCGACATTTACCACACTATCTCTGTGTTCTGTGCACTTTTTGCCCTCATTACAGCTCTACAAATGAATGTAATGTTGTTGCATCGAAGGCACTCCACTGCTGCACAACGTCGGTGTCTGCTGCACGCAGACTGCGCATGCTCATAACGTTCTTCTTCTATGGTTTCCACATCTTTGCTAACCTGCCACTTACTGGCCAGGCATGGCATTGCAGGCTTCAGAGGCGATCGTTTCAGTTTTGCCTCTTCGTATGGACAGATATAATTCTGTGGTGTGGACAGAGATTTTTTTTAAACAAGGACAAAAAAATATCCATATCCGTGTGTTCCAGGCCTAAGAATGTGATTAGATGATCTCTCTGTCTCTTATATTCAATACTGGTCACTTAAATGATGAAGTGGGCACACACTTCGTAAACCAAACAAAATCTGTCAGGTAACAGTACCTTATTCATTGAGAAATAACTGCAGTGTATTCCTGTTCTTCGTTTTTAAAGCTAGGGTTGGTAATTTGAATTAGATGCACTTTTTGTTTCACAGGTTAGAATGATCTTTATGTCCCAATGGTAATCAATGCATGACGTGCTCTTAAAAAAGAGCAAAAAACTGCTGCTGTCTACAGCAGGAGTAAAACAGGGGAAGCACCAACCAATTCCAGTGACTCATTCCAAATCTATTAAACCAATCAAATCCCATTCTGCCATTATGCCCGCCTTCTGCACGTACATTTTGCCGCAATGCACAGACTCTGAGTCAGTGCATGTAGTCGAGCTGAGAGGGATCAGAGTCTGCTACAGAATGCTTACCTGTCAAGTTTTGGCTAAAATAAGGTAAGCTCGCTACGAGCCGTCCCACAACCCCAACCAAGCTCCAGTATCCCTCACATTTTAAGACAGAAGTACAAGAAATCTAAAATAAACTCTTTGTTTTTCTAAGTTTGTTCTGCTGCTCTAATCTCACGACAGCTGCCACCCAGGCTACTGCAGGTGGACGTTCTCACCAGGCTTTTTCTCCTTCTTTGGTTTTACACCGGTTGGCATCCATTGTTTTGGGGCATTACCGCCCCCTTCAGGCTAGAGACAGATTTCAGTTTGGAGTTATATCATAACACGGGAACAGGAGAATACTAATACAGGAGGACGTCGGGAAAGAGGGTAAAATATGGTAGTATCATGGCCAAAACGGGAGACTTGACAGCTATGTGGAGAATGGCAGAGGAACTACCTATACCCCGATCAACATTGTTGTGTTGTTAGTAGTAAATAACTTTCCATGTTTGTTTGTTTTTTAACTTTACAATGATAATGTTTTGGTGTTTTCTTACTGCTGACTGAGACATGACTTGGTGCAGTGCAAAGCAAAAAAGATGTGCTGGGGGTTTGGAGTTGAATCAGTCTTCTGGTTGTGAATCAGCGGCGCTCATGCATGTGAGCGTGGGGGTCATCATTTTGGAAGAGGGGCGGCAGGGGCTAGGCGGAATTTTCAAATTCATGCTAGTTTTCCAAAATTACCGACCCTAGCTTTAATGAAGAACTGTTATCCAGTTCTTAAACTGCCATGACAGCCAGCACCATCCAAAGCTAATCTCTTTATAAGCAGCCATTGTTCGCTGTGTCACGCTCATAACTCCGGCCTCTTTCTCCACAAAAGCACTGCCTCTGTAGACCAAGTTCAGTCATGCTGGCTTGAAGCTTTGCAAGATGGATCTGTCTGAGTACACACTTTGAATCAGGTGAATCATCTGATCTGCAAGGTTAACTTTTAAAACTTTTAATACCACATCTTTTAAGGATCACAATTTGTCTTTTTTGAGACATCATCATTTCCACAGGGTCTTTAAGAGCCCATGTTTTGCCTTCACTATGGTTCAAATGTTGGATTTTGATGTCTGCAGGTGAATGTTCACAATCACAAATGTTAAAACAACCTTCTAGTCTTCACATAATGAGTATCCCTGAACCACCTGTATTGTCTTTCAATCTGAGAGGCTCTATTGGACCTTCTGTTACTTAAAGGCCCTTTTCCCCATGTGGGATCGATCCACTCTGATTGGTCGAGCCTTCTGCCCTGTTGTGATTGGTCAGTTAAAGTGCTTAGGCCATGTTTTCAGTGGCTCTCATTCTTCCTCAGAGGTCTTCTGTTTATATGAATGTATTCTATGGTAAGCACTTAAAATTTAATTCATTATGTTCTACGCATGACAACAAGGCTGCTTTAGAGCCATATCCACATACTTTCTCATTTGTTATTGTTTGTATTTACAAGGCAGTTTTTTAATGCACCGATATGTTTCAAGGAGATAAAGAATATACAAGAAAAGCACTCATAGAGCGTAGACCTCCACCAAGCAGCTAAGTTACAGCAGAGGGTTTTCTGCTCCGATTGGACGGAGTGTGAATGATGTGAGCTCTGAGTTATCAGTGTTCCAGTAACAAAGTTTGAAAACAACGTGCCAATCTATCAGGCTATTGTTACCTGTTGTGTTAGCAGAAATCCTCTGCAAGGTAAGCTGGGAAATTAGCTTGAAAAATGTTGACGTCAGTTTGCAAATAAACTACAACTCCCATAATTATGTAAATGAATGGGTTTTGCTTTTGTAAATTTTAAGTTTTTTTTTTTTGTGATGTCAATCTGGATCAGATCAGCACCAAAATTTCATGGCTTCTTCCTTGGACCAAAGCACACCTCGGGATATAAATCCATCTGGTATAGTTTTTTGCTTAATGTTGCTAACATACAAACAAACAAACAGACAGACCCCAGTGAACACACAGCCTCCTTGGCAGATATATAAACATTCTAAGTTTGTCAGTACTGTTCAATCAATCAATCAGTATTTATTTATATCGTGCCTATTCATAACAAGTGTTGTCTCAAAACACTTGATATAGCTAAAATGTGTCAAGGTCTGCATCATAATCAATCATGGAAAAATAAACAAACATGCTCATTAATTTCAGGACACTCCAAGTGCTCATTGTTAAACCCCTTCACCTTTTCCCACAATCTTGAAAAAGACCAAAAAAATCTGTCTTATAGTTCCCGACTTACAGTAATAGTTTTGTGCCACCAGTCTCCATCCAGATGGTGTGCATTTGTGTCTAAGTGTGAGTGTGTGTCATATGCTGTTGTGTGTCTCTTTGTGTGCTTGTAACATGCAGGACTGGTGTGGGGTCAGCTCTCTCAGCATGGTACTCACAATGTAGCAAAGGTCAACAGCTCTGTTATCACTTGAACATGATTGGGCCTCGCCAAGAGAGAGAGAGAGAGCAAGTCAGAGGAGAGAGAGCGAGAGGTGGGGAGAGGGAGTACTGCCCTCCCCCACACTCATTCAGCCTCTTATAATTGCCCGCTTTAATTGGAGGCCTCTTAACAACCAGTGACTGGACCAGCCAATCAATTCACACAAGGTGTGTGTGTGTGTGTGTGTGTGTAGCTGCGGGGCCTTACGCGCAGCAGAGTTGATTAGGCCAGATGGGGTCAAGTGAAGGGGGAGAGGAACGCACACACACTGCATTAAAATGTGGAATATGTTCTGTTGGCAATCAATGAGAGAAAACACTCTCATAGGAAATGGATGGAGCAGGAGCTGGAAATGTGAAAAATAACCAGTGATAATATCAGATCACTCAGAGGATATCACCGGGGACTCGCTCACTATTTCTACATGTGCAACAGCCCTAACAAGCTGGACCAGAGCTATTTACTGATGGGTTGAGCTGCTTTACTTTACGGCACCTTGATTAGTATCTCTGCTGAGGAAGTTATGTTTTTGCTGACATCTGTTTGTTTGTTTGTTTTATGTTGAGGATTGGTCATGGCACAAGGAAGAGGTGAAACCATTTTTGACAGAAGATGCAGAGCCAGAAATTTAGTCTCTTTATGGCACCTTGACTATCATCTCTGTCCAGAAGGTTATGTGTTTGCTTACATTAGTTAGGTTTTTTGTTTTTTTATGAACAGGACAAATTGAAGAATCAGAAATTTAGATTCTAGCTCGTGCAGCTTTCCACATTTTTCATGATTAAAGGATAAGTTTGGTTTCTACAGCTTCCACATTGTTTATAGAATGAAGTAGAACAATATACTCACCCAAAAGGCTTTCCTGATCCAAACAGTGCTTCAGGAGTTATTTAGATCCAAAATCGAGCGGCGGACATCCGTATAATGGTAGCACATGGGGCATGTATAGCGCCGCTCCTAAAACTGCATTAATCGTCCAAAAACTCATTAGTTTCACCAATATTTCATCATGGTCCGCTCACGCTACTCCTCCATTACAGTCTGTATCGCTCCAGACATGTCTTTGTGACAGTGCTGACCTCTGAACTGAAGAAGAAGAATGTTTGCCTCCGCGCCTACTTCATTCTATAAACAATGTGAAAGCTGTAGAAACCGAACTTATCCTTTAATTCCATCATTACTTTACATGATTTTTAGTTAATTTTTTAGACTATTGGTCATGGCACAAGGAAGACATGATATGATTTTGGTAGTGATCCAAACCTCGCTGGGATCCAAACTTTTTAAATAGAATTTCTGAACAGTGGGCTTTGGGAAATTTTCACATTTGACAGGAACTCACCGACAATGCTGGAAATGTATTCAGGTTTATGATATCAGATCTCACCTTTTTCTTGCCTTTTTGATCATAACTCCACTTAATATTCAAGTTTAGGCAGAAGTTAAACAGAGTTGAACATGATATGTAGTTTTCTTTTGGAGTTAAAAAGACTAAATGTACCTGTAACTGACGTTTGTAAACACTGAGAAACATATGTGAACTAGAGCTGAACGATATATATCTTTGTCGTATCTATAATAAGATATAAACATTTAAGATTTTTATATTGAAAAAGCAACAAAATAAACGATATAGATTTCTTATAAATAAAACTTGCACCACATTCTTCTGTATTATGATGTTTTTATTTTTCTGAAACATGCTTGATTTTCACCAAACTCGTTTGTCATATCGTATCATATCAATATCGAGAAATCTGGCATGAATATCATAATATGAAATTTTGTCTATATTGTTTTGGCCTGAACAGTATCATGTTTATTTATTTTCTATTTTGTTAGATTTTTTTCTTATTAGCAAGTTCTCAGTTAAAGTTTATACTCAGTATTAGACAAATTTGGCCATTTAAAGCTATGGTCTACGATTTGGAAGCTTGGTACATCTTAATTACACTGTTTATAAGGCCGTTGTGGTCCTATGGTCCGATCTACGCAATATAAAGACCAAAAAGAATGAAAAAAATCCATTCAGTATATCCACTGGAAAGCGGCATAATAATTGACCAATCGGAACTGCGGGGAACGGCGGTTCGGATTGGTTCATGAGTCCATCCAATCCCCTGCTCTGCACCGTCCCGCCTCCTCCCCCACTACCTCCCTCATGTACCGGTGAGCAGCTAGCTGCACAGCTACTGAAGTGTCATGGAGCTGGAGAAGACCAGCACCGCTTCTGGGCCTGAAGTAAGGAAGAAATGAATATATATATATATATAGATACAGATCAAAGACCCTACCTTTAAGACAAAGAATTTCCTGATCTCTTATGAGTTTTGGAGTGTCTTTACAAAACACTGATTTTTTAAATTTTAGGATTCATATTTTAGTAATGTCTATTACTAAAACATAGAGGAAGAAAGAATGCCAAATAACATCAGACAGAAAGAAAAGTTTTTGACAGAAGTTTTTTGTTGCCCTTACTTGATGTGAAATGCATCATATCATTGTATTTTGTGTATCTTTGTAGTTTTACTACTTTACACTCTCAAAGCTTTACACATTAAACTAGCTGCAGTTATCACTTACACACAGGGGTATGTTTTATGAGGAAAGACAGTGGTGGCATGGGCTTTCCATTTAACGGACACACTTTTCTTCGGCCTGTTATGATTGTCTTTTTGTCTGGTTGATGGTAAAAGTATGACTGAACCAACAATTTAGGCTGTTACTGCTCACTGTAGGAGTATTACTCACAGTAATGGAGACCCTAGCTTAAAGTAAAGATTATAACTAAACGCATACCAAATCAGGTGAACAGTTGAGTGCTTTAAATCTAATTCTCAGCTCAGTTTCTCAGTTTCATAATATTTTTCCATATTCATACAGAGTAGTGTAAGGTGTTTTTCTTTAGAGTCTTATCTTAAAGTCAGCCCCCTTTGGCCGCAGCCGCTTTGGTCTCTTTTGAAGCAGCTCTGCAGGAAAGTGTGCGAGCCTCCTTTACATAGAGATGTTGAGCGGCAGGTCAGCTGAGGTGCTCATGTTAACGCTGTGCTAGTGTTGTGAGAAGGACTCGACAGTGGGAGGTCAGCGGGGGTCACCGTGGCTGTCCTCCGCTGTGATAGGCTGTCACCCGGGGGTGAGGGGTCAGGATAATTAGGCATGCAGAAACCCAGCGCCGGTGTTCTAACGAAGCCTGAGCTCGTTAATGCCCAGTTTTACACTCAGACCTGCCACAGCACTACGCTGCACTGTTACACACACATGCAGAGTGCATGTTTGCACACACCTACACACACATAAGCACACACCTCTGCTTTGTTCTGGTGGTCCAGCACAGGGGCTGTCATCTCGGGAACAGAGGAGCACCGAGCTGTGCCACAGGGGAACAGAGGTGATGAAGACTTGTGAAAAGTTGAAATTATATAAGTTACCAGTTGAGTTGCTGTGCTGAGACAAATACAGAGAGCGGCCACATTACAATGAAAAACACTGCATGAGATCTGCAGCTACAGGAACAAGATTTGTCAAATTGATGCTGTTTTTTTGCCTCTAAATGTGCCACAGGTGAAAAGACTTTGGATAAAGTGCTTACTTGCTTCCTATAAACAAACTTATAACCAAAACACAAGTTCAAATAATTGATATGTTAGACAAAGAAAAACCCTGAACTAACTGTATCACGGCACACAGTAACTTAAGGAGTAAAAGAGGGAGGAAAAAATCAAAATCAGACGGTTTTTGTCCTCAGTGTGTGAAGGTGAAAAACGTTTGAACAGTCATCTTGACAGTTTCTTTCGTGTTCAAAGTTTAAAATGTGAAGTTTTTGTGCAGCTCTTTAAGGCCCCATCCACACGAAGACAAAACGCTTAACAGTTTGAAAAACGATCGTCATAAAGACGAAGGCGTCTCAGAAAATGTGTGCGTCTCCATGAATGCACTCAATACGCATGAAAACGCTGTAAAACACATGCCAGACCTCTAGGGGCGCTGTAACGATATGACGGAAACAAGCAGAAACAGACGAAGAAACAGTGGTCATGCACACTTGCGACAAAAGTTGTAAACAGAGACCACCGTAATGTGTCCTCGATAATTGTTTGTCCAACTCGGTGGTGGTTGAGAAGAAGATTTTGCTGCAACAAGGATAGTAGGGTCACAAGCTTCATCAGCACATATGCGACACCGTACGCCGTCATTGTTGTTGTTGCTGCATGTGGCGCGTGCATGTCAATGAAGATATGAAACTATGACGTAAGCGTATCTAAAATGTTGCGGAGAGCCAGTAATCACGGAGCTGTGTATACGGCATCTCAAAATCTTTCCATTCTGGAACCTGGTTTCAAAAATGATCTTTTACAGACCCCCAAAACGCCGTATTTGTATGGATGATCGGCAGATTCGGCAAAAAAGGTATGCGTTGAGACCTCGGTTTGTCTTCGTGTGGATGGGGCCTAAGAATAGTCTGTTGGACACAATCTTGTGAACTACAGTGTGGTAGCACTGTTCATCAGAAGTTTGATTATTTTGAATCCCAATTCCAGTGAAGTTCAGATGTTGTGTTGAACGCGTATTAAATATTCAAACTGAAAAACTTTACGTTTTTTTTGTAAATATTCCCTCATTTTTAATCTGATGCGATGGGACTGAGATTTCTCAGGATTCTCTGAATCTTTTTATGATGTCAAATTGGTTAACTTATCTTTTTCATCTTAAATAGGGATGAGAATCGAAAACCAATTCCAGTTGAGAATTGTTAACAGCTCCATCAAAGAATCGATATCATGAGTCTTTTTGCAAATCAATTCCCTTATCAATTCCTTCCACTGACAGGGTTCAGAAGCGTCAGAATTGTGGCTTATTTTTTTTCAAAAGGCGCCTACTGCACAACCTTAAGAGAGTGGAAACACCAGTATCTTGCAGAAACAGTTATCTATGCTGTGACGTGTGTTTGACATTGTTGACACTGAAAATCTGCAGGAATCAATAAGGGAATCGTTAAAGAATTGGATTGATTAGCAGGATCGTTAATAGCAGTGGTATCAATAAAATCGTATCAATTCCGAACCCTAATCTTAAATGTTTTAATAAAGGTATCAAATCCCAGCCCCACAGTTCCCACACACAAAGCAAAAGAAGCCCCAGTATGTCAACTGCAGACTGTTTTATGTTTGTTTTACTATGTCTTACATCTATAAGTTCATTGTATTTAGAGTTTTATCACATTATATGTCATTTTTAGTATTTATAGTTGCAATGTATTAGCTCTCCTTTTCTTATTTTCTCTTACTTATTTCATATAACTTGTATAAGTCTCCCGTGGACAGGCAAATTAGTCATCAGCTACAAACAATTAAAAAAGTGTATCTGGGACATGAACAGTATGTTATTTAATGAAACATCACCAACATAACTGTATGTTCATGCTAAATATAAATAAAAACAGCTAAAAAGTGATGCTGTTAGCCTGGTCCAGGTCTTATTAAACATAATCAGACAGTGGTAATAGCTGCACCTGCCACCATGACAGCCCAAGCCTTTAATGCTTATTTATTGGTTGCATCATTATAAAGGATAAAACCCACTTTCTAAGATGTGTGGATGTTAAAATTGCACTTAGTACACATTCTGTTTGTGCCACAGGGGGCGCCAAACCAACAGACTCCAACAGTTTCTTGAGGGAGCTTTATTTTTAGTCACATCTTACCGAGTGTGATGCACAGTGGAGGGAATATTGTTCTTTTTATTGGGCTGTAACACATAGGCAGATGTAAAATGAAACAAACATACATGTAAACGGTAAAGCCCCCGTGTGTGTGTGTGTTATTGTGCGGGTGTGCCTTGTTGCCTCTGCCAGGCAGGCCAGCTGGCTCACACCAAAACACAAGCTGGATGTGTTTGTTAGCTGTTGACGGCCATCTGTGTGTTTGATTTATTCTGTAATATAGATTCATGACATATGGTCCTGTTTCAAACACACAATGTCAAAACAGTCCTCCTTTCTTTCATTATTTTACATCAGGTCTTGTGATGAAAACACTCCTACGACAAAGATTCTACAGATATGTCAAGTGTTTGTTAATGTAGCGGTTAAATAAGGTGATGGTAAGGTTAAATAAAGGTAAGGTCAGACAGAGGCAAGGTGGTAAGAATATGAAAGAATGCTGGAGTTTTCTCACAGCCCCATTTTTCTGAGCCTGAGAGAGCTTAATTTCTTCCATGTTCACTCAGTGCATTTATGTTCCTTTCAGAGCAGACTCAGTTAATGTGGATTTAAGAAAAAATAAACATAACCCACATATCCACAAGAAAATGCCATGAGGAAATTCACTTCCCAACAGTGTGAATTATTAATTTTTCTCTGTGTGTTTTTGGGCTTCTCTATATTGGAATAGGAGCCGCCTAAATTCACGTATCCTGATGGAGGGCTTCCTTGCTCTGATCTTTAACACCTCACACATTGCCTGTCCTTTCTGTCTCTGCAGATTCTTCCTCAAGTTTTTCCTCAAGTGCAACCAGAACTGCTTAAAAAATGCTGGAAACCCCCGAGACATGAGGAGATTCCAGGTGAATACCACTTCCTTTTTCTCCTTTTGTCCAAAATGCTGAACAGTTTTTACAAAATGAATGCTTTAGTCTGACACTTCACTAGCTAAATAAGCTATAGCTACATGCACACACTGGCACAGCTGTGAACACCTTAAAAACAGAGAGGGTCATTAACACCAGGAAACAAAATGTTAACGCAAACAAAGAAAAGCTGTCTGAGACATTTTGTGTGATGAATAATCAGGGGTGCAACAATACACTTAATTCACAGTTCGGTTCGGTTCAATATGTTTCTGTCATGGTTCGATATTTTTTCAATACAAAATATGAGAAATTTTAATGCCTTTTTAACTTGTGGTTTATTAAAATAACCAACATTTGTTTCCCTCAGAGTACATTTTAAATTATTTAAATGGCTGTCTAAATGACCCAGGTAAAGTCTGTAGCATGTGTGCTGCTTGTTGCTTCTGTCTGGTTCCACTTGTTTTAACACCAGGATGATGTCGGCGTTTGTTGTATCGTGTTGCACTTCCGACATACTGTTGTGTTTTTGTCCACAACACGCTTACAATCAGGGTCATACTTAACACGAAAGCCAAAGTAGTCCCAAACGCCAGATCTGAATGATAGTGGAGGGTCTTCAATTTCAGCTGAATGTAAAGCACTCGCCATGTTGCAGCGCCCTAGCGTAAGTAGCTTCTTCTGTCTCGGCAGCTTGGCCTAATAAAAGGGGAGGAGCTCGACGGAGTAGTTGAATGCAGATTCACTGAACTTTCAGCGCAAAGCACCTCGTCAGAAGTTGATCAAATAAATAAATACAAAATTGCGTATTGTTCGGTTCATAGGGTGTACCGAACCGAGGCCACTGTATCGAACAGTTCAATACAGATACATGTATTGTTGCACCCCTATAAATAATGTCTGTGGGTTGCACAGGTAGTGAGTGTGCCTCACAGTAAAAAGGTTATTGGTTTGATTCCCTGTTGGTTCGAACTGTTCTGTTTGGAGTTTGCATGTTTTTCCTGTGCATGCGTGTGTTCTCTCCAGGCACTCTGTCTTCATCCACCAACCAAAAACAGGCCCATTAAGTTGACTGAAGACTCCAAACTGCCATTAAGAAGGATTCACATATAAAGATTACAAGGCAATTTTTGTCCCATCTTTCACCCTTTCCAACCAAGGACAGCAAATGCCTGATTATCTTCTGTCTTGTAAGATTATCCATTTGCTCTGAAACAGGTTGGGGCCGAAAATCGTAAATATTAAACTTGCAACCAAAATCTCTATGCTTGAGGGGAAAGCTGACAACTCCTGAGTCATGACTCTGAGAATTGTGATGCAGAACTGTATGTAGCCGAATAGGAAGCGAGCCGACTGAGGAAGCAAGGAAGCGGGCGTAAACAATAACAAGCATAGCCGACCTTAAACATAAACAGAAAGTTCAGACGTCCAGATCACGTGTTCATGCTTAATCCAGAGTTTTACCACAGTCTTTTTTTTTAATTTAGTTCCCAATTTTCCACCAAAAATAGTCTCATGACAACATCATTCCCCCTTCTTGTGTCTTGTTTTCTGGTTGTTGCTATAGACAATGTTTATGGTTGTTGCTATGCTCCTTCTTCTTCTTTTTGTTAGACGTTTGATCTCATGAGATGTCTGTCTTGAAAGACTACATACTAGATCAGTTGTGGGACAGAATGTTTATGATTGTTCCATTGGCTTTAGTGGGCAGTCGAGAAACCACCATGATGAAAACATTTGCCTTGGCCTGCAAAAACTCGTCTTCCCTGCACCACTCTATGGTCACAGTCCACAGATGCTTTTAGAGAAATCCTAAAATCTTAAAAAAAAAAACATTTTGTTAAACTTCTGTTTGTTTTTCTTTCTTAACCCATGTAGCATTTTGAGATTACAAAAATGTTAAGTGCAATACAAATAAAATCTGTTATCATTATTATTGCTGCAGTTCTATTATATAGTTACAATATTGTGTTGCGGGCTTTTTTCCCATAATGCACGTGCAATCCAAAGTAACTAGCTGTGAGATAATGACATAAGGTCACCTCTTGCCTTTTGTGTGATCAAAAAGGCGTTGGCATGACCCGGCCTGGACTTTGCCCTTTTTAGAATACTGCCATATGAACCTGAAATGATCAAAAGGAAACATGCAAATTTTTTAGATTTTTTTTCAACTGATTTTGAACACAGCAACCAAGCTTTTTGTTATGCCTTCAGACATTTAGTTACTCAAGACAACAAAACAATCAGACTGCTCTATTCAATTCCATTATTACATTTTTAACCCCAGCTGGTCCCCTCCCTCTCTGTGTATATCATCACTGCAACAGAAAAAATGCCTATTGTAACAAGTAAACACAGGAATGTGTGTGTGTTGAGTGTGAGTAAATAAGCTATCAGCGCCTTTACAGGAAACATGAGATCCTGACCCTTAGCAGTCAGAACATAAATATACACACAATGCAGGGAGACAAAGAGGGCGGCGAAGGAGGGAGAAAGAAAGAAACTACATGAAAAAAGGAAAAGAGAAAAAGACAGGAGGCTGCGAGTAAGATTTAAGACTGCACACTCTTTATTATTTCCTCATTTTCAAAGCTACAACACAATCAGGAAGACAGCACTTGAGTCTGAGTGGAGATAGTGGACGCCCAGGAGATACTGATAGATTTATTACTCTGCCACAAGTGTGTGTTTGATATGAATACGTGTGTTTTTCTGTTGTGTCTGTCCTCTTAGCGTATATGTGTGTGTGTGTCTGTGATATGGGACAGAGAGTCGTACAGTAGCGAGTGTGTGTGACAGAATCTCGGCCTCTAATTGTGCCGCTCTATTGTAGTGGAACCAGAGAAGACAGCTCTGTTTCCCTGGGAGATAATTAAGGGCTGGACCCATCAGGAACTATTGAACAGAGGAGGATAGACACCACACATTCCCACACGCATGCACACACACACATACGTGGTGTGTGTCACAGTGACTTAGTGTGTGTGGAGTGTGATGGTAATAGCAGTGATAACGGGTTACATTTAAAGAGCTTTTCACAGTTTCACGCTTTTAACTCCTCTTTGTGGTGATCTTTAGACCCCCAACTTCCTTCCTCTCTCCCCCCGCAGTACTTTATATATGTGCAGATAAATCAAGCTACAGCTAAAGGTAGATTAGGCTTTTACTGTCCATGTCCAGGCACACATGGCTGGGTGTGAATGAATCTATTGATCCTGCAAGAGGGGGAGATATCACCCTTTTTCATCAACAAGCTGCAGAAAAATCAAGGATCTTCATCACCATGGATTATAATGTTTTTTTGATATCTGTAGGGGAAAAACTGTTTCATAGACAACCTGATATTTTAGATTCTTACAATCTGTAATGCTTCATTTTTGGGTTTTTGAAAGCACTTGTTTAGTTTTTGTCAATTCTGCAATAGTAATTATCTAATGATCAGAATTGATATCTTTGTTAAGATTAACTTTAAAAGGGAAGCCTCAAGGAAACAGTGGTAGGAACAATAATACAACAGAAAATGAAGTAAATCACGTAATAAATCTTAAAAGTTGGCAGCTCTGTATTATGACTATTCTAGGAACTCAGAAAACGTGTACGACGTAGTTTTACCGAAGTAACTTTACTGTAATATTGATGGCATCTGCAGTACAACTGCTTTTGTGCTGCATCACTGAAAAAATAACATTTTGGTGATATCTGCTAACTCAATATTTCTTAATTTCAAGGAATATGATACTTTTTCCCGAAGGCCCAAAGTCCCTACTTTAATCAGCTTGACCTGTGCCCTTCATTATGACAGTCTTTATATGTTAGAAACAGATTTAAAACCATTAAAACAAGAATTAGCTCTCTATTTAATTTTACAGTTGAATTTAAATATACTGTAGACTTACAGGAATGAAAAGGTGACACACATTTGTGTACTTTGCTGATATTACAGCTGGTGAATGGGGTATATGGTCACAATGAATTAGCCGAGATATAAACTCTATATCGACTATAAAGTATTAGCTGAAACTTTTATATGTGCCAATACCAATAATCAGACTTTTAGACTATGATGCTCATGATTGAATATCTGTACCGAGGGTCCTCACAGATTCTTCATCTTATATTGATGTTGTAATTTAACCCTTTCATGAATGATGTCCTCAACAGTAGACAGATATTAGAAATAAATGTTATACTCTTTAGGTTGCAGTACAATACCCAACTACAAGGTGATGAACTCCCAAACACGTGTCTTAAGTTTCATAAAAATATTAACTTTGCACTTTTTTTTACCATATTAATCAAAAATAACCGATGAAGGGCCAATTTGGCGTTATACCTTTATTCAGATTTTACATAATTTTGTTTTTTTGTTGTTTTGGACTCTTCTTTTACTTTTATTTACTCTTAATAAATGTTTTTCAAAAATATGTTTGTGGATCTATATTTAGTTCCACTAAATTACTATTTATACCGTTGATGCACGGTGAAATTGACAGATGCATAACTCCCTCAAAATATAACCAGAAAAAAATTAACATGATTTTTAACTTGACTGAAAGTAAAAAAAAAAAAAAAAACATTGAAAAAGTCTTCCTTTGTGATTTAAAAATTCTGGCATGAAAGGGTTAAAGTCGTGAAAACTCTTAAAGGTCTAAATTTTGCAGGTAACAGGTCTTACATTCTAAACAGTGCTTTAACTCAAACTGTAGTTATTACATCTATATGGGGTCTATTTCATGTGCTGCCTCAATAATAGAAGAAAAATAAAAATGATGCACCAGCATGACACTTAAACTACATCAGACAGGCCTTCATCCGTATAAAAACAAACACTCTTATTTTGACACCTCTTTCCTTACTGTGAAAGAGCAGTGTGTCGTTTTGACTTATTTCTCATTTTAACCTTCTAAATGCCCTTTTCTTTTTAGTTTATAACAATATAAGGCTGACAAATCAACATTTTAGAGTGGTGTAGAAAACACATGCAGCATTCCACACCAGTTTAGATTACCATTTGTTCTGTTGCTAAAAAAACAATACGTAATTTTTCTCAGTTCTTGTATTTAAAAAGCACATAAAGGTCACATGAAGAAAAATTAGTTTAATTTCCTACACAGAAAGCACAACGGACGAGTATTGGGGGCATGTTAGATTGCAAAATTTATTTTCGTGAGATGGAGATAAAAGTCGAAAGGACGAGATTAAAGCTGAAATTTTGAGATTAATGTTGAAATTTTAAAATAAAAGTGTAAATGTCAACAATTAAGTTGAAACAGAATTTTGTGATAAGTATCAAATGATAAGATTAAAGCTAGAATGTTGAGAAAAAGTCGAAAGTCGAGATAAAGTTGACATACAATGTGTTTGGACTTTATTCTCAACATGTCGGATTTTTTTCTCGACATTTCCACTTCAATTTTGACTTTTGACTTTAGTCTTGACTCCACCAAAATTATTTTCTCCATCACATATGGCCCTTACACTCTTCCATATGTGTGTGTACCTTCTTTGAAACATTTTTTATTATCTTAAACCCATGGTGATGCCAGAATTCAGATGGAAACTGTGGCTTCTCCAGCTTTTAATCTTTTATTTGTCACTCAGGCCAAAGCTCAGTACTGATGGTATAAGGCATGCTTAGAAGGCCTTGTCCAGTTTGGTCCCATTTCAGTGTATGCCTGCAGGGAAATCAATCTCCAACAGCATGACTGTGGTGTGTCAGTCCAACTTGGACACATTTGAGCAGTCTGATTTCAGTCAGAGTAATGAAGCTTTATGAACGTCTCGTTTTAATCCGACAAATGCAACAACTCAACTTTCTCTCCCTGCATGTGCACTTACTGACTCTTCCTCTCTTTGTCTCGCTCACCCCCTCCCCCCTCCTCATCCTTATCACTTTCTTGTTGGCCCTTCTCCCCCTTCTCCATCCTTGCCTCCCTCCAGGTGGTGGTATCGACTACGGTGAGCGTGGAGGGGCACGTTCTGTCGGTCTCAGACAACATGTTCGTCCACAACAACTCCAAACATGGCCGACGGGCCCGCAGACTCGACCCTGTGGAGGGGACGCAGTCATACCTAGAGCACGGTAAAGCGAGTGTGTGTGAGTCCCTGTGTGGATGAATCTGTGTGAGCCTAAGCAGCATGGCCACCAGATGGTTGATGGTTTAATCCTATCAGGTGATTCCTGCCCCTCCATCTGGCTAATCCAACCCACTACACACTCGCACAAACACACAGTGTGATTTTCTGTGTGTGTGAGATTAATATCATTATGACTCTTCTTTACAAACACACTCAGACTACAGCATGATTGTAATTCAGCCCATAATCACACACACACACTTTGAGGAGGGCTTGATTTTTGACAGATGATCTTTTATCGTAGGATTAGTTATCAGCTGTTACACAATACTAGAGCTGACATAAAGCTGACTGTATTCACCCTGTCTGCAGAATTAAAAAGCTCACTGAGTCTAATGTTTGTGTTTTTATCAGTTTCATATCATTTCTTTAAAAATAAGATTTCCATGATCTCATATCAGTCGAGTGAAACTAAAAAAAAGAGCAGAAACACTAGAGGATCACATTGCATTTTTATGGATAGAAGGACGAGGAAACATTAGCACATTGTGCTCTTATTTACAGATTATAAGACTTTTTTTTCAAAAATAAATCAGTTTGTGGCCTCAGTGTCACAGCTTGTGTTTATTTTGGGATATTTGGTCTTGATGTTCAGGGGGAGTGTTTGATAAAGAAAAAGAAAGCTCATTTACAAACTTTCAAAGTATTCAGATGCAGCTCAAAGTGTAATGAAATTGTGACTGCTGAACTTTTGTTTTATTTAGGAAAATTTGGTTATATTATTCAAATAACTTGCTCTTTGTTTCCATGTCAGTTCTAATTAGAGGTTGTTTTAAAAAATCCTGTTAAAGGAAATGATTAAGTCTCCAATTATTTTCATAACATGATCATGAAGCCTTAAAAAACAAACTGCTGAGCATTTCAGCATTCAACTGCCATCAAGAAGTCGAGAAAAAACCTACTTGAGTTCTTTTAGTTGACAATGCCATAAACAACTAGAAAAGCACTCGGAGAGCGCAGTCCTCCACCAGCACCACAGTCCTCTCCCATATTGTGATTTTCACCATAAGTATTAGTCCTACCTTTATTTCATCTCTCCTGAAAACATAACCTCCTTGGCGGAGGTAATAAAGGCATTTAAACTGTTTAAAGAGAGAGACTTTGACTTTTTTCTTGATTAATACAGGATTATATGAATCATGTTCCAAAGAGAACCCTAAACAAGCTGTTCTTTGAGTCCAGGAAGCACTCATTGTTCAAGAAATGTATAAGATTTAAAACAGAAAAGTAAAGAAAATTGAAGAAGTTCACTGCAACTTATCAGAAAAACAAGACAAGGGAAATTCATGTAAATTAAATGAAAAAGGATGATGATGAAACAGCTTTACAATGAGTACAAATATAAGCATATGTACGACACAGATTTCCTTTAGAAGCAACAGAAACAACAAGAGAATAAATAAATATGCTCCTATTTCCTAATGGAAATAGGGACCTCTGGCTCACACTCCTGCACAGTAGGTGGCAGTAATGCTCCTCTGACTTTGGATGCCACCCATCGTAAACAAGAAGAATAGAGCTAAATGCAGAGCTGTTACCATGGCAGAAACAGCGAAAAACCAGAAGAAAAGAAAAGTTCTATCAGAAGAGGCGAAAATAGAAAAATGGGAGAGTAACAAGCTAAATGCCCGGACAGGGATAAACATTGGCCTGGCGTTCACTCGCAGGCATGAGCTGAAAGAGGAGGAGGGATGTCGAATAGAAACATGATCAGACTGAACCTTACCAGTCCACATGACTTATTTGTCTCCTGGGACGTCCTGTTGGCCTGCCTCTCCTCCCTCTGTATGTCAACAAATACACGTTGCAACAGTGCAGTTACACTTAACAAACACCCATGAGTTCGTCACTACCATAAATTCTTCTTTTCAGTAAGAATATCATCGATTACACTTCTATTAAATTTTCACCTCCACCATTCAGACATGAGGACCCTCCTGAAAACCAGATGTAGCATCTCAAGAGGCTAACCTCTAATAAATCAGACGACAGGTCTATGGTCCATGGATCTGTCACTAACTTTAGTTCCTACTTTAGTCCACTTGTCTCCTCTTACCTCCCTTCCTTCGCCCACACACCCAACACAGCATCATGTGGATTTGCTGTTCATCATGAGACTGGGATCCACATTCAAGATTTCCTGCAGCTTAACAGAAGATTTGCAGAAGCCATGATGGAGGGATTCATGATTGGCTATATGGATTCATGTTGGGTGTTGGATGTGTATATTTGTATATATATATGTATATGTGTATTTTATATATCTATATATATATGTATCTATGCATATATGTGTATCCATAAATTAAGAGTTTAATGCTCTATTGTAAAGTGTCTTGAGAAAGCACTTGTTAGAATTGGGGCTATACAAATAAAGATTGATTGATTAATTGATTGAATGACCATAGAGGGCACTAGAGAGCTGAAAGCTGGAATCTCACTTAGTGCTGCTTTAATCAAGAAATAATAGTGAGTTTGTTAAGTGCTGTATCTTAAAGAAATTATTTACATTCTTGGTTAAAAAAAACAATATAAAATGTACACAAGCATGTCAGGCTCCTACAATGATGCACTTTTCGAACATGTTAGTTTCATGTTAGCTTTTAACAGCCTCCATCCCAGATCTAGTCGAAACATTTAAAAAATATACTTTAGTGTTTTCAGTTTCTGGGCATTTGGGTGATCACTCCTCATCAGGGCGAAGAGTCGGGTCTCAAGGCTCCACTGCCCCAAACATGACTCTGGATGTCATGAATAATTGATCATGTTTTTTGACATATTTTCTCTTTTCCATTTGTGTCTCCTCCCTCCCTGTAGGAGCAGCTCCCTGCATCAAGGCCATCAGCCCCAGTGAGGGCTGGACCACAGGGGGCGCTACAGTCATCATCATAGGAGACAACTTCTTTGACGGTCTCCAAGTGATCTTTGGTACCATGCTGGTGTGGAGCGAGGTCAGTCTGCCAACAACTGTCCCGTCTGCGTGTTGTTTCAGCCCCTCGGCCTTATGCTTCTGCCTCTGACCACTGGAAGTAAATCAATATGAAAACACACTTTCCCTCCTGGTCAGGCTCTTAACAGTGTGTATGACCAAGTGTGTACCTGTGTGTGAGTGTGTGTCTACCTGTGTTAGTCTAATTGAAGTTTGCTCCCTAATAAGTCCCCTCATACCCTTCCCCCACTTCCTTACCTCCCTCCCTCTGCCTAATTCTTTCTGCTGATCAAATCAGCACATTTTGATCGCCATCTACCCAAAGCTCACACACACACACACATGAGCCTGCACACACACAGTGGCAATCATAGTTTCCCCACACAACTCCTCTACAGCGTGTTTGTTTGTCTTCTGACTCCACTCACAGTGTGCGTCGAGCGACCGTGGCTCCAGTCCAACAAAAACACCAAATGTGTGTGCGCATCCTGGCATACGTGGATGGGAGTGTGTTTGTGTGTGTGTTAAGAGCCGAGGGGTTTGTTTACAGTGCTGAGAGCCACACTTACACACACTAACATGTGTACAGAGTCTCAGTTCAGCTTAGTTCAGACTGACTCAGGCGTTCGTTTGAATGGATTTCAGCCAACAGAATGTTTCATTTGCTCTCAACCTGATTATTGATTCTGAAGCCAGAATAAACACATCCTTTTTTAATTTATCAGTGGAAAGTGTTTCTGTGTTTGCCAAGTTTTGTTTATTTTTTGTCTCTGGAGGTATCTTTCCTTATACTGATTTATCCCAAAACTCAAGCCAAGATTTAAAAGCTCTGTTTAAAAGTCCATCTTTGAAAATATGATGTTTTTAATCCCAAACTCCTTAGTACAATGAGTGCTTTTAAACTGGTATTATACTCTGTGGATACGTGCATAATAAATGTATTTTTATACAAAACCCAAAACCGGTGAAGTTGGCACGTTGTGTAAATTGTAAATAAAAACAGAATACAATGATTTGCAAATCCTTTTCAACTTATATTCAATTGAATACACAGCAAAGACAAGATACTTAACGTTTGAACTGGTAAACTTTGTTATTTTTTGCAAATATCAGCTCATTTGGAATTTGATGCCTGCAACATGTTTCAAAAAAGCTGGCACAAGTGTCAAAAAAGACTGAGAAAGTTGAGGAATGCTCATCAAACACTTATTTGGAACATCCCACAGGTGAACAGGCTAATTGGGAACAGGTGGGTGCCATGATTGGGTATAAAAGCAGCTTCCCTGAAATGCTCAGTTATTCACAAACAAGGATGGGGCGAGGGTCACCACTTTGTGAACAAATGCTTGAGCAAATTGTCCAACAGTTTAAGAACAACATTTCTCAACCAGCTATTGCAAGGAATATAGGGATTTCATCATCTACGGTCCGTAATATCATCAAAAGGTTCAGAGAATCTGGAGAAATTACTGCACGTAAGCGGACAGGTCGAAAACCAACATTGAATGCCCGTGATCTTCGATCCCTCAGGCGGTACTGCATCAAAAACCGGCATTACTGTGTAAAGGATATCACCACATGGGCTCAGGAACACTTCAGAAAACGTCTACATCTGTAAGTGCAAGTTAAAACTCTACTATGCAAAGCCAAAGCCATTTATCAACACCCAGAAACGCCGCCGGCTTCGCTGGGCCCGAGCTCATCTAAGATGGACTGATGCAAAGTGGAAAAGTGTTCTGTGGTCTGACCAGTCCACATTTACAATTGTTTTTGGAAAATGTGGTTGTCATGTCCTCCGGACCAAAGAGGAAAAGAACCATCTGGACTGTTATAGGTGCAAAGTTCAAAAGCCAGCATCTGTGATGGTATGGGGATGTATTAGTGCCCATGGCATGGGTAACTTACACATCTGTGAAGACACCATTAATGCTGAAAGGTAAATACAGGTTTTGAAGCAACATATGTTGCCATCCAAGCAACATCTTTTTCATGGACGCCCCTGCTTATTTCAGCAAGACAATGCCAAGCCACATTCTGCACGTGTTACAACAGCGTGGCTTCGTAGTAAAAGAGTGCGGGTACTAGACTGGCCTGCCTGTAGTCCAGACCTGTCCCCCATTGAAAATGTGTGGTGCATTATGAAGCGTAAAATACAACAACAGAGACCCCGGACTGTTGAACAACTTAAGCTGTACATCAAGCAAGAATGGGAAAGAATTCCACCTGAAAAGCTTCAAAAATTGGTCTCCTCAGTTCCCAAACGTTTACTGAGTGTTGTTAAAAGGAAAGGCGATGTAACACAGTGGTAAAAATGACCCTGTGCCAACTTTTTTGCTGCCATTAAATTCTAAGTTGATTGTTTGCCGAGAAAATAAAGTTTCTCAGTTCGAACATTAAGTATCTTGTCTTTGCTGTGTATTCAATTGAATATAAGTTGAAAAGGATTTGCAAATCATTGTATTCTGTTTTTATTTACAATTTACACAACGTGCCAACTTCACTGGTTTTGGGTTGTAGTACAGTCCTATTCAATTAGCGGCCCGTGGGCCACATGTGGCCCGAAAGCAAAACTCAAGTGGCCCAAAATCAACGTGATTGGTACTTAGGTTTAGCAAGAACAACAGAAAAAACATTCACACTGACAAGGTCTTACAAAAATTACAACATTATTACAGACACTGAATGCAACACGTTCTGAAAGGTTACTATTAAGCAAGTTACTTTTAATGTACTTTCAAATGTGACCACAGATGGTGTTTTTAATCTGTACTTTTGTATATGTTCATTCGCGCCTTAGTATGTGCTTGTATTTACCTGTCAAAGCGTGTTGGAATTATTTTTTTGGAGTGTAAAATTTAAAGAAACAGTACTGTATGTCAGCAGAAGTTTAGTTGAAGTGCTGCTCTTTATTGAGTTTATGGCCTTTTGGGTGTGGCAGTAAATTAATAAACCTCCAGTGTGTTTGTTATCTATTTGTGTTTTTAAAGTGGTTAACTTTGCTAACTGTCTGCCAAAAATGTCCGGCCCAGCTCATGTCCTTAGTCTGAAAATCTGACCTGATTGAATTTCTAATTGAATAGCCCTGTTATAGTATTTAGTCCATAAACTAGATACGATATATTTTGTCACGTAAGATACTCTACTTTTTGACAGAATATGTGTCAAAACATGGCAGATATTGGTTGAAAGTCTTGTTTGTAGTCTGTAAAAAGGCTATCACAAGGAGATGTATAAGTCTGACCTACAGTACGTGAAACAAATGGTTAAAAATTGTAAAAGGAATTACTGTGATGTAGTATTTGACTGACAGACTAAGGACTCTAGAGGATCAATGTCATGAGCAGTGGGAGAAATGGACAGTGCTTGCACAACAAATGATGGCAGTGATAAGGCCATTCTGAACTCAAAACATTTATTTTATTTTTTTAGTTTTGTTATATCATTGTAATCATTGTGATATAACCCATCTTGGTAATATCCATGGATTTGGATTCATGTTAGTTTGTGGTCTAATGAATGGTACATGACCTTGCTGCAGCAATCTGACTTAAAACATCTAATTTGAGAAGTTGCCGGCTAAGGAATACAAATCTCACACATTTCGTAAAAAAAAAAATTACTTTAGCATCTAGTTATGCCAATGTTGTTTGTGTAGCTTTAACCTAGAATTGGGTTAATTACAAGGTTTTCTGTGGCACCATTAACTGCTATACATTTCACTTTAAGATTCAGTTTCCCCACTGTAATTGTTTACAGGTCATCAAATATGGGGTAGTTCACCATAGCTACAGCTCCAACTAGTGGCCGGAGGCTGCAATACAACTAGGATTATACATTAGCCAGATATGCTGTACTACATAAAATAGGTTAAAGATTTATGCATCCAAGTTTTAGATAATTTTAAATCACTCAAATTTATTTAAAAAAAATGCAGTTGTAAACTAACATAGAAAAAAAGCATATTTAACAAAAATAAACAAGACAGAAAAGTTTGAAATTTACTCTTCACAGTTAAAACTTAGTAAAATGATCAATTAAGCTGTATCTCTACAAGCGTCTGCACATCATGGACTTTTGACAGAATTGCAATCGGCTGAAACAGCCCGCTAAACCAACTTTGGAGACCACTGATTTTAACAACCCACTGAAACATGTCTGTGGTTTGACTAGATGTAGAGCTGTGGTTGTGATTTTTCTGTCATTCCTTCCCCTTGTAGTAAAAAAAACTATTTTCTGTCGCTGCCATACTCACTAACAGGAGGCCATTAAATAAGAATAAAAAATAATTATTACATTGCTACAGAGGTTGGGAAAATTAATAAACCAAAACATGTATTGTATTAATGAACTGTGTTTATATTATTAATATTTTACCCCAAGCTTTGCTTTGAAAAGCAATACAGTTAAGAGCTACTGGCATTTGAATGGTACTGTTGTTTATTTTGGAAAGAAAGAGAGCATTTCAGTATGTCCTAAGTACCTACTTAAACAAAAATCTTTTTCAGACAAGACAAACAAGCCACAATTCAGGATTTTAGAGCAGTGGCTAAGATGAGCTATCAACTCTCACCACAATTTGAGAAGCACTGATGTAGAGGATGTAAGGAAACTATTTTGTTTGGTTTTGAAAAGAAATAGAACAAAAATATTGCACCAAAGTGGAAGCCCAGAATGTTTTTTTGCATATTTACTCAAGAACCTAAATTAGCACTCCATGAAACTACTCAGTTTAAAGGATATCGTACCTATTATAAAATGTACTTAAAGTATATTTAGCACACCTTAAATGGAAAGAATATCTAATGGTTAAGTAGAGCTGGAATATGATGACATACACTTTTTTTGTATATGAGATATAACTAATCATAAAAATTGAGCTAAATAGTAAAGTATGATGGCAACTTTGTAGTTTCGTCTGATTTATTTTAGAAAAATATGTAAGTTAATGGCAAAATGAAGATGATGTTTGTCATATTTTTGTATAATCAAATTGCATTTGAGCAAATAAACAGAGAATACCAAATATATGAAATGTTATCAATTCTTTAAAGTTGTTTTAGAGATTGTGGAGACTGCATAATACTTACTTTAATTTACTTTCCTTCCTCTTATAGCTGATCACGCCACACGCCATTCGGGTGCAGACGCCTCCTCGACATATCCCTGGTGTCGTCGAAGTCACGCTGTCCTACAAATCCAAACAATTCTGCAAAGGCACACCAGGAAGGTTCATCTACACAGGTAGGCCAACTGTACACACGAACACATGCACACTAACACACTTTCTTGATTAAAGAACATTTTGAAGGTGGGTTTGATTTTCATATTTATTCTAATTGTTTGTTTGCATTTGTAAGATTCTTCGTCATGTGTGTTTGTGTTGTAGTTCACTCTGGGGCCAGACAGTGTTGAACTAATGACTGTAGATTAGTCAACATTAACGAGCCGCACTCGTTACAATGTTGCCATAATCACAGGCTCGTTAAAGCAGCTACAATTAAACAGTCTGCTCTTTATAGCCCTCCATACTGAAACTATTAGTGAAATCATCCAGAACACCCAGTTTACTAACACACACAAACGTTAAGCACACAACACGCTGGAGGAGGAGTGAGTGATTACTGACTGGGACTGAGGGTTTTCCTGCTGAAGAAAAGTAGTGAAGGGAATTAAAAGATGGATTAGAAGTGGATGTGTGGATGTTTGCCCATTTGTTCGCACATACATGTGGAAGCGGATGAAGGTGATGTGATGTCTGGTATTGATCCGCTCAACATGGCTCCATCACGCCGTAACGATGACGTCAGACTGGGGAGAAAAACAGCCTCTGTGTAAATTCTCAGAGGTTTGAGACATTTAATGACCCAATTAACCAAGAATAGATTTGATGATTAAAACCTGATCAATGAAGATAAAAAGAATCAATATGGATAAATTGCCTGATTTTTATGTCGCTCATAAAAGGTTTAATTCCATCTGCTCAAGTTGAAAATGTTAAGGAGAATCATCGGCAAAGACAAGGGTCAGATAGATTGTAAGGCATCATATCAAGAAAAATAATGATAATTAAAAAGGAAAAACATTAAAAAAAGACCTGATCCATAACAAGAGCTCCACTGAGGAGCTTTTAAGCTGTTGTAAAACAAACTGAAACAATTGTGTCTCTTTCTTTGCTGCATAAATGAACAATACCATCAGTAGTAGGTTGATATTTTCTTCATAACTATATTTCATGCTTAATATTACTACTTTAGGGCAGATGTCAGCAGAGGAGATGCATACAGGAGAGCTGAGAGGATTTTACAAATCGCAAATATTAGTCATTTTGAATTTGATGCCTGCAGCTAAGGATGCAACGGTTACCGGTAAAATGGTAACCCGCGGTAAATTTTCCACGGTAATCATTATCGTGTCTCTTTAAAATTACCGTTATACCCTATTGAGTACCACAGTGTGTCAATAGCTCACGGTGATGCTGCTCTTTGCCTGGAAAAGCGGGAACTACATCTGCCCTTCGATGAAGCAGACTCACGGGAGGCGCAGTTTGCAGTGTTTGGCCTCTGAGTCTGAGAGCCAAAGTTAGAGATACAGCAGAGATTTTTTCTCTTGAAACAGACTCTGAAGTCTGGTTAAATTTTGGATTTTACAAGGATGTTGAGGGGAAACTGATAGAAGACAGTCACTCTGTTCAAACATGAAGCTGCGGCGAAAGAAAAGACGTGCACTATTAAAACTGCCGTAACTCCTCGAGTAAATGAGATAGAGAGAGAGAAGATTCAGTGAGTCATACCTGAGTGAATTATAGGTGGTTTATTAGTCTTCTCTTCTCTAAAGAATGTATAACCCTTGTAAATAATAGCATAATGGTCATTCTGAAGTGTGTTCTTGCCGTACTCTTGCTATGTATTCGCCTTATTTCACAGTAGATCGTCTTTTCCTTTTTTTTTCATAGTTTGTGTTTTATGGATTTCATTGATCGTAATTTCGTAAAATCAGAGGATAGTCATGAATGGGGCTAACTGCTTCAGGATAACGTCAGTAAAACAAGAAAAAATAAAATAAAAAGACCTGGACAGGGTCCAATATAACGAGCTGTAACATGGAAACTAACGCTGCAGGCAAACTAAAATGTGTGAGTGTTAGTAAAATAGGTTAAATTTATTTTTTGTCATCTCAAAACTTTAAACATGTTAATTTACAATTGTTTATAAAGAGAATCCTATTCAAAGTTAAAATATATTTTTTCTTTTCTTGTAATTACACACAGTTCAATCATTTATAACATAATAAAGACAAATATTTGCTAGAATTGTTTACTCTTATTTCTCTTGAAAGAAGGGTAAAAAATGTACCCAAAGGGCATTTCTTGACACATTTATTGCATAAAAGACAAAAGAACTGTTAAGATTATAATATTAAAGGGGTTAAATGATTTCAATTCTGTGTAAAAGTACTTTTTGAACATTTTGAGCACACTTACAACAATACCGCGATAATAATGATAACCATGATAAATTTGGTCACAATAACCATGATACAAAATTTTCATATCGTTACATCCCTACCTGCAACATGTTCCAAAAAGCTGGGACAGGTACTAAAAAAAGACTGAAAAAGTTGTTGAATGTTAAAAGAAAACACCTGTTTGTAAAACTGCACAGGTGAGCAGTTGACTGGAAACAGGTGGGTGTCATGACTGGGTATAAAAGGAGCATCCCAAACGATTCGTTCACAAACAAGGATGGCACAATATTCATCTTTTTTAACAACTGTGTGAGAAATAGTTGAACAGTTTAAGAACATTTCTCAACATACAATTTTAGAAAATCTAGAGAAATCTCAGAATGTAAGCAGCAAAGGTGAAACCAACACTGAATGCCCGTTACCTTTAATAACTCTGCTGGTACTGCTTTTATAACAAAACTCATTCTGTAAAGTGATACCACGTGGACACAGTAACACTTCTGACATTATTGTCATCAAAATTCACTTAAGTTAAAACTCTACCATGCAAAATACTTGTGTTGTGCTCAAGACCACACTATCTGAGACCAAGACTTCCCTGACACCAGAATGCACTGAGACCAAGACAAGACCAAGACTTCTGGAAGACGAGACCGAGTCGAGTCGAGCCTGAGACAAGACCAAGACCATCAAAATCAATTTTCAAAACCATGACAAGGTTGAACAGTTATGAACAGGACAGTTGCAGTCATCACAGGAGAAATAACACATGAGTTGAAGCTTTTTGTTGTTTTACCAAGTGCTCCTCCATGTTCACATTAATGATGTTTAAGAAACGCAGATCAGTGCTGGTCTTGATCGGTCTTGATGGAAAATCCCAAGTCCGGCCAGACTGAGACTGAGGGCGTTTTCACATTAGGTCCACTTGTTTCGAACCGTGCTGCAGCGCGGTTCGCCATGGGTTCGCTGGCTTGCATTCACATTGGCAATATCGAACCGTGCCCGGACCCACTTGTGTATCTACTCAGTTTAAAACAGCAGGGGGCGATATGCACGTAACTGGTAACCAAACCTGCTACGGAGGAGAACGAAGAAGAGGCTACCATGGTAACCATTTCCTACACCAGACAACCAATGTTTACGTTTCGCTCTCTTCTACATTTTCCTTCAAATGTGTTTTTTTTATCGTGTTTGAGACGGCATCAGCGACCTTCTGGACCCTTGTAAATCATCGTAATCCTCAACCAGAATAAACAAATCAACAAATTGAGTAAGCAAAAGATTCAACCGCGGGATTAACAGGAAGTAATGCATCAAAAGTAGATCGGTTCGGACCACTTTGTTTCACACCAGTGAAACCGCACCAAATGTTGGGAGATGGAGCGGATCGAGACCACCCCTTCATGGAGGTCTCGGACCCGCTGATTTGGTGCGCACCAAAGTGCGGTGGTTGCATTCACATTGATACTAACGTACCAAACCCTGGGCCAAAACTTCTTTGGTGCCCACTAAATGTGGTTGATGTGAAAACGCCCTGAGACAAGACCAAGACCTTCAAAATGTGGTGTCAAGACAAAGACAGGTCTTGAGTAACACAACACTACAAAGTTCTTGCTAACACTCTGTGTTTTAATGTCAGTGTCTTAGTTTTTCAACAGCTTCTTTTTAAGTTTTACAGGCTTTTAGAAAAACTAGATGGGGAAAAGTAGGTGAATTCATTTGTATTATAGAACATTATAATATTATAGGACATCAGGATAAAGGTATTTTTACAATAAGGACAAGAAAAGAGATTAAGAAAACTTAAATAGACTTTATTAACCATTTAAAGAGCCATTTAAACCTACTTTCTCTGCTAAAACTGCTTGTAGCATTTTCCTCCTTAAACGTTCTTCAGTCAAAACATCTTTGGTCACAGCCTGAGGCCAACCGGTCAGTAATTGGTACGGCTTGTGTCAAACTGCTTCTCCTATTGGGCCAGAACGACCCCTTGTGACCTTGTGATTGGCTGATCACTTCAGCATGTGACCCAGGAAACACAATCTTTAGCTGCGGCCCCCTGCCCCCCCCTCAAGGTCAACCTCTCTCGAGAAGTCACAGGGAATGGGTCACGGTGGTGAATGCTGATTGGCTGTTTTGGCTTTTTCCAGTTTTTAGCTGTGCGGTTGCCTCTGGGTGTGAGGACTGAGCAATTAAGCACACATGCACATACGCAACTGCACAACAGCACACAATACAAACACACACCAAGCACTCGCAAAGGGTCATGTCTTACACAAGTTACCACACACACTTTCAAACAAGGGTGGGAGTTAAAAGTAATTGTAAATCAGAGAGATATGAGGGGGAGATGAAGGGTAGTCTGCCAAACAGATGGCCCACCACACATATACGCACACATCAAACTGTATACACACATGTACACACACTGCACACACATTTACAGATCCCAAGTTTAACTGCTTTATCAGCCCAGCGGGAGAAATGAACATGGTCAGCGGCGCACACATTTAAACACACACTGGTAAAAGTAACAATCAATACGTGCACACACACATAAAGACACAAACAAACACACACATTCAGATATAGAGCTGATTTAATGTCAATGCAGCTGCATAACAAAATCAATAGGTCATCAGTGTCACAGAGACTTGAAGCATTAGCTTATAAAACAGTAAAATGTTGCATTAATGTCAGGGCAGTCGTTTGATCGATACTACATTTTGGATAAACAATTATATTTTGAGTTTTAACTGCAATGAACTTATTTTTTGATCACATGATTGATGGAGAGGTAGATACTCAAAAGTTGTTATGAATTACTTTTTATCTCGTTCTTCATTTAAAAGTGTGTCCATCAGGGAAGTATGTGATTTAAGTTGAACAAAAAATTGTAATAATCTCGGTAGGGGATCAGATGCAGCTCTGTTCCCCTCCCCTTTGGAAACCCTCACATCTGAGGGGCAGGGAGGCTAAAAGAGGAGTCATTACAGGCTGTGAAACAGACTTTTTAAATGGTCATGGTGTCTGCCTTTGGCGAGCAGAGAGCACACATGTAGAGGGTGACTTTATAGTTATTATGTGATTAGGAAACACCGGTGGAGAGGTGGTGAAAATCTAAGTGCTTTAAGACATTTTCTTTTAAAAGGCATAGCACATTTCTCTGTGAACTAAGAGTTTAGAAAATAATGTAACGTTCTTCTGCTCTCCAGTCCCCATAGCACAACAATAACTGCAGAGAATATTGATGTTACAGGACATGGGACCTCTACCCTATTACTTCATATCATAGGAGACCTGTTACTTTATTTTAAGGAGATTATGATTTTTCCTTCTCTAAAAACAGATCGATAACAGTCTTAAGATTTACTTTACAATGGCTGACAGTGTTCTTGAAAACTGCAACAGGAAAAGTTTATCACAAAGATGATTCTACTTCAAGCTGTTAGGACTACAGCTCACTGTTTTTATTACTGGTGCAGCACACAGGGGGAGAGGGGGAAGTCCAGGTGCCACAGACTTTGTCCTGTGCACAGAAGTGCTCTATAAACAGGAGAAGACATGCAAAACACACCAAAGACATAGGGTACCAGAAAAACAATATTACCTCTTAAAGAAATACAGTAGGCAAAAGTGCAAGATTATTCTCTGAACCCTGATTAATGAGATGTTTGCAGTTTTCTAGGCTCCGGGTCAGTCTGTGTAAGTAGGTTAAGTAATAATTAAAGATACTATGAGGAGTTTCTAAGTAATTACAAAAAAGTCTCACTTTTAGATATATGCCTGATGGAAATACACACTTTAAGATGAGTTTTATAGCATCAAAATAGGTTATCTATAAATGCTATTCCTTAGCTTCGCGGTCAGGTCGGACAGGACTGGACTGGCCTGGATACTCAACTTCAGGAACAAGACAATTAAAACTAGAGCAAATTTATATTATTCAAACATGTCTTAGAGCACCGGCTGTAAGTAGCCATATATAGCCGGCTACAAAACTACAATACTAAGTTTTCCACAAATTGCTTGTTGACACACATCAAAAACTACCGCTACATAACTAGAAAGAGAAACATTACCTCGTCGCTTTGCATCCTGTAAGTTGTTGAAAAAAGAAGTTGTAAAGCAATGCAGAGTTCTGAGGAAGGTCCGAGCTGCATTCATTAGCATCACAACAAACGCACGCTTTGGATTGGGTCACGTCTTTACCACAGTCGCCGCGCATGCTCATGGGTAGCAGAGTCTTTATGTCGCCGGAGATAGATTCTCCTCATAGCACCTTTAAACTACAAGCTGTCTTAAAGAAAACATTTTCATTCTGTTACTTTTACTTTGTAACTTTTAATATGTATAAAGTACTTATTCCATGTTCTCTCAGGATCTCTAAGTGTCATGTCATCTTAGCATAGAAATTGGGGTTTTCCTATGACAAACTTTTGACTTGGGATCTCAAGAAAACAGCCAACATATAAATGTTATGACGGGAAGCATAGTGGCTAAGATATATGGATGCATGATCTCCCAGTGCTCTTGTCATTATTTAACATAAAAGCCATCCCTTCACTGTATGTTTTATCTAAAAAGTGCCAAATATCAATGTTTCCTTCCACTAAAACCCTTTAATTCTAGCAATAGGACATAGTCGCCCCCAGAATTTACCAAATTTGACAAATCTGTCATCGTACCAGACATCAGTGATCACCAACTGGTGGTCTTATTTCTTATATAGCATAAAGTGAGCATGTATTGATAGATACTTTATTATACATTCATACTGTTTCTGCTTGATTTTTCTGTCAAAGTGTATCAGATTGTTGTTTTCAAATATGAAATATTCAACATTTTCTTCCAGGGGGAGCATGCCCCAGACCCCCTGACCTGTTTTCATGCCTGAATTAATAGGTCACCACATTGTGTAACTCAAAATGCTTTTCTCACTGTGGGATATTTGTTGTTTGCTCCTTAAGAGGCTTTTGTGGGGCAAACACTCCTCGGGGAGAAATTTAAAAAATGTAGGGCTGTCCAAGTGATTTGTACAAGTTTAATTTTTATGTATTTGACCTCTGGTGTAGGAAAATAAGGAATAAAGAAAAAAGTTTGATATTGCACAGTGGAAAATATGAGTCCACTAAACTGTTTGCAATATTTTTAAACAGAAATTAGACTTTTTTCAGTCCATTTTGTGAGAGCGTAAGGATGCTGAGGTGTTTTTTTTTTACTGTTAATTTGTGCCTAGAACCTTAACTACAATGCATCTAAAAGGACAAAATTGTGTGTAGTTGTTCTATGATTATTAATGACCTATGCATTAATTGTAAACCTTAATTACCTTGTAAGTGTTGCATGAACATCAGCACTCTAAAATGCCCCCCAAAAAAAACAAAAAAACAGAGAAGAGCATAAAAACAGAAACTTTCAAAAACACATTCGGAAATATTGATCCACTCATAAGTTGATCATCTACACACACACACAAGGGTACACACATGTAGATACACACATATGATACACACATACAAACACTCAAAGTCGCAAAGAGAAGAAGAGCTCAAGAGAGAGATCTCATCTCATAAGGGGAAGAATGAAGCAATAATTCAGTGGTATTGAACTGCTGGCTGGCTACAGAATCGATCCCACCTCACCTCCTTCTCTTCTTCTTCATCCTCTTCAGCCTCCTCTGTACTTTCACTCAATTCCATGAATGTAAAGACAATATCTACCCCAACCACCATTTTCTGTTTATTTCCCACGCTTTGGTCGAATAAACTGTCCCAAAATATTAACAAATATGTCACCTACGTGTAATAATAGAACACAAAAACTCCAGTGTGAAGCTTTCGCCTCTTCCCCCTCTCCACTCCCCTTCTGACGTTTTATTGTGAAACAGGAGTGGAGGGTCTGTCCTCATGAAACTTCTATGAGTATTGATCTGCGGGCAGCTCTGGAGTCTGAGAGAAAAGAGTGAGGCTGGAGGAGGAGTGATGCAGGGATGGAGGGATGAAAGTGGCAGAGGGTGTAGTTAAGATGGAGGGAGGGGGGAGGATGCAGAAAGTATGCAGAGAGATGCTCGCGGAGGCAGCATGGCGGCAAAAGGAGTCGAGAAAAACAAAAATCCAGACCGCAGAGTCTTCTAACTACCTGCTGAAGTGTCTTATTCAGACAAAAATATTACAGTGGACAGCAGGGCTAACAAACACTGGTGATATAATACCATACCATTATATGATACAATATGATATCCGACAATGCAATGTAAGATGATACAACACTCAACAATACAACAAATGTTAAACGATAAGGTTAAATATACAATGCAATGCCATACAGTGGTGTGTGTACATAAAGGACAATACCCCTTTCAAGCATGAATTATTTAATTACAAGGGAATACTTTTTTTAGAATGTTAGTTTATACTTTCAACAAGTGAAACATCATTATCAGTTTTTATTTCTTATTTCAAACACTTCCCCAACACAGTATAAATAGTAATTTAGTAAAACATAAAGGGACTGTGAGGAGTTTCTAAGGAATTACAAAAAAGTCTCACTTTTAGATGCCTGATGGAAATACACACTTTAAGATGAGTTTTATAGCATCAAAATAGGTTATCTATAAATGCTATTCCTTAGCTTCGTGGTCGGGTCGGACAGGGCTGGACTGGCCTGGATACTCAACTACAAGACAGTTAAAACTAGAGCAAATTTATATTATTCAGACACGTCTTAGAGCATCGGGCTGTAAGTAGCGATATATAACCGGCTACAAAACTACAATACTAAGTTTTCCAAAAATTGCTTGTTGTCACACATCAAAAACTACCGCTACGTAACTAGAAAGAGATACATTACCTCTTCGCTTTGCATCCTGTAAGTTGTTGAAAAAAGAAGTTGTAAAGCAATGCAGAGTTCTGAGGAAGGTCCGAGCTGCATTCATTAGCATCACAACAAACACACGACCTCCAAAGTCTTGCAAAGACTGTGATGGATAGATTTAAGTTTTTCATATATTCTCGGCAGGTGGGGTAAAATACCAAATAAACACCTGGTTCCAATTAATCACCCGGTCCCAAATAAACGCCCGGTGTAGCAGTACATTTTGACAAATAGACGCCTGTTCCAAATAAACGCCTGGTGTAATTTATTCGGCACAGCCTAGGAGCTACAGTTGAAGTTTACAGAACACACATCCAAACACTGAGCTCACAACTGACAGCTCACACTTAAAAAGAATCATGACCAGACTGAACCTTGTCAGTCCACATGGTTTATTTGTCTCTATGGACATCCTGTTGGCTTCTCCTCCCTTTGTATGTCAACAAATGCAGGTTGGTCTGAGGCGCTCTGTTTCACAACAGTACAGTTACTCTCAGTGTCCACAGAGGGCACTAGAGCGCAGAAAGATAGAATCTTACATACTAGGGCTTTGAAAATTCAAAGAAGAAGACGTTGCCACTGCCGCTGTTTGTTTTTTGTCCTTAACTAACGTCAGGAGGCCGGTCATGTCAGTTAGTGGTACATTGCTGCTTATATCCATCACCCCTGTGCAGCGAAAAAAAAAAAGTACGACTTTAACTAACCTACCAGTCATTCCTAAACAGTTTTAAGAGTGTTTAGAGAGAGCTGAGTTGAAAGAAAAAGACAAGAGTGTAACAACGGTACTGCAATTTTGCCTTTAAAATGTCCAGGTGTTAGTCATACTGGTGTAAATAAATCATTTGATTATATTTATCATATTTTTTCATTTTTTGCTAAGCAAGATTTTTGTCCAAAAGGAATTAAACGTCTGTCCCAAATAGTCGCCTGGTCCCGAATAAACGCCTGGTCTGCTCAGTGATCAAAACAAATTAACGCCCCGGCTTTTATTTGGTATTTAACGGCATTTAACTTTTTATTCATAGTTACAATTTTAACCACCACCGAGGAGTTTATGTTTTTGTCGATGTTAGTGCGTTAGGTTGTTAACAGGAGAACTCAAAAAGCTAGGAACTGAATGTGAAGACATTTTCAGGACAAGCTGGTGATGACACAAGAAAGAGGTGATTTGATTCTGGTGGTGATACAAATACGGCTGCACATCCAGGAACCATTAAAAATCTTTGTTGGGGTATTCTTGGTTGGTTCCAGCAGTTGGACACTCTCAGTCACTGCAAGGTTCTGTTAATCCAATATGGGATGGTTCTAGCTAAGAGAATTATTCTTGTCTGGAACAAAGAGTTAAGAATCTCCAAGTTTTGAGGCCTGGCTCATGGAGTTTCTCAAATACCTTGTATCTGGAGAAAATCAGATTTGAGATATCAGGGAAATCAAATAAATTTCATCAGATATGGCATCCATTTCTTGATTATATCACACAGTGGCTCAATGCCTTGATTGTTTTTGAATACTTCATTTTCTATAATTTGAATTTTTATTCTATTTTATTCTATTTAAGTATAATGTGAACACAGACGACCTCAGCAACTTGTTGGAGAGTACAGTTTTTTATTTTGTTTTTTTTTTTAGCCTGCTTTACGGGAGAGGAGCGGGAAGAAAGGGGTAAATGTTTAGGTTGTTACTTGCCTACTTTTTTCTGTTTAGTTTTCCGATGTTCTGTTTTGCACATCTAAAATTGAACAAAGAGAGTATTCAAAAACTCTTTGTTGGCATTGTGGGATGGGGCAGCTTTCCACATTTTTGTCAATAACTCACCCAGCAGTGTTGGAAAACTTCTTTTGGAGGTTTGTGCTCTAACAGCTCTTCTGGCCACGTATGGCACCAGGACCACAGGTTGCCCTTCTTCAATCTAACGTTTAAACTTCAACATTTTTGATGAGTAAATGAAAACTTCTCTTTAATGAAGTGCTGGTTTCTGCAGCTGGACTTGTGGAAATCCGCTGGTTCAATGAGCGCATTGTTCTAATGACAATCATGTTGTGGTTAAGACCACTAAAAGTCATCTTGTTATGTTGGGTGAGTGTTATATTAGTATCTTCTGTTGTAAAAAGTCTCCAGAGATCCACATGGTGAGTGTATCTGAGGCTGGCAGTTGATTGTGACAGTTGATACCCCGCTGACTGTTAGGCAGCTGTTTCTGTTGTTTCTCCAACCTTAACTGAATTTAGATTTGGCCTTCTCTTGTTTGGACCCGCTAGCTCTCATTGTCTTCATCTCGTTCCTTTACATTACCTACAGTATGTTCTCTACTTATTTTATCCCTGGTTTATCACCCACATCTTACATGATTCTCTCTGCTCTCCACGACCAACTCTGACTCACAAAAACATCCCACAATTATTCTTAAATACAAATCAAAATTTGTCCAGTTAAAAAAGTGTTTCCAAAGTTTGGGAATATTTGTTCTTGGCACTTTAACATCTGGTAATTTTACAGCCTATAACTCATGAAGATATGCTGCAAACAAATTGAGGGCTTGGACCTAACAGAAACCAGAACCTTGGGTGTGAGGCGATAATTAAACAAAGGCACATTAAACAGGCACGCTCACAAGAAGAAACAAGCAAAAAACACAAATTGTACAACATTCAGCTGCAAGTAATTTATCAGAGCTAGAAGTGGAAAGTACCAAATAATCTCTCCTGCTGCACACTTGGAAGTTACCCTTGAATACACTTGCACATTCAGACATAGTAACTTTGGGATAATAGACATTCAGTTTTGGTAATCCAACATGCACACACTACACTGTAGCCCCTATGACTGTCAGAGCTCCACTTGATTGATTGTTTATAGGTTAAAGACTGAGGAAGACGGTGATTTCAACATTAAAACAATCACTAAATGCTCTCAAAAAGCATTTCATATTACATCTGCAGTCTTATAAACACATATGCTTCTGACAGCATCGTAACTCCATCAAGTGTTTCCATCTTTGCTCATGTACTGTAGAATTAAACCTTTCACATGGTCTCTGCAAACAATTACTGACTTAACTGGGCTTAAAGGATATTTCTCATCCAAATTACTCCCTGAAATGCAACTGATGGATTTAATCAGGGCGTTGTTGGAATAATCTTTTTCAGCCTTAAACTGAGTGTTGAGTTTAGACTTAATGTTGTCCTAAAACAATGACTACCTTTGTAAAGTTAGTGCAACTGCAGAGCACTAGCCACACTTTGTGATAAGAACACTTCCTGAGTCAAGTGCATAGAATTCACATTTTTATTTACTTAGGCCAAGGAAATAAGCAAGTAGGGTTATTGGAGCCTGGCCCACACCCGGACCAGAAGGTGGCGGTAATGCCCATTGTAAAGGTGGCCAACTGCCGTTGAACTCCACGAAGAAGAAGAAGAAGAAGAAGAAGAAGAAGAAGAAGAATTCACATTTTAGTGTTTTATCCAAACAGGTACTGCCTTTGCCAGAAACAAACAGTGCACTTAAGTGTAGCTATAGGAGCACAAGAGGTCACACACACTTAATGTTCAACAACATCACATTTATGAACTCTTGCTTGTATTTGGATTTTAGGTTGTGTCATTGTCAGGGTTGATTGTTGTTTTTCTGTCTAAAAGTTCGGGCAATGTCAGATTTTATCAGATGGTCTTAAGTCCTGCGTGACTTGATTTCTTTTTCTGTCATCGGGTTGACCCAAGGGTAGACCAAAATAATGTTTTTGATATGGTGGTCCCCAGATTAGATTCAAAAGCTCCCTTTATTTACCAAACCACTTGTCAAGGATTACAGGCTATGGACTGTAATCCTTGTAAAAATAAACAAATTCCATGTTAATATGTTACTCACAAAAGAGAAAAGTGAGCTTGGTAAGCTCGCTGACTGAAGGTTTTTAACTGTTACACTGTATAACCTTTTTTTTTTCATAATGAGCTCCTCCATTGTTTGCTTTGACCCTGCCACCATAAAGTTTAACACGCTTGACTCGAAGCGGCAGGGCAAAGTCAGTGAAAAGAGCTTAAGAGTCCTTACAACCAGCTACATTGGACCGGTAGCGGGTTGGAATCATGTGACCCAAGCCTCTTTTTACAGCATTAGTGTTAATCATATACTAGAAACTAAGATTATTGTCAGCAGGAAGGAATCCAATGAAATATTTCATTTAAAAATTCACTGTATAGGCCTTCACAGTAGTGTTAACTTGGTGTTAATCACACTCCACATTTCCCATCACAGCTGGATCTCCAAATACACACAAGCAGACATTCCAACTCACAGCTATGCTCCCCCCTGATCCTGTGTCTCCTCTTTAGCACAGCACAGAGAGGGGACCACACTGACCCCCTGTGATGCTTTTTTAACATTTAGGCCAGGTTTACATGGCGCCGAAAATGGTCATATCTGATAAGTTTTCATTGCCTTTTGGCCTTGCGTCTACATGGAAACTCGTTGAAAACGGAAACTTTTGAAAACAGGCTCCAGAGTGGAAAGATTTGAATCCGCTCTCCATTTAGCTCCGTGTAAACCCGTATCAGAGCGTTTCAGGGTGAAATGCTGACGTCACCGCATGCCCAGTACTCTTTCAGATGAAGGCTGCGTGCACATACCAGGAACAACAACAGCTTCGGCCGTCTGCCGAGTAACGTGTAAGTCTCTTCCCGTGCTCAGTTTGTTATCCAGACGAGCTGATTTGTTGTCCAGAAAAGAAACTCCATGCATCTTTGTGCATCTATTCACCATTGTTGTTTGTGAAAGGTTTTCTTCTTCCTTCGTGTGTTGTAGCAGTGCTGCCTCTCTGCAGACCTACACCACCATCTACTGAACCGGCATGCATACTACAGCGGATTAACCCGTCTCCGAGTGTCGTTGTCTGAACGCAGAAGAATTCTAAAACGCAAAGGACAAATCTTTGCGTCTTTAAGTCAGGAGTTTCCGTGTAAATGTAGCCTTAAAGTAAAGGCATAATGTCCCTGTTGTTAAACTGTTCCAGAAAACTTAAATGGCAAATTAAGGCCCTATTTACACAACAACATTCTCATCAGAAACAGTTTTTTCCTTTGCATTTTTGAAAGTGCTCCATGTTCACACGGAGACACGAGAACAACTTAAAACGCTGTACATGCAAGCCAAGCCAGTATGTTGGTTTGTACTGAAACAGCAGTGTTAGATCACCAGAAAGCTTTCCAGTGAAGACATGTTTCTTAAAAACAACAATGGCAATGGGATGCATGAAGATTCAGGGGCTTCTTGTCTGGACAACAAATCTGTCTGGATAACAAACTGAGGACAGTAACCAGCACACATGTTGCTCTTTAGACAGCCAAAAAGATATTGTTGTTGTTGTTGTTTCTGGGATGTACATGCAATCTTTAGCTGAAAGAGAACTGCACATGCACTCTACGAATGTGCTTTCTCTGGTAACACTGATTCCCGTTTACATGGATTTGGATACAAAAATGGTTTCAAAATTCTTGCCTGCGGACCCCAGTTTCAAAAGTTTGTGGATTCAGACACTTTGGGCACTATTCTTGTCTAAACTGAAGGTGCAAACACAATGAAAACTCTCCATCTCGGTCATTTTAGTTGTTGTGTTACCAGGGCCTAAGTTAAGCACATCTGTGAAATGAAAGACTCATCCTGTTAAGCATCACCTTCCTCCTCTTGCTTTTCTTTCTCATGCAGCACTAAACGAGCCGACCATTGACTATGGCTTCCAGAGGCTTCAGAAGGTCATCCCTCGACACCCCGGAGATCCTGAGAGGCTGCCAAAGGTACAAATACATCCCATTTATAAACTCATCCAGTGAATCAAATTAAACATCTTCATTGAGGGGGCTTTTTCTCATGATATGATTTCAGTGCAAATAAAAAAGAAGATCAGTGCAGTGACTTTGATTCACATCGAGTCATTCTGCTTTCAAAGAACACAAACACACACAAAGATGCTCCAACACTGAACCAAATGCTCACTACAAATAATTTTGTGTTTACATTTTGTTTCTTTTATTTGGGTTATTCTTGTATTTGTGTTTTCAAATCTCCTGTGGGTTGTGTTTTTACCTCTCTGTGAACTCTGTAAGTGTGAGCAGTTTAACCTCGTTTACACGGTGACTGTTTGAACCTCTCTGGATCACACTCATCGGATTATTTGTTTATCAGCTGGAGATCAAATACGCCGTTTAAAGGAAAGGCAGATGTTAACAATTAACACCAGACAATGAGCTCGGCTTTGATTCTAAACGCAGTCATCTTAATGCAGCCTGATGTCTCAAAGTGAATGCATGCCTGTGATTTTGTATTTGTGCCTGTCCCGACTAAAATGGCCTGTCAGGGTGGGCGGGATCATGACCCTTTAAACAGCTGCGATTGATTGGGTCTCCAACCTGACTGGAGCAGGTCCAGGGTTGACTGTCTTTGGCCATGGCATCATCAAATAATGGGCGGTGGCCATGATGCAATCATGTGGCGATGCCGTGATGTCATTATGGGTGTGAGGCTGCCTCCCTGACTCCTGCACATGTGTTACCAATAGACTCCGAGAACATGTGAGATACAGCACTCAAAGTTCACACCTAAATGTTTGTGAAGGGATTCATAGTTTTCAATGAGCTATACAGCTTTCACTTGCTTTGGAGTTTGCCAATCTAAAAATTTCTTTCTCAAACACTTAGCTCTGTGTCATTTAAAGTATTCGACCTGCAGAAGCAACAAACAGAACGATGGTTACTTGAATCAGGGCACAAAGAGCCATCAGAATCATGCATTTGATGCAAAACACAAAAGGCCTGATCTACTAAGGTTTGCTTTTACAAAAAAACACATGCAAACTTGATATAGAGCGTAAAACTGATCTACTAACTGGGTGCAGAAAGGATTGAATCTGTCACACGAGCAAACTAGCGTGCATAGTCCATTTAGCGCGTTTGCCTTCATGAATACGCCGAATACATGCAGATTATCAGAACGTGCAAAATGTGCTTGCAATGCAACGTGATTTATCAAACCCACAACAGGAAATTACAAAATCCAAATTCCAATGGAGTTGGGACAAATTGTTAAACATATATAAATCAGAATCAGACTTTATTGTCATTGCACATGACACAAGTACAGAGCAAAACATTTTTTTTTACATTTCAACCCCAAGAACATACAAAAACAGTCAAGTACAGCGGATACAAGACCAGGAGGACTGCCGGGTTGCCACTAGAGCAGCGCCCTGCTTTACTTATGGCCCTTTTCCACTAGCCCTACTCGACTCTACTCGACTCTACCCAGCTCTACTCTACTCGCCTTGCGCTGCCTTGCGCTGCTTTCCATTAGCCCCAGTCGCCTGCCCAACTGGGTGCAGTGTCGCTGTAAACAGCTGAGCGGCACTGCGGTGACGTCATTTGGAGCACGACACAACAATCTGTGGCTTTTTGTCACAAACTGAGTAAAAAAGGAAAGCAGAAGAAGGCTGCAGGTGGCAAGAAGAAATCCCCCTTGAGAAGCACAGGAGAGTTTTGGAAGCTATACAACAGAATGAAGCCGAGGACGAGAGCAATCGAGCTGCAAAAAAAGACCTATGAGGGTAAGCTAATGGTAGCTACCGCTAGCATGCTAGGTCGTCGCGCTCATGACTCATCAATGACAACATTGTCTGACCAATCAGTAGCCGGCAGTCGGTGACGTCATATTCCAGTATCGACTCAGCTCACTTGGAACCAGAGTGGAGTAGATACTAAAACTAGCTTGTTTTAGGAGGTACCAGGCTAGTGGAAACACGCTGCAAATCGAGTAGGGCCGAGTAGAGTAGGGCCAAGGCGTGCTAGTGGAAAAGGGCCATTAGATGAGAAAAGAGAGAAACAGAGGGGAGGAGAAGGGGAAAAAAGGCAGCTAGGAACCTCATGATTTGCAAATCCTTTTTGACCTACAGTCAGTTGAATACTCTAAAAAGACAAAAAGTTCAAACTGGTTAACTTAAGAAGTTTTTTGTTGTTGTTCTTGTTTCTTTGTAAAATGTTATAAAATTTTGAATTTATACCTGCAACACTATGCAAAAAAAGCTGAACAGAGGCATACTTAACTCCGTGTTACATCTGTCCTGTTTTCAACACTTAGTGCAAGTTTGGAAACTGTTGACACTAACTGTTAAAGCTTCGAAAATGAAATTCTGCCTATTTTTGCTTGATGTATGACTTCAGTTGCTCATTCATCCATTCTCCAAAACCTGTATGCACCTTTCTGCATTCATGGTGCCTTTACACATGTGCAAGTTACCCATGCCTCGGGTAACTAACACGCACCCATATCATCACAGGTGCTGGCTTTTGAAACATATGTTGGTAACAATCTGGATGGTCCTTTTCTTCTTTAACCCGGAAGACATGATGTCCATGATTTCCAAAAGCAGATAACGGTTTTCTAAAGTGTTTCTGAGCTCATTTGATGATATTTTTTATAGAATTATGTTTGACAATTTGTGCCAATTGAAGGATTGAAGGCCTATATGTGGGTTTTCGCCTTGCTTGCAGAGATTTCTCCAGATTCTTTGAATCCTCTGATGATATTATGGACTGCAGATGATTAATTCTTTAAAGTTCATCTAAAAATAAGTTGAGAACATTCAGAAGTTTTCAGACCATCTGCCCATGCTGTTGTTCAACAAGTGGTGAGCCTTGCCTTTATACCACAACACTTGCTTGTTTCCAAATAAGCTGTACACCTGTGTAGTGTCCCAAACAGGTACTTTTTTGGCATTCCTTAACTCCCCCAGCGAGCATGTCGGAGCATGATATCAATAATTCCACCTGCAAAGCTTCAACAGTTAGTGTCCCGAGCTCCCAAACACACACTGAATGTTTTTAAAAGCAAATGTGATGTAACACAGTGGTAAACATGCCCCTATCCCGGCTTTATGTGTTGATGGCATCAAGTTAAAAATGAGACACTCACACAAAAATTAAGTTTAGCAGTTTGAACATCAAATCTTTATAATATATTCAATTGATTATAAGTTAAAAAGTATTGGGAAATAATTGCTTATTATTTTTGCTCTTTTGTATTTTAGGGCAAAATTTCTTATGTAATGATTCTACTTTTATCTTCCAGGTTTTCTTCTGAAAATAAAAGTAAAAACAGCTGGCTGAATTGTCCATGTGATTGGATTTATTTGTACAAAGGGTCAGAGTAATGTCATGGATTGTTCATGCATTTTGAGCTCTCTTTTCCCATGAAGAATTCTGGAAGAGTGAATTGGAGTAAATGTGTGGGAAAGTGCCTGGTTCTTACTGTGGCTTCTGAGTGTTTTTTTTTTTTTAGCCCAGTTATTACTGTTCAAGCAATACTTTACACACGATTGAAGCACATGTGTACACCTTTACACTGAACAGAGGTTATTTACTGTGATGCAAAAGCATTTATACATATAAGAACAAAAAATGTATAAAACCATACTTAGATTCATGACATACCATACAAGTTGGGACTATTCTTGACATTAATGGCATGAAAGCTCCTACAAGAATCTTTGGTTTGTGTCAGTTATTGTGTCCCCTGTGGACAAAGTGGAATTTTGCTAAAAATAGGTTATCTATAAATGCTATTCCTTAGCTTCGCGGTCGGGTCAGACAGAGCTGGACTGGCCTGGATACTCAACTTCGGGAACAAGACAATTAAAACTGGAGCAAATTTATATTATTCAGACACGTCTTAGGCCGAGTTTACATAGCGCCAAAAACGGTCAAATCCAATAAGTTTTCATTGCCTTTTGGCCTTGCGTCTACATGGAAACTCGTTGAAAACGGAAACTTTTGAAAACAGGCTCCAGAGTGGAAAGATTTGAATCTGCTCTCCATTTAGCTCGGTGTAAACCCGTATCAGAGCGTTTCAGGGTGAAACGCTGACATCACCGCATGCGCAGTACTCTTTCAGATGAAGGCTGCGCGCGCATACCAGGAACAACAACAGCTTCGGCCGTCCACTGAGTAACGTGTGAGCCTCTTACCGTGCTTGGTTTGTTATCCAGACAAAACTATCCAGACAGATTTGTTGTCCGAACTGATTTGTTGTCCGGAAAAGAAACTCCTGCATCTCTGTGCGTTGATTCACCATTGTTGTTTGTGAAAGTTTTTCTTCTTCCTTCATGTATTTTAGCAGCGCTGGCTGTCTGCAGACCTACACCGCCATCTACTGAACCGGCATGCAAACTACAGTGGATTTACTCGTCTCCAAGCGACGTCGTCTGAGTGCAGAAGAATTCTAAAACGCAAAGAACAAATCTTTGCGTCTTTAAGTCAGGAGTTTCCATGTAAACGTAGCCTTAGAGCATCCGGGCTGTAAGTAGCGATATATAGCCGGCTACAAAACTACGATACTAAGTTTTCCAGAAATTGCTTGTTGTCACACATCAAAAACTACCGCTACGTAACTAGAAAGAGATACATTACCTCGTCACTTTGCATCCTGTAAGTTGTTGAAAAAAGAAGTTGTGAAGCAATGCAGAGTTCTGAGGAAGGCCCGAGCTGTATTTATTAGCATCACAACAAACACATGCTTTGGCTTGGGTCACGTCTTTACGACAGTCGCCGCGCGTACTCATGGGTAGCAGAGTCTTTATGTCGCCAGAAATAGATTCTCCTCAAAGCACATTTAAAGTTCATATATGTTATTCCTTCTCAACAAATTTACTCTTTCCCCAAATGTCTCCAAAACATTCAGTATATTATATCTTGCAGACCCCTACCTGATTTAAGGTCAAGCCTTCATGGTCTCACTGTCACTTCAGTCCTGACCCTGGGGATTGTCCTCTCCTGAGGCTAACTCTATCAAAAAGCTTATATAGCAAGATTCCCAGCCTAATGGCAGAGAAAATATCTTTAAAGTCAGCATGTTCTCAGCACACAGTCTTGTGTCCTCTGGCTCTTCATTATGAATGGTTTTGTTGATGCTCTCTGTTTCAAACAAGGTCCTTTTTACATGGTTGTTCCCATTTCTGTGTTGAAGGGAGCTTCATGTGTGTGTGCATTCGTGGGTGATTCATCATGCTGAAGCTCTGTTCGATTGAACCATGAGACTTTATTACTACTGCCCACCAGCCATCACTGTGTGTTTGTATATATGAGACCGAGAGGAGGAGAGAGAGAAGGCTTTTTTGTGATTTAGTCTTGTCTTCGTTTATTCAGATGCATGGTTTTCAGTTTTTCTTTTAAAGGAGTCATGAGGTGTGTGAATGCACGTGTTTGTTGATGTGGGTGGTTGGGCGGGTTGGTTGACGGTTGGCGCCACATTACACTTGCCAGCTTTTTGTGAGTATTGATCAGCTTTTTTATTGAAGTTATTAGACTCCAACACAGGCCTTATGATACAGACAGAGACACACAAAGACAGAGACACAGACACAAAGACATACATACAGACATCAAGACACAGACAGACAGACGGGGCAGTGGAGTGGATGAGAGGATTACTGGTGGGCGGCCGATTCTATAATTGTTCAGTGAACATGGAGGAGATTTTTTTGTTGGATGGACACACAACCACACACATGCATACACACCAGTGTTCATCTGCCAGTTTGTGTTCCATCCCCTCAGCACCCACCCATATGTGCACATAGGCTACTGTATCTTAAACATACAAGAGATCATAAACATATGTAGAGCATGTAAATATATTAGAGGTGTAACGAAACGGTCAACTCACGAAACTATACGAAATACCAAACAGGGCTCACAATACGAAATAGAGATTATAGAAAATCCCCAACAGTAGGAAGTTGTGCAAAAATCCCATTTTCTTTATTTTCTTCCTAATGCAGACATACAAAAAATATTGCTGCATCAGTACAAAATAAATGCTCTTTGAAAAAAACAAAATTTGTGTTTTTCCCCCTTATTTAGACTACAGTGCAAATACAAACATAAAATCTCAATAAAAAGTGCTTTGTTGTTGTAACAATCAGGATAAGTACATTCTTGAATGAAAAGGAAAACAAATAGCAGTCCTCAGAGCTGCAGTTTAGACCTATAAATGTCTGAACTGTGAACTATAATATTTAGCCTATAACAGTGCATATACTTCTGATCTTCAAGTATGATCAAATTCTGTCAACTCAACAGTAGATGCAAAAATCAAATATTGTTTTTCATGCAGACTTACACAAACATACAGTTGGTAGTTGTACTTGCCGCAGTATACGTCGAACTGTAGCGACATATTTTGCACAGGTTGTTGTTTTGTCCGCAATCTTCTCACCGTTCTCTCGTCTTTTACATGGGAAACCAAAATAAGTCCACACAACTGATTTATTTGACGAAGGAGCGTCAGCTAATTCCTCGACCTCGTCTTCCTCCTTTCTGTAGCGAGTGCTTTGCTACGGTAGGCGAGGAGGGTAAAAAATCACCAGTCTCAGTAGTGTGCGGTGCCCCTACAAGCATTTTTTTTCGTGTGTCTTTGAATTTTGTTTCATCATTTTTTATTTGGCGAATTCGTGGCAAGAATGTTGCAACAGATATTGGTTCATTTTCAAGGACTGAAAGAGCTTTAGACTGTACTGCAAGCAACTTGAAAACTTTTAACTTTTTAGCTAAGTACATTTTTTACATTTACATTTGTGGTAATTTGGTGCTATACACATAAGGATTGACTGATTACTTGTTTTTATTGCTTACACCTCAATGATTGCTATTGTAAGTCTGTGCCTTTTGCCTTTTAGCAACTTGCCTCATACACAGCAAATTCGGCTCTTTGGAATAAACTCTTACAGAATCAAAATCAACTTAATTTGAGTGTACATGTGAGACCATCGCATAAACTCTAAGCTTTAGTCAAAGTTACTCTTTTCTGGGAGTTGATTTTTTTAAACTCTTCTCAGGAGTTAAAATGCTACTCCAAGTTATATTAACATCAACTCTCTTTTTTAGTCAAAATTTATGTCCACTCTTTCAAAAACAGAAGAAGTGCTATTCGAATATTTAAGAAATAATGTACTTAAATAACCATGGAATAATGTTGACTCTAGGGGTGTGCGATATGACGATATTAAATCGTTAAGGATTATAACAATCTAATATTGTCATAAAGCAGAAAGATCGTCAGATCGTCTGTGTGGGCACAGAGACTTTGACGCGCACCCGACTAGCCAATCGTAGCACATTACATGCATGGTAGTATCTCCTGTTTGGTTATGTAGCGTGAAGCCATGGCGGAAAGAAAAAAGGAGATAAAAGCTTGAAGATGTCTGAACAAAAATCTGTTCTAAAGCTGCTGTATTATTCACTCAGATTATAGACATTACAGTTAGATAACATTTGTTTTGAATTATTGCACTTTAAGAGATAATGTTGATATTGTTGTTCATTACCTTTCATGTTTACATTTATTGCACATTTTTATAAAAACTGCACTATTTAAATTAAAACCTGTACAGAAAGTTTCTTTGGCTTTAATTGTCCTTTTTTTTTCTCTTAGGGTTTTATATGTTAAACATAGGGAAATAATGGTCAAACATGCAAATTAGTCCAGAAAATCAAAGTAAACAAGAATCGTGATAAAATCATGATTGTGATTTCATTTTAAAAAAATCATGGTATGATATTTTTGCCATATTGCCCACCCCTAGTTGAATCTAACAATAACGGAAAGTAAGCTAACTGTTACTTTAACATTATATCCTTTGGTGTTAGATTAGATTAAACACTTCCCTAATGGGTCAGTATTTAAGTGAATTTCTGTCGATTTTAAGAGAGCTAGTTGTAGCAAATATTTCGAATGGATAATTATATTTTTACATTGGCTTTAGAGACTGAACAGCACTCTTCCCTCTGTCGACAAAGTCCAATAGAGCACCAGCGGCTGCTGCAACACATCCGCTGGAATGAACTCCAAACTAGTGTTCAATGACCCCCCTCAACACTTTCTAATACACTTATTTTTTTAACACCCTCAGAAAGTTCCTGCAAGAACAGTCTGGAGTCTGTGTGTTTGAATAAACTACAGAAATTTAACCCTTTCCCTTTTTTTTTATTTTTGCTTAACTCCAGATTTTTTCACTCCTAAGATTTGCTGTGTACTAAACATGCTGGCATGTGCAAATCCTCGATGCCATGCACATTTTATTTTATTAAAGTGCATTTTTGTAAGTTTCTACATTTAAAAAAATCTGTACAGGCTTCATCATTTTTCATTGTAAAGGTTCAAACCCTAAAAATCCACCAGTGTTTGTCATCTGTGTCGGGCTGGCGACGTCCCCCAGTGACTCACCCATCTGACATTTTTGTGCGTCTCTTTTTGATGATGTCATCCATCACACTTAGCTCATGTCATCGGCATTACCGCCTCCCATGAGTAATCCTGGTGATCCACAAACAGACAGGAAACTATCAAACTCTCTTTCTCTCTCTTCAGTCTGCCTCCCTCGTTCATATTCACTTTGATTCACATGTCGATGTTGACATCGGCACCGAGGAGATGAAATCTGAAACCACACATCCTGATGACACTATCTCACATCGTATTAGTCAGAGGAGATGCTCCCCAGAGGGTGTGTGAGTGTGTGTCAATACTTGTGTGTGTTTGAGAGTGTACCCCTCATCCCTCTGAGCCCACATGTACAGTATGACATCATCTCTGTGCGAGGAGTGACCATGCATGTACGGCATCCTTAATGGGACATTAGAGGCAGATCAAACAGCTAATGTAGCAGCATTAGGGAGGAATAAATCGTGTGTATGTCATGGCGCATGCACATCTCGCACATACATCTGACCTCGCAAATCCTCTGCTCAGCGTTTCCAGGGCCTAATGTATACAACGTGCAGGTGTATGTGTGTGTAATGTATGGTTATCACATTAAGGCTGGTCATAACTCACACAGTAAAAGCACAGAGACACCTCCTTTCATTGCTTCTCTGTGCAGCTGGTCCGTCCATTTTTTCTTCTTCTCAGTTGTCATTCTTTCTTTTAGGGAGACGAAACAGAGCAAGCAAACACAAAACAAACCGCTATAAGCTCTCTTTTCAACATCCACATCTCCTCTTAACAGTAATTCTTTTCTTGCAATTGCTATATAATGTTTGTATTTTTATCAACTTATTTATTGCCACCAATCTCTTATCTGTTTTTATTATTCCACTTTTATCTATATTTTTATTCCTTTCATCATTATTTATCACATCTTAAAACCCACTTTTCTAGACTTGCTTTTACATGATTTCCTTCTTTTTTTAAATTTTTTTTTTCTTTTTTACTCTTTCAACTTACTTGTTTTATCTATTGCTTTTATCTGTTTTACGGTTTTCCTTATTTTATTTCTGTTTTTACTTTTTCTTGTCTTGACATACTCAGTTTCTATTATCATTATTTTATTTCACTTCATTTTATGTATTGATTTATTTATTAGTAGTATTTATTACTATTATTTTATTTATTTATCTATTTTCCTTTTTTACCAGTCTTCTATCTGCCCTCTTATTTTAAATCTTCCTGATGTGATGTTGTCAACTTTTAACAGTCTTGAATTGATCTATGTATCTGGAAATCTATTATCCACCTACTGTCTGATTATCTCCTTGTCATTATGCATTTCCGCTGTTTCAATTCAACCAGTTTATAATATTTTCTCCCATTTTGTTGCTTTAGTTAACGTGACCCTCTGTGCCTTTTCCTCTGACTCTCGTGGTCTCTGGTGAACTGATTGTTGATTTTATTCTTTTTTCTGCCTTTGTTTTGTCTGTTAAAGCATTTTGTAAACTACTGTTTTTAAATGTGATATATAAATAAAGTTATTATTATTATTATTATTAATATTATTTGATTTTTCCAATCAATCAAACTTTATTTGTCGGCACTTTTCATACAGGACTTTGTAATACAAAGTGCTTTACATGGGAAAAAAGATAGAATGAAATAACAATAAGTGAACTAAAAAGCAGAAAATTGCATAAAATGAAGACATAAGGAAATTCTGACAGAAAAATAAATTAGAGGACTGAGGAAATGCTACCTTGAATTGCAAATGAGGAAACACAGGAGCTAAAACTAAAATAATAGTTAAAAATACTCCAAAAATACTAGAGGGTAAGAAAAGTAAATCTGTAAATACATAAATAAAATAATATAATATAACAATATAAAATAAAAGTTGGATAAATAATATGGTGAAATGATAATGTGTAAGATCAGGTGCATTCTAAAATAAGCTACAATAGGATAATGAAAGGAAAAGAATTTAACAAAGAATAAAAATCCAATAAAAAATCTGAACTGAAATGTAGAAATAAAACAGAATAAAAGGCTTAAAATAAGTTAAAATATAACATAAAATAATAATAATAAATACAATCAGCATTCTAACTTGGTTCTGCTAATTTTCTAATAACTTGTTTTCTACTTGTTTCTTTTCTTTTCTGTCTTTTCTGTTTGTTTTTTGTAACTTGTTTCTACTTACTTTCACTGCTTATTGTAACCACGCCCTGCACTTTAACCTCTTGTTGCAATAACTACTGACCACGCTTGACGCCATCTCTCGCTCATATAACTTTTGTATGTTGTCTAGTGTTTTATTATTTATGTAAATTGTGCCTTTAGCCAGTTATTAAAAATCTCCTGCAGGGGACAATGAAGTTGATCTATCTATATATCTGTGGAATGACCTGAAACATCAGGAATAATATGTCATAATATTTTTACATGACTTGATGAGCGAGCACATGTGGGCTTTATATTCCATGTATGCAACAAATGAATAAGTTACACAAATCAATCAAGGAATGAGAAGAAAGCCTCAGATTCAAGCCTTAAAGTATCATCAGAATAATCAAAAGGTGGGCAGGTATCTTCTGTCAGAAATGATCACTAATCTACTTCAAAAGACTAAGATGAGGGTCAGTCCATCAACTGTTTGCACACTGGTTTGCTTGTCGAAAAACACTCACATGATAAGGTTGAAAACTTTGACCATATTTGACAAATTTGTCTTGAAAATCTGATATTTTCTGATCAGACATAGACTTTCCAGGCAGAAGCAGGTAAGGCTGCTACTCAATACTCAGTACTCAAGTATCTGTTTGAGTGTGGGGGTAAAAATCTGGACCCAAACTGTGAATAAACGTCTTCAGAGAAAATATACAGTTCTGCAGCATATTAGAGCACCTGGAGCTGTGAACCATCCGACAGAAAGGTGCTTCTACGCAACTCCACAGTCCATTGCTCTCTTTACCCTTTAACTTCCAGCTCAGCTGTTTGGCAGAGGTCAATAAATTCAGAAATATATAATGTGTCCCAAAATGACATATCATTGTTTGTTTTAGTCAGTGTTTTAGGATACTGAATAAAACTGCAAACAAAACTGCAAACAAACCAAAAGAACTCTAAACTAGAAAAGCACTCGGAGAGCACAGACCTCCGCCAGCGCCACAGTCCTCTCCCATATTGTGATTTTCCTCATAAATATTAGTCCTACCTTTATGTCATCTAAATATTTAGATTCCTGACCATGAAAACATACAAATATGCACAAATGCCGAAAATGCTCCTATCTCGCAATGTTAAAGAATCCTTTAAAAAATTCCTGAACTGGATCACTCGTAAAATCCAGTCATTCGTTCTTTGACCCAGTACGGGATGCCTCTAATTTTCCTGAAAATTTCATCGAAATCCATCCAAAACTTTTTGAGTTATGTTACTAACAAGAAAAACAAACAAACGAACAAATTCCGGCAATAACATAATCTCCTTATGTATATATAATAAACAAAAGTTGTGCAAAAACCAGTGCAGAGATAAGTTAACAAGTACTGTATGTGACTGTGATAATTCTTGCATATTCTGATTGGTGCGTAGTGCTGATATGTTAATTAATATGCGCTGTACAAATTAAACAGATAAATAAATTTGATGAATAACCCTGTGTTTTACATGATTTTATCTTAAAACTCAAAAAATGTATTCATTTTTAGAGGAGCTGCTCTCTGAAAAGTCACTGAATGCCAAGGATGACCTGTTTCGAGAATCAGGATGCCAAAGCTGGATTATGTCAGACTTCTTTATTATTACTGAAGCATTAGATCATATCCAGTTAGCAGCATTATTCATTTGTACAGAGCAGGAGGTGATCTAACTTACAATACTTTCTTATTTACAGACACAGATTAATCAAGCAATGTGAGTCTGTCTGAATCTGAAAAGTCGTTAACAGCCGAAGTATTCAGAGTGCACTGATGGCAGCAGTCAGAGGATGTGAGTGATGCAGCAGCCTGTAGACCTGATAATGATGATGTTACCAGAGGATCATCTTTCCTTCCCGTTTATCAGCCAAAGCTTTACTGGAACCACTCGAACACTGGAGATCAGGTTTCTCTGAGTGTGTGTGTGCTGCTCAGCTCTAATAATGAGAGGTTAACAGAGAGCCAGCCCAGCTATAATAATGTACAAAAGATTGAATTTAGCACCATGGACAGACACACTAAAGCTGCTGCCTGGCTGTGTGACCTCTGAAATCCTCACACACACGCTGACGGAGAGGCAATATGTTCCTGCACAGGAGCACACACACATGGGAGTCAAGTGTAAGTGTGTGACACGCAGTGCGGGTTAATGCCGTGAAGCACAGAGTAATTTTCTCTCTGTCGCCGGGCGGCCTCACGCTGTGGAAACGACAACACATTAACTGTTAAACAAGACACCTTGGACCCCGGGGTGGGAGCTGAGAGAGGGAGAGGGTGTGTGGGTGAGGAAGGGAGGAGAAACAATAAAGAGACCAAGAAAAAGAGAGAATTGTCGAGGGTTTGGTGAGTGAGGAAAACACAGAGGGAGAATTCCCTGTGTGGAGGAAAGGTGGAAAGAATGAAAGAGTGGAGGAAAAGGTGAAAATGGATCCAAGAGGCGGAGGTGGACTTTAAAACGTCAGACTCAGTGATTGATAACACCGGCCTCAATCACAGGGGATTACAATGCAATATGATATTTCTTCATCTCCTATGCTTGTGGAGGCTGCACTAAGATCATCCTGAATACTGCACCAGCTGACTTGGGGAGTCCATCACCATGTAGCCCCATTTCCAGAGTGCACTATGATATGTTTTTTCCAACCAAAAGCTCATTTGATTAGATTTTTTGCACTAAGTTAAAGCTAGGGTTGGTAATCTGATTTAGACACACTTTGATAGAAAACAGCATCAGAGATCGTAGTCGGCTGAAGTCAGCTGTGTACATAGTGGCTCATTACACAGTAACACCTAAATCTTATATTTGAAGAAAGAGGAAAATGTAAAAATATCCTGTAAACAGTGATGCTTTTTTAGTTCACCTGTCATGGGTCTAAGTTAAACTGATGTTTCTTATGATGGTTATGTTCTTGTGAATTGTCTTCATGTCTGTTTTTTAGGTAGCTGTCTATGACCTGCTCCAGTAGCACATGTCACACAAATTTAAAATGCACATACAGTCCTACTCACCATTATTGACATCCATGAAGTTTAAGTACACAATGTGACAGTTTCTTTACAAACCTCTCTAACTTTGCTCTGCATCACTTTATCAGACTCAAACTTGGCAGAAGTAATGTTCACATATTAAGTTTTGTAAATTATACTATTATTGGCTACTATGATCATGCAGTCATATTTAGAATAGGCAGTTTTAATTGCAACCATGTAAGCCTACAAGGAAAAGAACACCCTACCAACAATTAAGCATGGTGGAGGTTCCATGATGGTTTGGGGCTGCTTTGCTGCATCGGGTACTGGAGGCCTTGACCGTATCACAGGATTCATGAAATCAGAGAAGTATCAAGAAATTTTAGAGCGAAATGTCCGACCCAGTGTAAGAACACTTGGTTTGAGTCGAAGATCGTGGGCCCTCCAGCAAGACAAAGACCCAAAGCATACATCCAAAAGCACGCAGGAATGGATGAAAAGGAAAAAATGGACTGTTTTAAATTGCCAGCAATGAGTCCTGATCTCAATACGATTGAAAATCTTTGGCATGGCTGAAATCTGCCATTGGGGAAAAGAAACCTGCAAATGTTCAAGAGCTCGAACAGTTTGCATAGGAAGAGTGGGAGAAAATACCAGCTGAGAAGTGCAAGAAGCTTATAGATGGCTATAAGAAACATTTGGCTGTCATCAGTGCCAAAGGGTGTGCAACAAGATACTGAAGAGGGGTGCCATTATTGCTTCACATTCTTTTTTTCAGTTCTCTCTTTAAAATTACAATATGTAACTTGTAAAAATGATTTTTTGTGCAAGTATTTTGGACCCTCAATTCAAAGATCCTGATGACATGAATTTGGAAGATTTCAATTCATTTTTTGAAGATAATGTTAAAGTAATGAAAATAATGAAGGGGTGCCAATAATACTGAGCAGGACTGTATAGCAGCAGAAAGAGTTGTCAAAAATCAATGTACCTGAGAAATCTCAGGCCTTACTACATAGTCACAGTTGTGATGGAGACATGAGTCAAATCTCCTCAATCGAGTCACTTACTGTAGACAGATTTAGGAGAATCTAAAACAATTTGAAATATTTTGTTAGTTATGAGGGAAAACAAACTGATAATATTAAAGTGCCTCTGTTCAGTGTAGCGTGGTTGTTGTCCTAACTCTAGTGCGGCACACAAAATGTATTACAGTGATGATGCTTTGAGATGAAGTTCATACAGTAATGACACCGATATGGCTGGACAAATCCAAGACTTTTACCTGTGTGGTATCATTTGTTTGTACTGTCACTTTACTCACTCACTGATTTCTGCAGACATGCAAAGCAGAGGAGCCTACAGAGCACTTATGAGTACTTTAAAGTACATTTTAAATACCTGTCACTTGGAGATGTCATTTGTAGACAGAGAAAAAGAGGCATAAAAGCTCTTGACTTGACAGCACATAATCTGCCTTTAAAAGGAGCGAGGAGCAATTTGTTTATCATGAAAAGACGGTGAATAGATGTGTTGGTGTGTGTGTGAGAGGCACGTGTCTTCTCTCAAATAACTTTAATGTGTGTAAATGTGCATCAAACTTTTATCTATGAATGTCTCTAAAAGCTTATTTGTGAAGTTTGATTGAAGCTGTGTTTAGACTTTTATCACTCTGAAGAGAGAAATTAAAAGAGACCAACTCTCCCTCCTGTATCTTCTTCTCTCAGGAGGTGATTTTGAAACGGGCCGCAGACCTGGTCGAAGCCCTCTATGGTTTGCCCCATAACAACCAGGTAGGAAAAAACACTCGACAATTCTTGCACCCACTTTTTGTTTTCTGGAGTTTACATTCACGCTCTCTTGTGCGTCTTGTAGGAGATCATCCTGAAGCGAGCGGCCGACATTGCGGAGGCTTTGTACAGCGTCCCACGAGGACACACCCAGCTCTCAGGCACCACCCACGGCGGCATGATGGGAGTCAACTCCTTTGCTGGACAGCTTTCAGTCAATGTCTCTGAACCCACACAGGCCAATCAGGGTGAGGCTTCAGACTCTCTATCATGGGGATAAGAGACATCTGGTTTGACTTTGGATGCATTTTTAATAATTTAATTTGGTGGGTTTTTTATAACCTGTCAACCCAGATGGACAGCTCCATATATCTGCCACAGAAATATTTCACTAGTCCACTAGTAGGAGCCCTTTGAATTTTTTGTCAGGGCCAGAACATAAAAAAAACAAAAAGCTTGTGATTGGACAATCGTTTGGCTTTTCACATTCATCACAGACCAATCCACATCAAGCAGGGTTGCCTCCTGTAATGTAGCATACATAGGCTAAGGGTTAATGTAGCAGCTAATGGCTACCAACAGTTAACAACAGTTCATGGATGTTAGCCATAGCGGCTAACTTAGACGCTAACAGCTAACAACAGTTAATGACCGTTAGCCGCTAACTTAGATGCTAACAGCTAACGGCCTTATACTATCGTCTTACGCTAAATTGTACCACACAGATGATTCATTTAACACTTATATGTGACATGAACCTCATCTAAGACAATCCCTACAAGTAAACGTTTGAGGAGGGCAGATTTCGCCAAATTTGACTAGGTAGCCATGAGGACAATAGGCTAATCGGCATGTCCGTTCTCAACTTCCGGTTCTCAACTTCCAGTCGTCGACACATCTGCATTGTGCAGCTCCCGCCTCTCTTCCCTGATTGGGCCGTTAAGAATTCAGCCGAGTGAATTTGTTGGACAACGGAGGCTGGCAAGGCGGACCTGCAGGATTTCAGAATCAGGCAGGTCTGTCTGCTCTGCAAGGCTAGGTTTTTTAACCTGGCACGCCAAACGGACTGTTCCATATATCCACCATGGAAACATTTCACTAATCCATCTGGGAAAGAGCTGAGAAAATGTTTTCAGGGGCAGAACCTTCAAAAACAACAGCAGCTTCTGATTGGACAATTGTTCCAATTGTCATACTAATCACAGATCAATCCATATCAATGTATTACTTAGCATACGTAGCAGATACACGTAGTGGCCAACGGCTAACAACAGCTAATGACCATTTGCCCTAGGGCAGCTCTATTTAATTGGTGGCCCGTGGGCCACATGCGGCCCAAAAGCAACCCTCGAGTGGCCCGAAATCAGCGTGATTGGGACTTAGGTCTGGTGAGAAAAACCTTTTATAAACACTGACAAAGTCTTACAAAAATTCCAACATTATTACAGACATTGAATGCAACACATTCTGAAAGGTTTCTGTTGATCAAGTTACTTTAATGCACTTTCAAATGTGACCAAAGGATGGTGTTTTTAATCTACACTTTTTTTGTGTTCATACACACCTTAATTTGTGCTTTTATTTACCTGTCAATATGTGTTTGAGTTAAATGTTTGAAGTGTTAAATTAAAGAAACAGTATTTCAGCAGAAGTTTAGTTTAAGTACTGCTCTTTATTGAGTTTATGCCCTTTTGGATGTGGCAATAAATTAATAAACATCCAGTATTTTAGTTATCTTTTTGTTTCTTTTACGTGGCTAAATTTACTCACTGTCTACCAAAAATGTGCAGCCCAGCTCGTGTCCTGAGTCTGAATATCTGGCCCGACTAAATTTCTAATTGAATAGCCCTGGCCTAGGGGCTAATGCTGCATTCCAGTTGTGCTGGGAAGTCGGGATTTCCGAGTTCCGAGTGGGAAATTTCACAACTTGTTCATGAATCCTACTACCTGTATGAAGTTTTGGGAACTCGAGAGATCCTCACCACGCCCGGGTTGACAATCAACAATGGCTGCCCCCAGTGTAAACAGTTATTAAGCTCCTGTAATATTCTGTTTATTTGCACTTCTGACTAGTGTTTATGGCAACAACGGCTAACAATAGCCTGTTAGATCAGCAAGTTTTTACGTGTTAGCTGTCTGCTTAAGCCACCTTAGACCATCGTCTTACATTAAACTATACCACACAGATGTATCATTTAGCACTTACATGTGACATAAACCTCATCAAAGACAAACCCTACCATGTTTTCTTCTGAGGAGAGCAGATTTCGCCAAAGTATCACTGAGCAACCATGACACTCATAGACTAACCGGCATTCCCGTTGAGGATTTCGGCGTTCTCTCCCACTTTTCCAGCAGTGATCACCGGTCAGGTGAAGAGCAAAAACATGATTTCCCTTAAGACAAGCTTCAAGTGACGTTTTTGCTCCTCTTTTAAAGGAAAATTTGAGTCAATTTCTGATTACCATTACTTCAGAAGCCGCCATAATTCTAAAACATGCGGTCACTTCCTGTTGCCGTCATATTTGCACTCCTCAGCTCCCGCCTCTCTTTCCTGATTGGGCCGTTAAGCATTTAGCCAAGTGCAGTCGTTGGACAATGCAGGTCTGCAAGATGGATATGCAGGATTTCAGAATCAGGCAGGTCCATCTGCTCTGCAAGGCTTGGGTTTTTGGCCTTGAAGTAAATTTACGAAAAAGCTTTCGAATTATTATTTTTCTAGTGTACTACCTTTCTTAAATAATTGGTCCATGCTGTTGCTTAAAAGAGTCTTAATCACCTGTAAATGGAATGCAACAATAGAGAATAAATAAGACAGTTTGAGTGACTGCGGGATTAAATTCTCCTTTCTCCTCTGTCCACACTTGTCCTGCAGGTTTCGTGCGCAGCAGCAGTAGTGTTTCCCCCCATGGTTACGTTCCCAGCTCCACGCCTCAGCAGACCAGCTACACCTCAGTCACCAGCACTATGAACGGCTACGCCAACAACACCGGCATGACCAACCTGGGAGGCTCACCCACTTTCCTTAACGGTTCTGCAGCCAACTCGCCTTATGCCAGTGAGTTCAGAAACAAAACTGATTAAAGAACGACATTTAAAGTCCATTAATCAGAGTTGTTTAACATGAACACACACAGGAGAATCCAACACTTAAAAACTGTACATACACGTGTCTTTGGATGGTAAATGAAGGTCTCAGATCTGCAGAGGTGGAGATTCCCCCACGGGGCTTTCTGTCTCTGCGTTCAAAAACAATCATCAGCTCCATTTTGTCCTCCCCCTGCATCTCCTCCCTCCTTCCCCCCCACCCCTTCATCTGACAGACACTTTTTTTCCCTCTTTACTGGTTAATTGCCACCATTTAGCAGAAAGTAAAGGATAAAGAGTTAAGGAGGGGTAGAAAAGAGGAGTTCACAGTGAAATACTTTATTATCCTAATCACTGGAGATGATGTGTGGAAATGAAGGTGAATAGCAGTTCTCAGGCAAGTCCTTGTTCATGAATCCTGCTACCTGTATGAAGTTGTTCTGGTCAACAAATATTTAGTCACTTGGAAATAACAAAATATCTGATTCCTACAAAAATCCCCTAGTTAAATTTCAGCAGTTGCAGATGAAGTTAATCTACTTGTTTGGGTGAATAGATTGATTCCCAAAGAATGGGCAGAGATCAGGCTTAAAGCTCTTACTCAAAAAATGTTTTAATGCATCTTAATGACTAAATAATGAAAAGAATTATTAAAGACAATGGGTCACTGTCATCTTGTTTAAATATGCTGTATATCTTACAAAGTTTGATCAGGATGAATCAATGTATTTTACTCCAAACTGATACATTTGCTCTGTTTTCTTTGTCCACAGAGCATGTAAATTTTAACACATTAGTGCAGGGGTGGCCAATTTGCAGCCCTCACCTCATTCAATGCAGCCTACCAGTGATTTCCCCACCAAAAAGTATATATATATATATATATATATATATATATATATATATATATATATATATATATATATATATATATATATATATATATATATATTTTAATTATTTTTAATTTGCAAACACAAAATAAAAAATTGAGATAAGTCTGACTCAAGCAAAAAGTGTACTTGCAATCAAATTATTTGTGTAATTGTGTGTAAAAAAAATCAGCCTTTCACTTTTCATATCATCAGTTTTTTTGTTTACAGTTCTGTCTTTTTTATCCTCACTGATCAGACTTTAGTTCTCATTTGCCCTGCCTGACTTTTTGCTTGCGATTTCTGGCACAAACCTCTCAAGTGGGTGGGCTTTGGGAAGAATACGTCCTCATTGGCTGGCTGGTTTTTAAATGACACCCCATGCCAAATCTAATTTCATATGTATACAGTTTTCTTTTGTATTTTTGTCGGATATTTAATGTGTTTTTCTTTAAACCCACTTGTTTCTTCAATTGCCTGCTGCAGCCCAACAATGGTAGCTGTGATATACTCACACAGGGAGAAAGAAGTGACACCTTACCTCAAAGACTTTAAAATAAACTTGAGGCATAAATTGGAAGTGAAGTGTTCATGTAACATGGTCACACTTTGAACTGTAACACCACTGTACCTGTGACAAATGATGTCTGTGCTTTTCATATGCAGGAAACACACCTTTGCATCGTTATCCTTCTCTAACATGTCTGACACGGCGTCATGTGATGTTTGATCCACATGTGCACACTGCAATGTTAAATCAGTATGTAGTGTTTACTCTTTGTTTCACATGCTGTTAATCTTACTTAACTCACCCCACCTCTGTCCTTCTCTCTCTCTCTTCACTTCTGTTGTTCACATCCACCCAGTTGTCCCATCCAGTCCCACAATGGCCTCCTCCACCTCTCTCCCCTCAAACTGCTCCTCTTCCTCTGGCGTCTTCTCCTTCTCTCCAGCCAACATGGTGTCAGCAGCTGTTAAGCAAAAGTCAGCCTTCGCTCCGGTGGTCAGGCCCTCCTCTTCCCCTCCACCCTCTTGTACCAGCGCCAACGGCAATGGGCTCCAAGGTAATTAAGCATGGGGATGGTCGGTCAGTGAGAGGATGAGCCCTGTGCATTTCATACTCTGGTGTTTTCGTTGCTGTTGGTTGATGACAGCAACTCGTATATTTTTTGTATTTTAGAGTTGATTTTTAAGTTGTTGCACCACTTTGGTCAGAATTTATTATCAGTGACTGTTGACAGTACAGAAATTCAGAACAGACATTTGCTGTTCAAGACTCTATCAAATCATTTGACTTTGTCACATACAGCACTGTCATGTGGGCATGTGTTTCCAGTTAGGATTCTAAAATGTGGAATGGATAGCCATTCAACATTTTTTTTAAATTTGTTTATTATGTGTATTTATGTATCTCAAACCTTAAAAAACAACAACAACAACCAAATAATGCAAAATAATTATATGTACACCAAATATACTTACTACATACTGAATTATACACCTGCTGTCATTATTCATTGAAACAATGTAAATTCATGGATAATAGCAACCCCATTTTTCATATAAATCCCCAAGAGAACAAACAAAACCATCCTAATAATAAGTAAGCACTTCAGAAAAATCTCTCATGATCACATTATTTCAATGTCCACAGTATTCATAATCGACCATCTCATACAGTCCTGCTCAGTGTTATTGGCACCCCTTCATTATTTTCATTGCTTAAACAATATCTTCAGAAATAAATTGAAATGTACCAAATTTATGTCATCAGGATCTTTAAATTGAAGGTCCAAAATACTTTAACAAAAAAAAATCATTTCTACAATAATGTAAATAATTATAAATAATTTGTAATTTCAAAGAGAGAACTGAAAAAAAGCATGTGCAGCAATAATGGCACCCCTCTTCAGTATTTTGTTGCACACCCTTTGGCACTGATGACAGCCTCCAAATGTTTCTTGTAGCCATCTATAAGCTTCTTGTACTTCTCAGCTGGTATTTTCTCCCACTCTTCTATGCAAACTGTTCAAACTCTGGAACATTTACAGGTTTCTTTTCCCCAATGGCAGATTTCAGCCATGCCAAAGATTTTCAATCGTATTGGGATCAGGATTCATTGCGGGCCATTTTAACACAGGCCATTTTTCCTTTTCAACCATTTCTGCGTGCTTTTGGATGTGTGCTTTGGGTCTTTGTCTTGCTGGAGGGCCCACAATCTTTAACTCTAACCAAGTGTTCTTACACTGGGTAGGACATTATGCTCTTAAATTTCTTGATAATTCTCTGATTTCATGATTCCTGTGATACGGTCAAGGCCTCCAGTACCCGATGCAGCAAAGCAGCCCCAAACCATTATGGAACCTCCACCATGCTTAATTGTTGGTAGGGTGTTCTTTTCCTTGTAGGCTTCAAGTGGTTGCAATTAAGACTGCCTATTCTGAATATGACTACATGATCATAGTAGCTGATGAAGTATAATTTACAAACCTTAAGATGTGAACATTACTTCTGCCAAGTTTGAGTCTGATAAAGTGATGCAGAGCAAAGTTAGAGAGGTTTGTAAAGAAACTGTACTGTCACATTGTGTACTTAAACTTCATGGGTGCCAATAATGATGAGTAGGACTGTAATACTATGTACAGATCTTCCCTGTAGTATATATGTTCTCAACTACATGTTAAGTAACTCACTATAATTGCTTTCATATGTTAAAAATAATCAGTGTTAATATACATACCTAAAATTACTAATATGCTAACAAACTGTTTTGGTCTATGGCCATGCTATTGCTAAATTACCTGTATGAATTTAGTAATACTTTTCTACAGTGTTATATAAATATTTGCACATTTTTAAAGTGACATCCAGGCTGTTCCAGAGTTTGACTCAGATTACAGACCCCCACTCTGGTTATGAAATTATTTTGTAAATAAACAGGTAACTCATTACGCGATGCTTTATATAGCACTTGAGTTGTTTTGAAATTTACTATGTCGTAAAATTTGCTGTATTATGCTTACATTTAAACAATCTTTCTATCCATGGTTGTTGTTGGTTATACTACCATAATAACTACCTTTACAACAATATAGAGAGGAGGACACTTCTGAAAATGACATGTCACATCTCAAGATGCTAATTCCAATTTGAAAAAGACAGATATGACGAGGGCAAATTTATGGTCCAGGCTTCAGTGTGGGTGTGAGATAAAATGGGAGGTAAGACTTGATGTGCTTTATTGAAAAGTGTCTTGGGATAACATTTGATATGATTTGGCTCTGCACAAATAGAGATTAATTGATTGATTGATTATAATTTCAAGTCATTCTGGTAACTACTGACTTAGTTCAGTTAATTCTAAACTCATATCAAAATCAGACAACACATTTTATCTAAAATTTCCATTTTTATCCTTATGTGTGCTCAAAAAAATCACTAGTAAAGCATGTCATGCAGCAGCCAAATAAAAAAATCCCCAGCAAGTGCACTGAACCATAGAAAAAATAATTGTTTTGCTAAAAAAGTTTTTTTTTTTTTTTTGTGGGCAATTCCTCTGAAAAAACAATATGAAGAACATAGATGGATGTTATTAAAAAACTTTAAAATTGTGATTTTTTTTAAATCAATTCTTTATGAAACCTATATTTACTTCAGAGAGAACAACAAAATCAAACACATGGTACTTCTGCAAACGCATTTGTTAGAATGGCCTTGACAAACAACCATGCATGACCTGCTGCCATGGACCTGTCTATTAAATAACATCAGTCCTCTCCAGTTAATGATCGTTATGGATGTTAGCGTTAACATTAGAAGGACCTCTCTATCCATGGTCATTATTGATTATACCGCTGTAATAAATACCTTTGTAACCATATAGACAAAAGGATCCTCTTGAAAATGAGATGCCACATCTCAAAGAGCTAACTTTGAATAAATCTATATTCAGCAGAGACAGATATGATGAAGACAGATCTATGATTGCTCCATGTATCTGTCTCTAGCTTCAATTCTTATGTTGGTCCCTTTGTCTCTGCTCACCTTCCTTTCTTCACCCTGGCTGTTGAACATGAGACTCTACTGAAGATTTCCACTTTTACTGTTATCCTCCTATAGACGCACCTTCCTGGAGATTGGTCCGGTGCTGCACTCATGGTTGATTCACTTTGTGTTTGGATAGATACACTATATTGCCAAAAGTATTCACTCACCCATCCAAATAATCAGAATCAGGTGTTACAGTCTCTTCCATGGCCACAGGTGCATAAAATCATCACCTAGGCATGCAGACTGCTTTTACAAACATTAGTGAAAGAATGGGTCGCTCTCAGGAGCTCAGTGAATTCCAGCGTGGAACTGTGATAGGATGCCACCTGTGCAACAAATCTAGTCGTGACATTTCCTCACTCCTAAATATTCCACAGTCAACTGTCAGCTGGATTATAAGAACGTGGAAGTGTTTGGGAACCACAGCAACTCAGCCACCAAGTGGTAGGCCACGTAAACTGACGGAGCGGGGTCAGCGGATGCTGAGGCGCATAGTGAGAAGAGGTCGCCAACTTTCTGCAGAGTCAATCGCTACAGACCTCCAAACTTCATGTGGCCTTCAGATTAGCTCAAGAACAGTGCAGAGAGCTTCATGGATGGGTTTCCATGGCCGAGCAGCTGCATCCAAGCCTCACATCACCAAGTGCAATGCAAAGCATCGATGCAGTGGTGTAAAGCACGCCGCCACTGGACTCTAGAGCAGTGGAGACGCGTTCTCTGGAGTGACCAACCACGCTTCTCCATCTGGCAATCTGAAGGACCAGACTGGGTTTGGAGGTTGCCAGGAGAACCATACTTGTGGGAGTGCATTGTGCCAAGTTTGTAAAGTTGTGTAAAGTTTGGTGGAGGGTGGATTATGGTGTGGGCGTGTTTTTCAGGAGCTGGGCTTGGCCCCTTAGTTCCAGTCAAAGGAACTCTGAATGCTTCAGCACACCAAGACATTTTGGACAATTCCATGCTCCAACTTTGTGGGAACAGTTTGGAGCTGGCCCGTTCCTCTTCCAACATGACTATGCACCAGAGCACAAAGCAGGTCCATAAAGACATGGATGGCACAGTCTGGTGTGGATGAACTTGACTGGCCTGCACAGAGTCCTGACCTCAATACGATAGAACACCTTTGGGATGAATTAGAGCAGAGACTGAGAGCCAGACCTTCTCGTCTAACATCAGTGTGTGACCTCACCAATGCTCTTCTGGAAGAATGGTCAAAAATTCCCATAAACACTCCTAAACCTTGTGGACAGCCTTCACAGAAGAGTTGAAGCTGTTACAGCTGCAAAGGGGGGACCGACGTCATATTGAACCCTATGGATTAGGAATGGGATGTCACTTAAGTTCATATGCGAGTCAAGGCAGATGAGCGAATACTTTTGGCAATTTAGTGTATGTATATATGTTTGAGATAATAACTTGCTCTGAATTGGTACTATACAAATAAAGATTGGCTGATTGATTGATTATAAAACATCAAATTTGAACATGAAGTTAAGAATAAGTTGTTCCTTTCTTTAATCACTGTAACAAAGATTATATAACTTATCTGCTGAATACAAACTCAATTAGCCACACAAAATGACATATCAAAATTACTTTTCCACAGTTATGGTTTATGTCTGTAGACAGTGCATTTTGACAAGTCCATCATTCGCCCTTATTCCAACCACAACAACAGTTGTTAAAGCTCCCTTAAACAATGTCATAAAGAGTTTTTAAGTGTTATTATGAGGTTTATCTTTTGGGATTAACAGTTGAATGCATTCTCTCTGTCCTCTCCTGTCTTTCCTCTTGTTTTTTAACCCTCCCTCTTTTGATTCCTTTACTTTTCCCCTTACCCTACTTTTGTCATTTCTGTTTCTCCCCTCTCTCTTCCCCGCCTCTCTCGACCAGATCAAACATTTGTGGACTCTAGCAAGTACTCAACAGCCAGCTCTCTACAAGGCCTGGCCTTCACCTGAAGTATGTCCCTCTACTATTTCTTATTTAACCTGTCAACTCTGCATGTAAAACTTAAAGTACTTTAACTCTGATATGAATGAATTCATATTTTAAGCATGTTTTCTACCTTTTATCTCACTCTTCTGCTTTTATTAGTTATTTCTACCATGTCGAGTCTTTCTGCCTTCTGTCTTCTCATCACTTCTTCACCAATTTCTTCTTAAACTTTTTATCCACACCTCATCCCACAGCAGAGATCTATCCATTCTGTTGCCTAGTAACCCCTCTCTGTTTTCCCATTGGCTGGGAAAAAAGGCAGGAAGTCGGATATTTATAAAGATGAGGGGAAAAAAAGGCATTTGGCACTGACTTTTTATTTCTTCACATCACTAGGACAGTGTGTGTGTGTGTACAGAGAGCATATGCGGGGGTGTGGGAACTCAAAGCTCAGTCTCAAAGCACAGCTGAAATAAACACACCCCACTTTTAGCCAAACACACACACACAGACGCACACTTTCCTCTGTCACACACATGCAGTGATCACACACTGGCAGCTTACTGGGGTAGCGATCAGCAGTGACAGCTGTTCGACACTCCTGACAGTTTATACTGGCGGTATACCTGTCCTATGGTGCCTGTGTGTGTGTGTTTGTGTGTGATTGTGTGTATTTTTGCAACAGACAAAAGACAAAGAAATGCAGGTTAGTATTAACAACTCACTTTTAGAGTTTTATCACAATGGTTTTATAATCAGAGCAGTAATTTGAGATGTGCAACTATCATTTCACAATTTTTGGATTGCTTTAACATCATTGAAGACGCACTGTGGGTAAGGCTAGCATAGAGTAGATCAGCATGATGGAAAAAAGGCACTGCTGCACCTTTGAATGTCTCAATATACTGTAGGGGTGTCCCGATACACTTTTTTTCACCTCCAATCAATACCCATATTGCAGCCTTGAGTTTTGGCTGATACCAATATCAGTCCGATACAATATCAGCAGGAGTCATACATGTTTTTATCATTTAATTTGAAGTATGGATTGTAAGAAAATGCCTGATTAGGTGAAATTTATCAAGCAGAGAACAGCAGTCAGCAAGAGTAAGTATGAGAAAAATTGACCCATTTGTTTTTAACCTATGGGTTAAATAAATTAACCTTAAACATAAGAAAATACTACAATTAAATAAAATACATTAAAAATAAAATTAGAAGAACCTAAAAAGTGACCTCAACAAATCCAATCAAAACTAAAATGTATATTTTTATATTGAAAAATAACCACTGTGTTTAATTTAAACATAAGCATATTCTACAACTGAATTAATTGATAAAAAATAAATTAGAATGGACTGATTGCATAGGAGTTTTTATATCAGAGGTTTGGATGCAGGTCGATATAATCCGATATTTGTTTTTTGCTGATATCGGACCGATATCTGATATCAATATTGGATCGGGAGACCCTTAATATACTGTATAATATTTTTTTTTATTTTTGATTGTGGATGGATGCTCAAACCAGCAATTTGTGCTCATTGTATTTCTTTGTTGAACTTAAATGTATTAAATGTTTGTTGCTTAAGATGAAGCACCTTTTATTCAAGGAGGTCCTCTTCTCTATATGGTAGTAAAGGACGTTATGATGATGATATTAGCAATAACAACCAGAGATAGATATATATTATTATTGGTTATGAAGTGGAGAGAACTGATGTTGCTGGTCATGGTTACAGTAAAAAATGGCAGATACTTGCATGAACTATCATGTCTTTTAATTGACTGAATATTCTGAAGTTAACATCAGCAGTGATAATGGTATGTGCCCAACAAAGAGGCCAAATATTCACAATTGTATTGATTAAAGTTATGCAGGTCCATAGCAGCAGGCTGTCCTCACGATCCAGAGCAGCAGAAAACCAAAACATTATTTGGTTTAAACATTTATAAGTTACTTTTTGGAATTGCTTTACATCGTCTGTAAAAATGTAGAAATTGACATTTTACATTTTAAAGGGACTGTGAGGAGTTTCTCAGTAATTACAAAAAAGTCTCACTTTTAGATATATGCCTGATGGAAATACACACTTTAAGATGAGTTTTATAGCATCAAAATAGGTTATCTATAAATGCTATTCCTTAGCCTTCCGGTCGGGTCGGACAGGGCTGGACTGGCCTGGATACTCAACTTCGGAAACAAGACAATTAAAACTAGAACAAATTTATATTTTTAGGACACGTCTTAGAGCACCGGGCTGTAAGTAGTGATATATAGCCGGCTACAAAACTATGACACTAAGTTTTCCAAAAATTGCTTGTTGTCACACATCAAAACTACCGCTACGTAACTCGAAAGAGAAACATTACCTCGTCGCTTTGCATCCTGTAAGTTGTTGAAAAAAGAAGTTGTAAAGCAATGCAGAGTTCTGAGGAAGGTCCGAGCTGCATTTATTAGCATCACAACACAACAAGCACGCTTTGGCTTGGGTCTTTTGGTGCGTTCCAGTTGTAGTCAGAATTAGGAATTTCCTAGTTCTGAGTAGGAAACTGCAACTGGAACGTCCCCCAAAGTCGGAATTTCTGACTGGGAACTCTGTGAAATCTGTAATAAATTCTCCTCATAGCACCTTTAAACATAAAAAACTAATTGTTGGTGACTTAGATATCAAAACTTAACAAATACTTACAGTTTATGCTTTTAATTGTATGATTACCACTAGAGAATTTATTTTCTCTTTTAAGCTTTTCCAAGCATAATACTTTACTCATTGCTAAAACATTCACTCAGTGTGTTTTTATGTGTGTCTGAATTATAGTGTGTGTGTCACTCTGGGCTGTGCCTGCGTCTCACATGTCGACACCCATCCCCTGGGTTTAATACGACGCACACCATGATGCAATCTGTCACACGCACAAACATACAGTAAAACACACCAACTGTTCTCTTGAATTTAGACCGCCATCCGCCATCATGGATGACATTTTTTCTGCTGAAATGTGCTGATTTATTGAGCTATTGATGTTTGAAATGTGGCTGCAGTCAAACAGCTGCACAGATGGGAAAACATATTGATGTGTTTACGAGGAATCTTTTATGATGATCAACATATTTGGCTTTATTTTTTAACAAAGAAATATTTACTCTCTTTCTCTCCCACCCCTTTGTTTTTCTCCCCAACAGCAATCCCAGGGATGATCGTCCCGCCCATGTAAAGGTGTGAATGTGTGAGTGAGTGTGTGTGTGTGTGTTTGAGATGTACCAAGCACACTCACCGATCCCAACGGAGGATTTCAGCGCAAGTCAGACTCCGACCGGGGATGGATGAAGAAGCCGTCCCATTTATGAAGGAACAAACCCAACTCAGGCCCTTTCTAACACGAGGACAACTCCAAGAAAAAAGACTTTTGAGAAGAAAAAAATGGACTGTTTGCAAGTTAATAAGTTGTTTAGACTTTGTACACCTTGATGCTTTTATAGAAGAACTGCCACGCCTACATTTGGATCTCCACAGACACATGAAGTGTATTTATTTTGGAGAGGATCCACTCTTGAGTGATTGTTCTTTTTTTTTTCTTTGGTGCAAAGTAAATGTGTGATAATCCTCTTCTAATTGTATCTTACAAGTTAAGTTTTTATTTATGAAGTTTGGTTAGAACGAAGGAACAATGTGAAGAATGAGGAGACAAAAATGACGATTAGAAAGTTATGAGGATAAAGCGAGCTGGCCCAGACACACACTCTTCCACTCCTCCTAAGCCAAGCCATCATCACTCTTTCAGCACAAACTTTCCTCCTCTGCATTTTATCGATCATCTGAAAGATTCAGACGCCTGCGATAGATGCTGCAGATTGAGCCATTGAAGAAATCCAAGTGTTTACTTTAACCTTTCTTAAAATACATCACATTTGTCTGTCAGTGTGCCACATTTTCTCAACAGAGAGAACAGGAGTGTTTGCCAACGGGAAGACAGTTTATTAATATCGTACCATGAAAGATGCAAGAAAGAATTAAGACTCACTGCAGTGCTGTTTCAGGGTAAGCATGTCAGGATTAAATGTACTAAAAGGCCATGATTTAGGCCTGGACCACACAAATATGGATATATTCCTAAACGCGCATTTTTCTATCCAATTGAGCCTCTCAACCACACAAACATGCCGATTTCACCCACATAAACAGAGTTTTTTTTTTTAAAAAGTGTAGAAATAAAAAAATATCCGGTTGAGTGGATCTGTGCAGCGGTGTTAAAGGTGCAGTGTGTAGAATGTGGCATTTTATACATCCACCGCATTTCGCCAAACAGAAACAGTGAATATAGGAGATATATGTTTCTATTTGTGTGTAAAGTCTTTCAAAATAGGAGTACAATCATCCCCATAAAACGTATAAAAAAATCTTTATAAAAAAAATTACATTACTGCGGGCCACTGTTTCGTGTAGGCCGACATTGATCCGCCATGTTGTCTACAGGTGGTTTTTAGGGACAAAAAGAACGAAACGCGAATCTGTCCGCCGGTTCTGAAATCTACCTGGAATGCAGGTGAAGAAGAGGAGAGGATGGCAGTGGATGCATAGAAGTTGTTACTCTGCCCTAGGGATTCAAACTGTGTGTATAAACACACACACAACATAAATTTTGTGCTGTGTTCAGGATCCTTTTTGGTCTTCACAGGATTCCGTTGCTCAGCGACGTGACGTTTTGGCTACGGTTAGGTTCATTCTAGAATCTGAACGGTCGATGTCGCTAAAATGCCAAGTTCTACACACTGCACCTTTAAACGGAGCTGGTGTTGAAGAGATGACGTCAAGGGCCTAGCAACAAGTCACTGTAGCAACGGTTGCCAACAACAAGAACGATGGCCGACATTTACCGTGCTATCTCTGTGTTCTTTGCACTTTTTGCCCTCATTACAGCTCTACAAATGAATGTAATGTTGTTGCATCGAAGGCACTACACTGCTGCGCAACGTCGGCGTCTGCTGCACGCAGTATTATAATCATCTTCTTACTCTGTTGACTGCTTCTGTTCCCTGTTTTTGACTGTGCATGCTCATAACGTTCTTCTTCTATGGTTTGCACATTCTGCTAACCTGCCACTTATCGGCCAGGCATGGCATTGCAGGCTTCAGAGGCGATCGTTTTCAGTTTTGCCTCTTTGTATGGACAGAGATATTTCTGTGGTGTGGACAGATTTTTTTTTTTTGAACGAGGACAAAGATATCCGGTCAAAAAAATATCCATATACGTGTGGTCCAGGCCTAAGTGCTGCTCCTTGGATGCAAACATCAGCTTATCTGTTAAAAATATTCGGCCTGAGAGTCTGCAACCCTGTGTGGTGTGTTTATCTTTTGGTCATATGGATCTGCAGGGATGTCATTTTTGTGGCCAAGTTAGCATCAATAAGTTTAACCAACAAAAAGACTTTGTTTTTCTTCATGTTATTTTGCAATACCGCTGAAAATAGGAAACAATTTAACACTACACTCTTCAGTTTGGAGGTTAAAAATCAGTCGTCAAAGTTTAAATGTTTAGCCATAGATAACAATGATTGACCCAACTGTCTGCACCAGTTTGACCCTGTTTATAAATTAGATTAACACCTATTTTTGCCATAGTGATACCGACTGATAATCTGTCATGCTTTGTTTGTGCACATTTTAATGCACACAGAAAACAGTTGGACACGTCAGACCACGTTCTAGGGTGTCTTTATCTAGATTGATTGAGCCAAGCTGTCAGAAAAGGCCCTGCTCCACTAATTTTCTGCTTTTTATTACTCTGAAGCTTCATCTCAATGCTGTTCAGGATGGTTTGGAGTTGTTTGCCTTTCCACTGTCAGCTGTACCTTCACTTAAGAGCAGGACTGATGGAGCAGGTCGCTCTGGCTACGTAAATGCCTGACATAAGAAAGAGAAGAGCGTGATTGTTACCAAATAGCAATAACAGAAGCCCTCCAGTACTCTGTGGAGCATTGTAGCCCAATGTGGTTTCAGAGGTGGACAAACAAGGCATGTCCTGCAGAAATACCAGCACTCATATCACACAGAAGTGTGGGCACAACATCATTTTTGGTGAGACAGTTTGTCCAGACATTTGTTTTCATGGGTGCTATCTGGATGTGCGGCAGCTGTGTAAAGCGACAGACAAAAGAAAAAGTTGTTGATGTTCTTATTTATACTCTTGAGACAAAAACCCAATGACCAAAAGATACACCAACCCATTCATCAGGAGACAAACCAAGTCATTAAATATCTCTTAGGAGATGACCTTGTCTTGAAGACTGCTGCCATGCCCCTCATTGTATTTTTTTAATTTGTATTCTGATCATGATAAACCAGCCAAAAGACTGTTTTCACTTACCCTTTTATTTATCTTGTTCCTATCTTGTATGTCTGCCATCTGATTACATTATCCAGCTGTGTGTCTTAAAGCCAAAATGCAGAGAGTGCTTTGCCATTGATTAAAATCGCCTTTAAAGCAACGTTTACTATTTCACCTTCAATTAACAACTGAGGAAACAGTAACTTTCGATAGAGAGAGTGGTCTCTTTTTAATTCTTCGTTTATTTTCTCAGTTACTGCCTCATCTGTTGCTTAGCCTCAGAAATATTGAGGCAGACTAAGCTTTTCTTTTAACTGGTGTCTGGCATGATGCTCCTAAAAGTAGTGTTAGGTGACAAACGATGCTCACAATGGTGACTATGGAGCTCTGTTAAACTGGTTTTGATGACACTCTTCCTGTGGGAAGTTATTGAACTACTCAGCTCTGAAGCTACCAATTCAAAGTGGAAAATGTACATATTGTTGCTTTAATGAGTCTCTTACTTACAATGTGCTTCTAAATTTTAACTATTTCCCTCCATGCACTTGTCTTATGAAGCTTTGCATCTGGTCCTAGTAGTGTCAGTCTTAAAGACAGAGGAGAGCAACCTATGGTTTATTTGGAAGTTCTCCACTTCTTCAGCTTTTTTGTGATTTGATGATCTTAATTCTATGATGTCCTGCTTTGGCCAAAAAAAAGTCTTAGATGCCCAACAGTCTTGTGCCACGATTTCTTTGCTACTTGTTTTCCAATCAGAAACTTTGAAGTAAAGTATGACTCTATAAAAAGGGCCATTAAAGCCTAAATCTATTTACTCCCACAAACAGAAATAATCTGACAGTAAAGCCCCAGTCACACATTCCCAATTTTCATGACGATTGTGCACAATTGTCATGTTCTGATGAAACATGCTTTGGTTGTGGTGCATGCACTACATGACCTGGATCAGCGTGGTATAGTTGTGGACGAACATCGGGGATGGGGAAGGGTCCTGATTGTTTTGAACTGTTCAAAACTGTCGTGTAGAATCTCCGCTCTCATAATAGCGGGATGGAAGCCTCATGCAGTCCTAAGGCGAATGTATTAGAGTGGCATGTACAGGGCTCAGTCGGGCTGATTGTGGCTCAATCCTGAAAGACAAACCGAGGTCTAAACGCACAAGTTTTTTGCCAAATATGCGTATCATCCATACCAAGAGGGCGTTTTGTGGATCTGTAAACGATCATTTTTGAAACCAGGTTCCAGAGTGGAAAGTTTTTGAAGTGCTTTATATGTAGCTCCGTGATTTACTGGCTCTCCGCAACTTTTCAGATACACTTATGTCATAGTTTCATATCTTCATTAACACGCATACCGCAAGTGTGCACATCCACTGTTTTTTCATCTGTTTCCGCTTGTTCCCGTCATATCGTTGCAGCGCCCCTAGAGGTCTGGCATGTGTTTTACAGTGTTTTCATGCGTATTGAGTGCATTCATGTAGGCGCACACATTTTCTGAGACGCCTTCATTTTTATGATGATCGTTTTTTGAAACTGTTTGTTCTTCGTGTGGATGGGGCCTGAGTATGACTGACAAGGACGTATAAGTTTGTGCTCTGACTGTGTCCCATTCAAGACGGTGCAAGCAGCGGGGCTCAGTTGGGCCTTATGTGAATCAAACTGCACTCAAACAGGGTCGACATCGTGTTACCGGGATGGAAGTTCATGGAATCCTCATCGTATTGCTGTATCTTTGTAGAAGCATTATTGACAGTATATTGACAGGGTGTGTCCAGTCATTTCTTCCTGTATCATGCTGATCACACCAGTCTTGCCAATCGTATACAGTCATGCAAAATCGCTATGAGAAACTGTTATCAGATGTTCAATGGCAAGAATGATCGACAATACCAGACTGGAGATTTATCTGATAGTTTATAACGGCCGGTTCAGAGGAATATTGACTAAGAGAGACAGGTCTTCCTCCTCAGTTATATAGACATGTATGTAACATATATGGCAACAGAAATCTAATGCAGCAGAGTTATGCATATTCATACTTCAAGTATTGTCAGGACCAAGACATCTCAATATGCACTTTCTATTTATGGCAAGTTGCCAGACTTGCTATGTAAGGTTCGTCTGTATTGTTTCATCTGTATTGTTTAATATATACATAACTTAGGCCCCATCCACACGAAGACAAAACGCTTAACAGTGTCAAAAACCATACCAGACCTCTAGGGGTGCTGTAACGATATGACGGAAACAAGCTGAAACAGACGAAAAAACAATGGGCATGCGCACTTGCAGCAAAAGTCGTAAACAGAGATTGTGATGTGTCCTCGATAATTGTTCAACTCGGTGGTGATTTAGAAGGAGATTTTGCTGCAACAGAGATGATAGGATCACTCGCTTCATCAGCACATACGCAACACCGTACATTGTCGTTGTTGTTGCCGCATGTGGCGCATGAAGATATGAAACTGTGACGTAAGTGTATCTGAAAAGTGGCATATAGCCAGTAACCATGGAGCAGCGTATGTGGCATTTCGAAATCTTTCCACTCTGGAACCTGGTTTCAAAATGATTGTTTACAGACCCCGAAAACGCCGTCTTCGTATGGATGATATGCAGACTCGGCAAAAAAACTTGTGTGTTAAGACCTCGGTAAATTGATGTAGATGCATGGATAGAAAACTTAAATATGTATCAAATAAGTCCATAACTCAAATAATGATTCATGATACATAAATTGGTCCATGACTAAAATTGATGCATGGGTTAAAAGATCATGCTATCAGAAACGCTAATGTGTGACTGGGGCATAAATCGCAACTGAGCTGCAGTGAAAAGGTTTGAGCCTTTATGCCATAAAACTTAAAGAAGAGGAAAAAATGCCAACTCTTTAACACTCAGCAAACCTGAATAAACTCCAACTGTAACACAGATCTGCAGCTTTTAATGTTAATGTTCCACAAATGTAAAAACAGTTACAGGTAGAGATGAGAATAAACAACAAAAATAGTTATTCTGTAATTTTGATGCAGCACATCCAAAAGCATTACCAAGTCATTCAGGGACATCCCAAAAAGTCAATCCATGTGCTTTCTGTCTTCCCTGCCAAAGCCGGTGCTATTTTCTGATTAGCTGAACCCATGTGTGTGAGTAAACATGACAAAAGTTACCTGCAAAAGTTAAAGCTATCACAGTTGTAGAATAGATTTATCAATATAATCGTGTTTGTGAGGGATGTATTTCTTCTGTTGGATCATTACATCTGAAGCTGCATCTGTTTTACATTTCTAGTTTATTATCTTTGTGTACTATTATTACGTTGGCAGGTCCAGCAGGTCTCTCCTCCGCAAGATCAATGTGACTTGCTCTTAAAATTTGATTGATTATATGACATGAGGCTTTTTAGATGAAAACTTATAACGCACCAAGACCTTCTGTTTAATTTGAAATTCAAGCTTCCTAATCACTAATGATCGGACTAAATGGGGCCATGGTGAATTTCTTCTCTCATTTTAGAAAGTTTGGAAGATGCTTTTCAAAATGCCCGATAATGTTTGTGTCGTCAATGTAAAAGCTGTCTTCATTTTGCTGCGTTGTGTTTGTGAAGTGCTCATGAAACGTCATGATTATTTATCTGCTTTGTTCTTCCATGTGATGGATTTTAGGATGGAAAATGGAGGCTGATGGATAGAAACTGTCTTCTCGTGTGTGTAGACTCTTTACAGCTCCATCAGCCCCCCCACTCTTATTTGAATTGTTTGATTTACTCATTGTATGCCAGCCCTTTCTTTCTCTTACTATCCCTTCATTAAAAATGAGCCACCTATTTATTTGATCTCAAAATGGGTCTGGAGACCGCACTTTTCTGTTGGTGACTAAATGTGAGACTGCCTTTGAGTGTATGTCTTTTTTCATATATATAAATACCTGTACAGCGAGGAGTAAATGAAGGGTTTGGTGAAATGAAGTTTGATCAGAAGCATTGGTCCATTCTCAGTTATTCTGGCTCGTCTGCGTTCAGGCTGTCAGTTCTGTCATTCATTTTCAGATCATACTCAGCATCAGTGAGCAGGAGGAGAGAACAGGAAACTACTGTAAAGATGATAATGTGGATTTTTTAAAAATTTGTTTTAAACTCTGAAGTGTAAAATAACTTTTTGACTCTCACTATATTTAATTAAAGTTCCTTCTTCTCTGTGAAACAGTGTCTTTGTTTGGTTACTCATCTCTTTCAGTATGTTGCTTAAAGAACATTTTATTCAAATAAATCATTTTAATATGTGTGAATGGTCTGCAAACTCTTCTTCAACATTAGTAAAAGAGGTCCTCTACTGCCTTGTTTTTAGAAAGTGTTGCTCAACCAATCTGAGCACAATTCTGTTCCAAAGATGGTTGCAATCAGCAAAGCAACACACCATCTAAAACAGAAAAACTTTGGGAAGTCATAAAGCATAACAGCACCGACAACAGGAGGGCTTTATTCGTCATTAACCACCTTTAGCTCGAAGCAACTTTGACCATTCAGAGTGTCTCTGTTTAATCTTAGTTCAACTCACTTGAAACACCGCTGGAGATGATATATAAAACTGTCCAGGCATTATGACTGCTAATGAAACACTCAAACATGTCATTACCTTCGCCAAGGAGGTTATGTTTTCTGGAGAGTTTGTTTGTCTGTCTGTCTGTCTGTGAACAAAATAACTCAAAAAGTAATGGATGGATTTTGATGAAATTTTCAGGAAATGTTCAGCATGGGAAAAGGAAGAAGTGATTCGATTTTGGTGTTGATCCGGATCACCGTCTGGATCCGCCATGACGAAAAATGTGATTTTCGTGAATAACTACTGAACTAAAATAGATATCATCATGAAACCAATTGCTAATGGTATGTTTTCATGGTCAATGAATCTAAATATTGAGATTAAATAAAGGTAGGACTATTATTTATGGTGAAAATCACAATATGGGAGAGGACTGTGGTGCTGGCGGAGGTCTGCGCTCTCCGAGTGCTTTTCTAGTTTGTCAAGGTAATGGGAAAGGATCATTGTGTGTAATCCTCTAACAAACCTCCCAGACACAAACCTTGCATACTAGACTAATGTAATACCTTTCTATTCACTGTAAAATCAATTACATTCATAGACAAATATTTCAAACTGGTTTTAGAGCCAAGGTTCTTTCAGCTTCTAAAAATAGAAAATAAAATCTCTGGGTCCACACACTCCTAGAAAAGCCATTTTGATGTGTCAGACTCATGTATCACACTGTTGTGCTAGGTCCTAGGCATCCTACAACTCCCTCTTCAGCTTTTTAAAGTGAGAAAATGCAATCACAATAGTGATGGAATCAGCAAAGACACAGGAAAACTAAAACGTTGTCTCTCCCACAAGTCGAGATTAAAGTTGAAGTGACGAGAATAACGTCAAAATATTTTTTTTTGATAAAAGCCAAAATGTCGAGAATAAAGTCAAGATTAATTGTATGTCAACTTAATTTTGGACTTTCTACTTATTTTCTCGAAATCTTCACTTTAATGTCATCATTTTGACTTTTATCACGAAATTGTATTTTAACTATTATTGTTGACATTTAAACTTTTATCTCCTCATTTCGCCTTTCATTTCAAAAATTCAACTTTATTGTCGTCATTTCGACTTTAATCTCAACGTCCCAAAAATTATTTTTTCCATCTAAAATGGCCCTAATACTCTTCTGTAACCACAAAACAGGTTTTTGGTCCAAAAGAACCAAACAAAGCAAGCAGACCAGAAAGCAGGGCACTTCCTGTGGCTTGAATTCAACCGAATACAACAGTGAGCAAAGTAATGTGTTCCAGACTAATAGCCATTGTCCACTAGCACGCCTTGGCCCTACTCTACTCGACCCCACTCGGTTTGCAGCGTGTTTCCACTAGCCTGGCGCCTCCTAAAACAAGCTAGTTTTAGTACCTACTCCGCTCTGGTTCCAAGCGAGCTGAGTCAATACTAAAAGATTATGTCACCGACTGCCGTCATCAGCATTGTCTGACCAATCAGTCATGAGCACAATGACCTAGCATGCTAGCGGTAGCTACCATTAGCTTACCCTCATACGTCTTTTCTTTGCAGCTGGATTGCTCTCGTCCTCAGCTTCATTCTGTTGTATAGCTTCCAAAACTCTCCTGTGCCTCTCTGGGGGTATTTCTTCTTGCCACCTGCAGCCTTCTTCTGCTTTCCTTTTTTACTCGGTTTGTGACAAAAAGCCACAGGTTGATGTGTCACGCTCAAAATGACGTCACCACAGTGCTGATCAGCTGTTTACAGGGACACTGCACCCCGTTGGGCAGGCGACTGGGGCTAATGGCAAAGCAGCACAAGGCGAGTAGAGTAGAGCCGGGTAGAGTCGAGTAGAGTAGAGGTAATGGAAAAGGGCAATGATATTATGACAGAGGGAGTGGCTAATGAAAGCACTGCTAGCACTGTCAGCCTCCAGTTCTTGAACAGATTAAAATATACAAGTCATGCAGAATACAGTTAGAAATTACGTCCAACAACATGTTTTCATCTGAGTAGCCAAAAACACCTTATCTTTATTTTGTCCCTCAAAATTCTGCCAAGCCTCTTCTTGCTAGATGATGTTATTACTTTAAGCTAGTTGTGTCATAATGCAATAACAGGCAGGCGGTCAAACTGAATCGAGTGTGTCCACTACAGTGTGCAGAAGTGATTGGTTCAGCAATGGTTAAGAACTTGAAAAACACATTTATGAAATTATACAAAGGCATTTAAGGACAGATAAAATGTGAAATGGTGAAATAATTGATGTGAAGTGTGACTCACGATGTCTTTACTGTTTAAATTTTAAGCTCTTTTCCAGGAAAACGGTTCAGTGGAAGAGGTCGATCAGTGCCATAATGTGTCATAAAAAGTCAGATGGAGGAGGCTGTTCATCACTCAGCGGGTTTTTGTGTTTCATTATTTAAATTGTCTCCATTCTTCTGTCACATCAAACTGTTTCTGACTCCAGGAGTGTTGATGAAACCAATCCTGACAAACATGTGGTCATACCCTCTGTATGTGTGTGTGTGTGTGTGTGGAAGTGTATTGTGTTCACAAACAATACTTATTCTCCAGTGAGACCCGTTTCTGTAATTAGACAGATGGGCCCTGCCTGGAGTTAGCTATTGGCACAACTACAGGCAGTGTGCGCGTGTGTGTGTATGTGTGTGTGGGAAAATGTAAAAAGAGTGTGTTCATGAGGTGTTATTCTCCCATTCCTCGCCTGCAGGCTTAATCAAAGAAGAGCCACAGATGTCTTATTGACACCAATTAGTTTCTGTTTCATAGCGTACACACACCCACACACACACACGCACACACATGTGCTTGGAGTGTAAACATATTTTTATTTCAAAGGGAGATATGAGTCTAATTTAAGATTATTTATGGCTGTTAGATGAGTTGAGGAATGCTCTTGACTTGTTTGTGCTCTAACAGAACACATTCACAGTTTATAAAACACACAGCGACTCCGCGGCTCATTGCCAGTGTGTGTGTGTGTGTGTGATGGAGAGAGAGAGGGCATGTGTGTGTGTCCCTGTGTGTGTGTGTGTGAGGATTCCAAGTGTGAGGAGAAAGGACTGAAGACATCCATTAGCTAATGGAGCTCTTCTCTCCATTTTTTCATCTCTTTCTTCTTCTTCTTTTATCCCTCTCATCCACCCTTCATCACCACATCACACTCCGGGTGCACTTAACCCCATCAGGAGAATCAACACACACACACACATACAGACACACACGCACCCTAATCCCCACTCCTCCTCCTTTGGCTTGATTGAGAACCTTTATCTAAAAGGTTAAAAACACAGACAGGTACAAGAATATTTGCTTCTGATCAGTTCATGCTGATTTAAATCTAACGTTGTAACCTTGATTTGTATTTATCTCCAACACTGAACAAAGGGCAGAGTAGCTTCGCAAAAATGGTGATGCAACTGCTGGATCTACTATCAAAAATACAGCCTTGCAATTTATATTTTCACAAGATAAACGAGTTTGAAACACGCACTCGACGTCAGCCTTTGGTTTATCGAAGCTGCCATACTCTGTCACCTTAACCAAGCTTTAGCTCAACAAAATCATAGGCGTGAAGACGTAACTTTTTTATGATTTAACTTTTATTAAGTTTTAACTTGTAATATAAAGCCCATCCAACAATCAATATAAAATAAGACAAAATTAAGATACACAACTCACTGCAACAGTGAGACGTACACCAAAGAAAAATAATAAAATAAATAGTAAAAAAATAACACTAATAATAAAATAAATAAATAAATAATTAAGATAAAATACAAAATAGAACAAAGAGAGGTACAAGACCAGTCTGTTACAGGTAGTTAGCTTAACTCCATCTGTTCAACAGTCTTCCCATGGAGGGTCCACAGCACTGTCAAAAGTCCAAATATGTCTCAAGTTTAATTCAGTGTCAACAAATGCTCTTCCAGTAGTCAGAACTCTTTGTTGCGCCCAGTCCACCTCCACCCACAATTTCATGCCAATCTCCTCAAGCACAAAATGTAACGAGCATATATACAGGCACACTTTAGCTACTCTGTAAGGAATATAATCTTAAAAACAGACCCCATTTCTCATTATATTTATCAATATCATTTGTCATACCATAGGAAATCCTTTCAAAAGTGGCTACTTTGCCTAGTTCTGAGAGCCAGTCTTGAAATAATGAGCCCTCTACTACTCTCTACTTTCTCATTATCATCTGTTTACCCATCATTATACTTGTCTGAATCCATTTGGTTACAGGTTTTCTAACATGGGCCAGGGGTTTAGGATTGCCTAATATATAAAGGCTGGGGCAGAACTCAAAATCCACCTGTGTGACCTCCATGATGACCTCATGAACCCTTTCCCAAAATGCCTTTATCTTTGGGCATGACCAAAGGGCATGAGTTAGGTTTGCCCGTTTCTAGGCGTGAAGACGTAACTTAAGGCCGTCTGACCAAAGTCACTGTGTGGACATTAGGGCTGGGATGATACGCTTTTTCTCACGATTCCTTTTTTTTAGGTGCCGATTTGATTTGAATTGCGATTCTACGATATTGCCTAGTTTTGCAATCTTTAGTTAGCTTTTTAACACCAGAGAAAAGATGATCAATGATGATGCCTACAGACTATGTCAGGAAAAATACACATCACATGTGAGTCTGTTTTTAGGATTTATTCAGCAATATGTCTTAACCTGTTTATACTCTCTCTTCAAAAGCCTGGATTGCATATAAAAGTGGTTTATTAACACAAACTAAAATGAAGCATTTAAATTTGGGAAAAAAAGATTTTTGAACAAAAAAATCAATTGAAAATCGAATCGTCAAACTCGGTGAAACCTCGCCACCCCCGAGTTGACAATCAAAGATGGATGTCCCCAGTGTGAACAGTTATTTAGCTCCTGTAATAATCAATTTATTTGCACTTCTGACTAGGGTGTGTCGCTCTAGATCAGCTGTATACATAGTATTGTTAGACTTATATTTACAAAAATGCTGCCATAGTGATAATCACATTCTTCATGTGATATTTGTGAACAGCAACGCAGGGCGTGCTAACAACAGCTAACAATAGCCTAGTAGATCGCCATGTTTTTTTCAGACTTCACCTGGAACGCAGATAAGTCAGAGATGATGTCACTCCCATTTCCGAGGTTACTGGAACGCAGCATAACGACAGTCGCCGCGCGTGCTCATGGGTAGCAGAGTTTTTATGTCGCCGGTAATAGATTCTCCTCATAGCACCTTTAAGTAACAGACAATAGTACAACAGGAACATTGCTAAACCCATCTCACTCCAAGGAATAGCCATGCTAAAGGCTTAATATGAGTAAACACTGGATGTTAGGTGAAAGTTTAAAATTAAATTAATCATAAAATAAAATATTAATAACAATAATAAATTGAAATGACAACAAAATAAATAAAAAAATATAACAAAAGAATAATAAAAAGGGTGCTGTGATGCAATAAAACACTAAAAGTTAATTTTGGTAAAAGTCAGACTAAAAAGGTAGGTCTTGAGTGTGTTTTTTTAAAATATTTTTAAGTATTTTATGATTTTAAAACATTTGAAACCCATGATAATGAGCTCTGCCTTGACTGAATTGGATGCCTGATGGGAGAATGGGGTCACAAAGCAGACTTTCAAAGCAGTCAGGACATCTGCCTAACTCACATGTAAGCAGAGGCTGTGTAGCTATGACATAATAAACCCCAGGAAGTTAAAAAAAAAAAGTGTTTTAATGGGCATTTCACTGTGAACAGAGAGTTTAGAAAAAGGAGTTAAATTATTTTGCTCCCCAAGCCTCATCTTACAACATTAAAAGAAAAGAACAATGCATTGTGCAGGACATGAAACCTTAAAAATATTTAAAGAAATTGAGTAAAATCAAGCAGAGAAGATGGCTGTGAGGAGGAGCGGGAGATGGATGAAGGGTGGAGGGAATCAGGGAGAGACAGAAGAGAGGAGGGTGACATGATGATGATGATGATGTGCAGAGTGTGAGCACTTACAGAGTCGTCTCTTCATAGAAAGGTGATGTTTCCGTATCATTTAAGCATCTAGGGGTGTAGAACAATGATGTTGATCTGTGTGTGCGCTCCTGTGTGTGCATGTGTGTTTAAATTGAACGTGAAGTGCTAAAGCTAAGTACGGAGGATGACACCCTCACTGCCACTCCTAAACCACTTGTAACACACACTCACACATGCACCGACACACTCGTACACACTCTCACCCACTCACTTAAGTGGAGGGTTTGAAATTGAGCTGGGACCTGGAACGAATACTCCAAACAATTATCTTTCTCTCCTGTGTGTAGTAATCCATTTCCCATGAATATATTCACATCTGCCTTGTGTTTTTTCTTCTTCCGTCCTCCTCCCTCCTTGCCTTCTTCCTCTGTCTCCTCATTCACACCTCTTTATTCATTTCCTCAACCTTCTCGGCCTCGGACAAAATGTGACAACAAAGTGGTCGTACTTCCCTCCTAGCAACAGAGAGCTGTCACACATCGTCCAAACTGTGGTCACTACTCGCTGCCTGTGACACAACGTGCATACAAAAGAGGTTAGAAATTGATCCAGTGGTTTTGGTACTACAATAATAAGCTTTAACAACATTTAATGGTTTATTTGTTATGTGCTGCAAAGAGGACAACATATTAAAATTCTACTTTAAGAAACAATAGATCTAAAATGCAAGGTAAAAATCACAAAAGCCACTAAATGACTACATACAATGGACGGACATCAAAGTGCAATTTACTGAATTTATTTTATACTCTGACTTTTAGGACAGAAGGTAAAAGAATACAGTATAAACACATACCAATTCTTAAAACAGTAATCCAAAAAAAAATTCAAACTTACTTTTAATTTCATGTAGAGACAAAAGATAAATCCTTTAAATCAGTCTTTAATTTCTGTGAAAGAGTTGGTATCTCTGAGTCACTTGAAATCCTGAAGTGTGACATCATCACTTACTGCCAGGTGATGTCATCACCGGCCGCCAAGAAGTCAAGATGATCAACAAGACACCTACTGCTGAGTATCAGAGATGATTCACCGTTAAATGAAGAGGTCATCCTCATTAAAGTTAAAACACAAACAAACCAGACACCTGGCTCATCTGGTCTGCATGTTGACGATGATGATGAAAAATGATGTCATCGGTTTCCTCTGCTTGGAGAGCCTCGTTTTAGGAAACAGCCTGCAGATACAACACATATAGCATTCTCCTTTAACCCTGTTAAATGAATGGTACATAGACTTGAGCTTATGTAGCGCTTTTTTAGTCTTTAGACTACCCAAAGCAGATTTACACAGCAGGTCACACTGACCCATTCACTCTCACATTCACTCACTGATGGTTATAAGTGTCTACTTTAGTTATCCATCAGTATCTCTAACACATTCACGCCCTATCATGCACTTTTACACACCACCAACGCAGCAGTGGAAGCAACTTGGGGCTAAATGTTTTGCCCAAGGACAAGAAGTGGACAGCAATAAAGTGGATTAACATCAGTACTGTACTTAAGTAAATTCTTTGTAGGATCTGTGCTTTACTTGAGCATTATTTTTTTGGAACTTATGGCTTTAACTCCACTGCATTTCAAAGGTGTATCTGAAGCATTTTCATCCACATCAGACTAGTGTTATGAGCAACAGAGTGGGGCAAGGATAACAGATTTCTGTCTGTCAATACGGAGGTTAGCATTATGCTGGTTCTCTTGACCAAACAGTGTATGAAGTTTTCTATGCAGTCTTATTGCTGATTATTGCTGAACATCATGATTTAGTAATTAAGAGTAACATGTAGGTCCCTGCATTGTAGAGACCACTTAGCCTAAAGAATTTCATACGAGCCCCTTTCACAAAAATGTTTTAAAACATTTCCATGCAGTCAAAGGGCAATAAACCCATAATTTCTTGTCAAAAACCCAGCTTTTGAAGTTATTGAGAAAAGTATGGATTGCCACAGCCTCCTGACATAGACCTGTCATTCAGAACTTTGCCTTTTGCTTGTGAAAATACGAAACTAAGAACTTTATTTAAAAAAAGCAATAGTGTTATGGTTATCTTGGTGGGGATAAGATGAAGTTTAGAGGTGTTTCAGCCCTTTAAAGTGTCTAAAATTGCATCTAAATGGAACCGAAGTCACATGGTCCATAAAAAAAGCTAAGACGGTTATGGCTAAGTGATGCAAACAGTATTAACCCTTTAACTACCAGGTCAACTGTTTGACAGAGGTCGATGAATTCAGAAATATCTAATATGTTAAAAACATAAGTCATTGTTTTCTTTAGGATACAGAAAAAAACTGCAAACAAACCAAAATAAGTTATATTCTCTTTTGTGGGATTTAAAGGTTGAAAAGCTAAAAAAAAAATATTGGAAGTACAATTATTTTTTTAAATACTGAATCACTTACTGATATGATATTCATTTATATACAATCAAACACAGTATCATCTATTTTAAGTTTTTTTATTGCTACTTTACAAATATTTTTGCCTTTTCTGATGGATTTTGTCCTAAATGTTTCTGCATTTTTTTGTCATCACATCATCAAATATGAACTGTTTAAACCTTTAAATCACACACTAAGAAATATCTGATGTTTGACTTGTTTGTAGCTTTTTCTGTTCACTGAAATGTTGACAGAATCATACCAATGATTTGATTTGATCTATCTTTTAAACACCAAATATCCCTGAATTTATTGATGACCTCTGCCAATCAGTTGAGCTGGTAGTTAAAGGGTTAATATTTCCTTGCACAGAACTTTTAACTAGGGATGCATGATATTATCAGTTTGATATCAGTATCGGCTGATATCAGTCTAAAAGTTGAGTATCGTATTGGCCAATACTGAAATTTTTGCAGATATTAGGCAAATTACACAAATGTTCAACATGGATGCATCCTCTTATTACTGCATGGGTACATTTAAATATGGAAGGTTTCATTTTTAAAGTTTAAAGCTGTTTGTCTTGTTTACATCTGTCCTGGTGATAATATGCTGTAACACTGAAAGAAAGTGTCACAGCCATAGACTGTAAAAAAATATGGACGTCATGTCGCTGGGCTTTTGTGAAGTCGCCACAGAAACTGCTCCCCCTGGTGACTGGCTGCAGTATAGGTCAAATCTCCGTCTCCCCCATTCATCTGAGCCGTAGAGAAACTTCAAAAAATTAATACACCTCGTAGAAATATTTCTCCCACCCGTATGCTGTGGTGATATGAAAGTATTATTGGGCTGCGTTTTTTCCAAGTCCTCTTTTTTCTGAAAACTTTCTTTTTCATCAGTTGTTAGAGTTTTAAAAATAACCGCGGTTTACGGCAGTTTCACAATGATTGTGTACGGCGTACGCTGGGGAGTTTTGCAACCGTTTACGACAGCTGCGTCCAGATATGGTCCAGATTCTCTACTGGCTGCACAATGGCGGCGCCCTGACGGGGGATATTAAGGCTTCAAAACCGTTACATGGTAGAAGGCGGAGCCACGCTATCCAGTTCTTATTATACATCCATGGTCACAGCATGTTTATTAAGCACAGAGCTTGAGCTCTTGACCTGAGATGTCGGTATCAGTGATAATGAATTTTTAAAAAATCAGAATATCGGATAACTGCAAAAATCCAGTATCGTGCATCCCTACTTTTAACAGTCTTAAAAATCTTAATCTGGCTCATTTATGCACTTAACATGAGATTCTGACCATGTGACGCCTCAACATATACATGTTGACTGTTGAATATACAATCTATATCACTCTTTTGTCTTGGGTAAAACTTTTAAAATGAACTCTGAGGAAAAGGCAGCAAAAATCAGTCCTGCAGGAGAGCTTAAAATGCATCGTTTTTTTGTCTGCATATGATTTAATCACCAAATTCCACCCCCAATATCAAGTGATTAGAAAAGCATATGTGGGATTTTGACCCGAGTCCACGCTGAATCACTGCTGTGCTATTTCAATCAACAATAAAAAGTAGCAAAGCAGATACACATTTACTAGAAATATGTATCACTTTAACCTGTGAGGGCAGAGCTCACTCCTCCATGCTGCTCTCTATCGGCTCAGTGTTGCTGTTGAACTCGAGCCAATTGTATAAAACCTCGGCCCAGTGAACTGAAGAGTGTGGGTGTATGTGTGTGCGCGTAACTTAACTCCACATATTAGCTAATTTGTGAACATTTGAGCAGAGGGAGCACATAAACACACACATGCTCATGGTTTAACAGTTTCTGAACACATCCCCTCAGCGCCCCGTGAAGCTCCGAGCCGCCAGCTGAGAGCTCAGGCAGGAGGTCCGCGGCCTCCGCTGACCTGCTCTGCACTCCTGGGAGCTTTTTGCAGAGAACCTCTGACTCAAGTGTGTAACACGGAGCACTGTGCGGGTTTGATCTGCTGCTGCAGTAAACACACAGACACACCACCGGGGATCCAACAGTTATCAATAGTTCATCTGCAGCCGAGAACTTTAACCCTGCCATGCTGAACTACAGTCTAAGAGTTCTCTGATACATTATTTGACTAAAAATAAGTTTTGATGTGCTTCTGATTCATTACATAATTTATTAAGGCTTACCAACTTTTTAAAAACTTCTACAGCTCTGTCGATCTTGTTCTGATGTATTGTGTTTTTTCTTGGACTCAGGGCTGATATTTTCTTATAATAATTTCATGATTTGATAAATATTTAGCCAGGATTAAAGACAATTTTAATCACGTTTTCATTTTATTTTAACCTGCATTTCAAATACTTAGTTAATAGCGACTCTGTGGTCTCATGGTCTTGATTTTGTTATCAAATAAATACAAGAAATGAACTTCCTGATCTTGACTTTTACTTCCTGCTTCTTGATGCTCAGCAGGTGTTGGTGATTGTTGTTCATAGGCCTGTGACGATGACAAATTTTGTTGGACGATAATTGTTGAAAAAATTATTGCCGATAAACGATATTATTATAATTAAAATGAATGTCATAATAAAGTGAGTACACCATATCAAAAGCAATAAATTTTAATTTCTTATGAGCATTTGACTGTAATCGGAAGGTCAAGAGTTTTTAATTAAAATAAATTAAACAAACAATATAATAAATTTAACAAAAAAAGAAAAAACAATGAAAATGAAATGGACTTTCTTTTGGGAAAAATTCCATGTAAATAAAAATCATTATACTAATCAAAAACAATAAAAACATAGACCCTGTCTCTGTAAAGAAAAAATAAATAAATAAAATGGAGTTTATAGTTCCGGAATTGCTTAAGACATGTATGTTCTCCCAGTAAATTCGTACTGTCGGTCAAACATTTGTAACATTTCTGGCTTTTCAACCGTACTGAAGGGCTGCATTTATTTTGCAATGTAGAGAACGACACTGTCTGTGAGCGCACCATTTTGCGCTTTTATTTGGATTTACTTTGCCGACCAAACGCCTCAGTAAGCATTGACTGTCAGGATGAAGGCTCCGCTGCACCTTCCCTTCTTTGTCGCAGCTACTTTCAAACAAATGCGACATATCGGCTCGTGGGTTTTCATGAGCTCACACCTTGTTAATTCCAATTAAAACCAAAATATTCCCACACTGTGGCTGTGGCATTCGGCTTAGGAACCGTAACTTTTGTGCCATCATTCATATTTGTGTTTGTTTCCCCGTTACTCCTGACAACACTCACTTCAGTTGTGTGTGTACGCGTAAGCGGCCCCGCCTCCCCCACAAAGATTGAATGAATGACAGATGCTCACTCTGCTATAAATCCACTAAATCCGCTATAGAACCAGTGTACCCAGGTGTTGAGACAGCTGCACAGAATGAGCCATCTTCTCATCCAGCCTGTTTGGTAGAAAGAGAGGAGGAAAACAAACATGCAGACATGTGTCAATTTATCGAGGCCGGCAAACTTACCAAGGATGTTTTTATTTATCCTGTGGTTGATGTATTGATTATCATGACAGGCCTGGTTGTTCATCTTTTGCTTTGCCAGAGGAAAATATTGCAAAACAAAACTTTGCCCTGTAGCAAACAAAGTTTCTCACTGTGAGCTTAACAATATGCTGACTTTTTTGTGCAGTTGATAATCTTGAAATTTTGTAAAAACATATAAAAAAGACACCTTGGTTATAACATTTTTCAATCAACCTTTCCATTGAGGGCTATGGAAGAGTATTAGGGCCATTTTAGATGGAAAAAATAATTTTCGGTAGGTCGACAATAAAGTCAAAACGATAAGAATAAAGTTGAAATGTCAACAATAAAGTTGAAAAACAATTTCATGATAAAAGTGAAAAAGATGACATTAAAGTAAAAATGACGAGAAAAAAAGTAGAAATTTAAGAATAGTCAACTTAAAATGAATTTCTGATCATTTTAACTTTAACCTCAAAATTTAAACTTCAGTGTTATCTTGCAACTGACATGAATTCGCAGTTTGTGTTTGTTCAAGAATTTAAACCCCAGAAATTCCACATAAAGTGAACCTGCTCCGGTCCAGCAGCGGTGCATGGCTGGAGCGGTAGTGCACTCCACTTCACTCAAGATACTACTTTTTCTTCTCTGGGATGTTTACAGCGGTCGGCCACCATTACAATGGGGCATTACAGCCATTCACTCCAGATATGCTGCAGGTCTATCGTTTCGTCCCCTTAGCATATGAAGGCAACCGCCCTCAAAACCAGCCATTCTAAACAGAGGGTGTAAGCGTGGAAAGAATGCTTCTGTATTTGTGGGCTTTTTGAACCAAATCATGTTACTATTGTTTCATGAGGACAGCAATGATACATTTTAAACTGCAGAAAATGAGCAAACTATGGGACCTTTACCTTTTCTCACTGCTTAAAGATGTTGTTATAACTCTGAAGACAATTCCTGCTGTTTGTATTAATAATGCTCATAGAATTTCGACATCTTTGTAACTACATTTTGAACATACTTTTTATGGCTGACAAGAGAGCCCTAACTGTCACGTCACCTCTCTGCACATCCTGCACTGAGGTCCACATGCTCAGGTTTATGACAGTCCTTATATCACTGTGTGTGTGTTTCCACTCTCTCTTACACACATAGACATGAACACACGCTCTCTAACACTCTCAGGTTGTTTTTCTAAGGGGTGTTTATGTAAAGGAAGTTGGATCTTGAAACCTGCCGCATACTTCACATTTATGAAGGCTGGAAACGGCTCCACTGCTGATATGATTACAGCAAGAAGAGGGCAGGAAAACGCTCTGACATTCTCATATGGAAGCCATTATCCTTTCCCCACACATCACTTTCTTTCTCTATTTATCTTTACCTTTTGTTCCGAAATCCCCCTACCCTTCACAGACTCTATCTCTGATTTCTCTCCTCATTTCTTGTACTCACTTTCTCACATGATTCTTGGGTTTCTGGTGATTTCCTTGCATGTGTATCTGAAGCCCGCAGTGTATTATTTTCTTCATCACAAGTGAGGCAAACAAATACACACAGCAACATGCACGGATCAAACTGTTGTGATTAACTATGAGCTGGCTATGCTTTTCCTCTCTGGATCAACCACAGTGTTAAGCATTTAAAACCCACAATTCACTATTAACACCCGAACACCAGTTTGTGTGCATGTGTGTGTTGGTGTGTACTTTTCTCATAAGCCCCCTCCGCCCACCGATCCACTCCCAAATGACATCAGGAGAGAGAGAGGGGTGAGAACACAGAGCATGACTGACAGAGAGCAGGACAGGAGAGGGGATAAACCCTGAAGCTGTGTGTGTTTCTGTGGGTGTGTAAGAGCTCACGTCCTGGATGCTGTAATGACACAATCATCTTTGGCTGAGCAGAGCTGTTGAAGACACACACACAAATGCAGCTACAGCGTGATCCACCCCGCCTGACTGTGGCTCGGTTTCCAAACATTGCATCAAATTCCCAGAAATATGACAACAGAAACCTGAGGAGCCAAAAAGAGTCTGCTGCTGACCTCTGAGCCCTGAAAAGACTGAGGCAGTCATCACTTAAACATATTTTAAACTTAGATTTTGTCTTTATACTTGATGTATCGGTCAATTCAGCCAGTCTATTAACACATTACCAAATACTCCAAAACATCATACCACAATTTCTATGACTCTTACCTGCAAAATGGAGCGGTCATAAAGTAAATACAAATCCAAGTTCTAATGAAGTTGGGACATGGTGTTAAATGTAAATTAAAACAAACTTACATTTCAATGAATACACCACAAAGACAAGATATTCATGTTCAGTCTAATTAACTTCAGGTTGTTGTTTTTTTTAAGGTGGTTTTTTTACTCCAATAATCACTTAGATCACTAGCACATTGGGCTCTATCTCTCTCTCTCCATATCTGCCTTTGCCCCTTTTGTTTGCTCCTGTACTCGTCTCTGGCTCTTGTCTTGTAGGCAGCCTGGGATCCTTGGTGGAGACTTCCTGCTGCTGTGGAGCCACGAAGCCTCAATTACTACAATTACAGACATGACACATATTTGGCCATTTCATTAGGAACACTTCATTCCCATTATCATTATAGCTGTTAATGTAGATATTAGCATGATCTCCATATCCATGGTTGATACATCTATAGCATCTATATTCAGCACCACATAGTCATGAGGTCCCTCTTGAAACTGGGATGTCACATCTCAAGAGGCCTTTAATACATTTATACTTAACAGAGACAAACATGGTGGGGATGCACTTGTGGTCTGGGCACCCATGAGTTCGTCACTACCATAAATTCTTATTTTCAGTAAGAATATCATTGATTATACTTGTATAAATTGATCACCACAACCATTCAGACATGAGGACCCTCCTGAAAACGAGATGTAGCATCTCAAGAGGCTAACCTCTAATAAATCAGACGACAGGTCTATGATGGGTTCATGGATCTGTCCCTAACTTTAGTTCTTACTTTAGTCCACTTGTCTCCTCTTACCTCCTTTCCTTCACCCTCAAACACAACACAGCATTGTGTGGATTTGCTGTTCATCATGAGACTGGGATCCACATTCAAGATTTCCTGCTGCTTAACAGAAGGTTTTTTCTTGAGCCATGATGGAGGGATTCATGATTGGCTATATGGATTCATGTTGGGTGTTGGATGTATATATTTGTATATATATGTATATGTGTATTTTTATATATATATATATATATATATATATATATATATATATATATATATATATATTTGTATATATATGTATATGTGTATTTTTATATTTATATATGTATCTATGCATATATGTGTATCCATAAAATGGAGAGCCTTAAGCTCTATTGTAAAGTGTCTTAAGATAACACTTGTTATGAATTGGCACTATACAAATAAAGATTGATTGAGATTGATTGATTAATTTGAATTTGATACCTGCAACAAGCTCCAAAAGAGGTAAAGAAAGACTGGGAGAGTTGAGAAATGCTCAAACACACCTGTTTGGAACATTCCACAGGTGAACAGGTAAACTGGAAGCAGGACAGTGCTGTGATTGGGTATAAAATGAACATCCCTGAAAGGCTCAATCACTAGCAAGGATAGGGAACGTGCACCAGTATCTACAGAAATCTCTGTGCGTAACTGGCAAGACCTAAAACCAACATTAATTTTCCATGACCTTCAAATGTGGCCCCCTGCCCATATAGAATTGGCCCCTGAAACAGTAGAATGAATAAAGACATTTCAATTATAACAGCAAACATAATCACTCATGCACATTTTCTACCATATTTACTTTGTCACAAGTTTTTATTTATAAAGTAGACTGCAATATTCATCTTCTAGAAGCAAAATTCTTGTAGTTTACTCTTGTTTTGTGTCTAAATGAAGATGAGCTGTCAGTGTCATCCATCTCTGTTGCTCAGAAGTTCATTCTCACCTTGACTAGGTGTGAATCCAGTGATAGCTCAAAGTTACACGAGCCCCTTGACAGGTGATAGCCCACCCTTAAACCTTAAAACTTTAACTTAAATACACTAAAAGTGAGGTGGAGCAAGTGTATTCCTCTGTATGCAGCCCTCCATGTGAAAAGTTTGGACACCCCTGCCCTAAACCATTTTAGAGTGATATGGTCAAACTATGCTGTGATCATGAGTTTTATAAATTATAAGGGTTATTTTTTCAGGTTCACTTCATCTTCCAGGTTTTTTGAGACCCTTATTTATCTGACTGCTTGTGTTTTCCACCATCTCTACCATCTCAGACCTTATCAGCCTTGTTTGTTGCTTTTGCAAAATTAGATCAATAACAAACGGCCAGAAAGTAATAGCAGCTAATACCTTCCATGGAAATAAAGTGCAAAAACAAGCAACATGTCGCAATAAACCTCCAAATTTTCCAAAACAGCACATCTAAGAGCACAAACCTCAGTGCATAGCTCAGTTCTTCTAAGTAGCTTCAGTTACTGCTGTACAAAAATAGGGAAACAAGACAAATGCTGCTGGTATAAAAACAGATGTAAATACAATGCTCATGTAAGAAAAACTTGATGCCGTTATATAAAAAACACGCTGTGGCCTGACTGTCGCCCATAAATAGAACAGACCAGGCTCTATTTTGGAAAACTTTCCCATTTGCAACACAATAGTCTGAGGTCTACCACAAATCAGCAGCAGTAGTGAGGAGATGGACTGTGAGAGAGGGAGAAGGGTAACGCAGAGACTAAACCGAATCAGATCCTGCTCTCCTACAGAGGTCATGAGCCTCCTGGATGTGTAGTTGTCCCCTGGGTCTTACTTTGTTTGACTCCTGCGGTTACAGCTGCAGAGTTTGGTTCTGGTTTGGGTTAGGCCTGATATGTTACTCTATTGAAAACATTGGCACTGCAGCGGGGCAGCCTGGGAATGCGGTGGGGAAAACACAAGAAAAATGATCTGAGAAATGTCTGTTTGTTTGATACAGAGGAAAAGAAAAGTGGCGTAAAACCATCTGAGTTCATCTCAGGAGAAGCTCCGAGGTCTCGCACACACTCAGGTTTGTTAGTAAAGAAATGAGTTTGTGCGAGAGCGAGGGCGGGCTCTTCTCCTCCCTGTGGTGTGATTGGTGATTTGCTGTCCCTGTTGATGGATTGATGGAGGCTGCACTCCTGCAGTTGGTTGAAAGGTTTATCCATCATTCACCTGTTCAGGTGCACCGCAGACATTTACTCTCCTCCTCATCTCATCTAACTTCTCATACTTAGCCTGATATTACTTTCATCTTTTCTTCTTCTCAACATCTCCATGAAAACACAAAAATGTTTCAGTTAAACTTCTTTACATGCATTACTTCAGCATTAATAAAACTTAAAATCAGCAAAGAGATGCAGTAAAAGGTGCTAATTTGATGGCAGTGGACACCATAATCAGCACCATGATTAGTTTCTCATAAAAAGTGTTGGGAGTAATGCATTGCAAAGTAATGTGATTACTGCGATGCATACCTTTTTTTATTGTAATGCATCACAAAAAACAGGAATATTTTACTTGGTACAAATGTCAGTAATGCAAGTTACAATGCAATTTTAATTTAACACAAAATGAAGTCATGTTTTTTTTGTTTGTTTAAATATAAATTGGCCAAATACTCTGTGAGATCAGCAGAGGAGGAAAGTCCTCCACTAGGCCTAAAGTTACAGCATCTCTAACATAATTTACCAGAATTTCACCTTTTGTCTGTCTTTGCTCTGATTGTTTCTTGTATTGTGTCATGAGCATCAATGTGTCTATCATATTCTACTGTTTTAGCCTTAAGCCTTTAACTCCCAGCTCAAATGTTTAGCAGAGGTCAGTAAATTCAAGAAGATTAAATGTGTTAAAAAAAAAAAGTAGCAAATCATTGTTTCTGTCAATTTTTTAGGATACAGAAAAAAACTTCAAACATACTTCATTCTCATTGTTTAATCTATGAGTCCCCGAACTGGCTCTCACCCAAATATAGAAGAATGTTCCACTGGATCCAGTTTATCTTTACATGCAATTATTTTAATTTTCCTCCTTGTTTAAAGCAATTTTTAATACCATTAACATCACAATATAGTCTAAGACACAAGCAATCTATTTTTCCTTACCCCCAGAATAACCAAAGAAACTGGTCGTCGTGCATTTAAATATAAAGCCCCATCTGATTGGAATAAATTACCTGACTCATTAAGATCTATCACCTTTTCCTATGTTTAAGTTTTACTTATTTAATTATCTACAAAATCCTTGCACTTGTTTTTGACTCTGCCCTTTATGTTATGTCGCTGCTCTTATGCATGTGATCATAGGCCGTATCTTTTTCTTTGCTACGTAGGACCGAAACAGTTTGATGGGGGATTGACTTACCATCTGAAGCATAGTGTATGTGCATGAGTGTGTTTGAGTGTGTGTATTCTGTATTTAATGTTGTTTGTAGTGTATTGCACTATCTGTACTGTATTATGTCCTGTAAGGACCCCCTTAAAAATGAGATGGTCCATCTCAAGGGGGTTATCCTTCTAAATAAGGACTGATATTCTCTTTGTGTGGGATTTACAGGTTCAAAAAGCTAAAAACTGTTATTATAATTACCATCATTATTATTTTAAAGGCGTAACCATCTATTGATATGATGATTTATATTTATAAAATATGCTGTTCATCCAAAATATTTTTTGTTTGTCAAAATCAGTATCATCTGTTTTAAGTTATTTTGATTGCTGTTTTATTTACAAAATTAAAAAAAAAAAAAAAATTATATTGTCTCAAAATTGTGCAATTTTATGTCATCATGTTATCAACCGCTAGCTTTTTAAACCTGTAGATCCCACCATTAGAAAATATGTTTTTTGGTTTGTTTGTAGTTTTTTCTGTTCCCGGAACATTAATGGAATGCAATGATTGATTACTTCTGTTTTTTAAAACATTAAATATCCTTGAATTTATTAATGACCTCTGCCAAACAGTTAAGCTGTAAGTTAAAGGATTAAGCTGAACTCAGTCAGATAGACACCACATCACCTTTCACTGGATGTGCAATGAGCTTTTTAATGAGCTACATTAAAAATGACAAATCCATATTTCCTGTTATTTTGACGAGAGTAACTAAAAAGTAATGTGATAATAGTGTAATGCCTTACATTTCAAATACAGTAATATCATAATGTAACTAATTACTTTGAATTACTGTAGCAAGTACTAAATACGTAACTTGCCCAACACTGCTCATAAAGGTTGAAGCTAAAATGCCTGATAAGACAATTTTATAACTTAAGTCCACAAAACCACTCTGATCATTCAGATTCAAGATTTGGAGGGAGAAATTTGACCAGTTGCTTCTTTTTACAACCAGATAATTCCCCAAAATGTCCTTGGCCTGCAGAACATTCCAAAATTAAGAAATATTAAATACTACCCACTTTAGAACATGACATTTGTACTTGGATAATGAGTAAAGAAGGATGGATTACAGCTGCAACCAAGAAAAAACATGCTCAATTTCAACATAATCTGCAATGCATCAAGGCTGGATTTACAAATCATATTGTACTTATTATCTTCATGCACCAAGACTCTGACAGTTTGGCAGCTTTGTGCAGTTTCTGGTTTTGTTCTTGACTTTTGCATGTGCTGTCAGCGTCTCTCCTCTCCTGCACTAAGCAGCCATTTCATCCTGACCAGGGACATTGTGAAGGCTGACCAGAGCCCCGTTAAACCTTAAAGGCCCCATGTCCTGGTGTGTTTAGCTGTTCACATCATGTCTTTGAGTCTATTAAAAAAGAACTTTATTGAAGCAGAATGTTGAAATGTTGTCTCTGTAGATGATCAGATGCAGCTCTGGCCCTGAACTGAGCTCTGATTGGTTGAAAAATGAGTGTCCCTTGCTACATTTTCTAAAGGCTTAATGCAGTTGGGGGAGTAATAAACTGTTTACAGATAATCAAAGTTTTTGGCCAGTAAAACCAAAAAATGTAAAGGGTACTGCAGCTTTAAACAGTACGACAAGGACCGTGCTTAAAAAAAAAGTACAGTTACAAGAATAAAGTCATTGAGTTCTGAGAATCACGTCGAAAAGTTACAGGAATAATCTCAAAGATATGAGAACAAAGTCAAAAATTTACAAGAATAATGTTGAAAAGTGATGAGAACATCTCAAAAAGTTGCAAGAAAAAAAGTTAAAAAGTTAAAAACTAAAGTCAAAAAGTTATATGAATAAAGTCATAAAGTTATAAATTATAAATAATTTAGTTAGTAAGTTATAAATAAATTCATACAGTTACAAGAATAATCATGGAAACTTACATGAAAGACCTTGTAAAGTTACAGGGATAAAGTTATAAAGTAACAAGAATAAAGTTGAAAAGTGACGAGAATAATGCCATAAAATTAAAAGAATGATGTTGAAAACTTAGGAGAACAGTCTCATAAAGCTGTGAGAGTAAAGTTGAAAAATTATAGGAATAAAGTTGAAAAGCTACGAGGATAACACTTTAAAGTTCAAAGAATGATACTGAAAACTTACGAGAACAGTCTCATAAAGTTGCAAAAGTAAAGTTGAAAAGTTAAAAGAATAAAGTCAAAAAGTTATAAGAATAATGCATAAAGTTATGACAATAAAGTCACAAAGTTACAAGAATGAAGTTGAAAACTTACATGAAAGGTCTTATAAAGTTACAGGAATAAAGTTATAAAGTAACAAGAATAATGTTGAAAAGTTACCAGAGCAATGTCAAGAAGTTGCAAGAATAAAGTTGAAAAGTGACGAGAATAATGCCATAAAATTAAAAGAATGACATTGAAAACTTATGAGAACAGTCTCACAAAGTTGCAAGAATAAAGCTGAAATATTACAAGAACAAATTCAAAAAAATTCAATGATAATGTTGAAACTTACGAAAACAACATCATAAAGTTACAAGAATAAAGTTGAAAATGTAACAATAACTCCAAAAAGTTAAAAGAAAGATGCTGAAAACTTAAGAGAACAGTCTCATAAAGTTTTGAGAATAAGGCTTTAAAATTACAAGCATAAATTCAAAAAGTTGCAAGGATAATGTTGAAAACTTACAGGAACAGTCTCATAAAGTTGTGAGAATAAAGTTGAAAAGTTACAAGGATAACATCATAAAATTAAAAGACAGATGTTGAAAACTTATGAGAACAATCTCATAAAGTTGCAAGAGTAAAGTTGAAAAGTTACAAAAACAAATTCAAAAAGTTACAAGGGCAATGTTGAAAACTTACACTACAGTCTCATAAAGTTGTGAGAATAAAGTTGAAAAGTTACAAGGATAATGTTGAAAACTTATGAGAACAACCTCATAAAGTTGCAAGAGTAAAGTTGAAAAGTTACAAGAATAAAGTAACGAAGTTATGAGAATAGTCATAAAGCTGCTACAATAAAGCACTTACAAGTACAAAAGTCATTAATTTATGAGAATAAACTTATTTTTTTTAGTCTGTAGGGGAAGAGCAACAACTGTCTGCAAAATTAAGGACTGTTGAGCAGTTTTAACCTAAGTATTAGGACCATAAAAAAGATACTGCAAGGAACTGGGGCTTTTCTGAAGAAATAATCACTGGCTCTGAGGAAATTGTCTTCTTTTTGGGAGGGGAAATGTACCCTTTCTGGTACAACCTTTCAGAATAAAGTTTATTTTCTGCCTTAAATTAAATAGTTAACAATGACTTTTTCTCTTAACTTTATGAGATTATTCTCCTACCTTTAGCTTTATTGTTGTAACTTTCTTTTTTTTTAACATGGCCCTATTCCTTGATTGTTAGGACAGCAATATTTCACGTCTCATCATAATCACAGGTATCACCTAAAGAGTGTCAGCGTGTGATCACTTAAGTGTGTCTTTTAATTCAAAATCCTTCTTTGTGAACAGGGTTAAAAAAGAAACCAAAAACATGTATTCCTTTATTTTGTTTAACTTTTTTCTCATCACCCTTTCACCCAGCGCCCCCCCTCTCCTCCTGTCTTATTAGATGTACTCTCTGTTATAAACCAGTGTGTTATATGCTGGTGGTGGTCCAAAGGAAACCACCTATCACACACTCGCACACTGGGAGGGTGGTAATCCAACTTTCTGTGAACCATGTGGAAGCCATTGCTGTGTAATCTGTTGTAATTGTGTTGTTTGAGGGAGAGCTGGTCTACATTACCTCCTTTATTGCACTGCTCTGTGTGTGTTTGTATGTGCGCTCAAAGTTCACCGAGGAACAGAGAACAGTGATACAAAAGAAAGTACCCGTCAAAGGGTGGGGTAAAAGTTCAGAAAAGAAAGAGGAGAAAGTTTTCACACTGTCCCTCTACAGTCTCACTGACCCTCTGTAACATCCAGAGTAAACACTGACATTATGGATGCAAAGTGTTTACAGGGTAGGATCACTCTAAGTCCACACACACGCACATACACATATATATATATATATATATATTTGAAGACCAGTGTCAGACCTATCCATCACTACACGCACAGATTGCATAATTATATATAATGGACTGAATGCTGTAGGCATCCTGGAAATAAATCTAGCGTGTATGAAAGTGTTCAGACGACTCTCTGTGCAGTTCACCTGCAACAAGCTCAACTGAACCGAGTAACAAGCAACATGTTGGCTTCAAATCATCATCCGGAGACAAAGTTCAAAAGGGGGAAAGTCTTAAAAACTGTGGATGTCATAACCGTGATAAAATGTGGGGGAAAGTTTGTGTCACTATGGATGGGAGTAGGGCTGAGTATTTCCAGCAACCCCACGAAACGATATGCATCCTGATACACATAAACTATGAACACTGACTGGGCTTTTAACAGAATTCACAGCAACTTTTGTTTTTATTACAAAAAGAAAAAGAACAAGCATGAGTTTTAAATAATTCTTTAACTTAAGAATTTTCATTCAGGTCCCCAAAGACCTCTAAGTTTACATTTGGAACATGTGTTTAATCATGTAGTTTGGCTTCTACTTTGAACTGCGCCATTGTTAATTTTACCCAAAATGGATTTATAACAACTGTCGAAATTGAAGCCGTATCGATTCTGTAGAATCCGGATTGATACACTTATCCCCAAAGAGTGCATGACGACATTTTGCCGTATCAATACTTTGTGCACAGGCCTAGATGGGAGTATATGTTATTTCATTATTACCTCCGCCAAGGAGGTTATGTTTTCGGGAGAGTTTGTTTGTCTGTCTGTCCGTCTGTCTGTCTGTGAACAAAATAACTCAAAAACCTATGGATGGATTTTGATGAAATTTTCAGGAAATGTTCAGCATGGGAAAAGGAAGAACTGATTCGATTTTGGTGTTGATCCGGATCACCGTCTGGATCCGCCATGACGAAAAATGTGATTTTCGTGAATAACTACTGAACTAAAATAGATATCATTATGAATCTAGTTGCTAATGGTATGTTTTCATGGTGAAGGAATCTAAATATTGAAATAAAATAAAGGTAGGACTAATATTTATGGTGAAAATCACAATATGACTGAGCGGTGACCAGCGGTGCTGGCGGAGGTCTGTGCTCTCCAAGTGCTTTTCTAGTTCAGTATTGATTCGTTGCTTATTCCCCCAACAGTTTCAGATCCAAATACTGTATTGCTCCAATCTAGAAATGTGCAACTTTAGAGTAAGCAGCCACAGAAATGGAGACCAAATTTTTTACATTTGTGAGAGTCATTCACCAATATGTATACAGAACATTAAGGAGATAAACATTACACTAACTAAATGTTAGTTTTAATCCTAAACACAAAAGCTAAGCATGGATAAAGCCTGATTTTGATTCCTATTTTCATTCTGCTTGATCATTTATTGATCTGTTCCTTTTACATGTGCTTCTGATGTTTTTTTTTTTTTTACAATTCTGTTTTTTTGTATTTCATTATTGTTCTAGTGTTTTTAATATACAGTGTATTTTGGTTTACAGTACAGGTCAAAAGTTTGGACACACCTTCTCATTCAATCTGTTATCTTTATTTTTATCACTAACTACATTGTAGAATCTCACTGAAGTAATGATGGCCACTCCTTTCTCTTAACTTAGCCGATTAGGGCTGTTGGCTGTGCATCAGCCTGACTTCTGAACAACACAAATGATGGTCCAACCTCATTAATAAGGCAAGAAACTCCATTAATTAACCCTGGAAAGGCACACCTGAGAAGAGAAAACCATTTCAGGTGACTACCTCTTGAAGCTCATAAAGAGAATGAAGAGTCTGCAGACCAGTGATCAGAGCAAAGGGTGGATACTTTGAAGAAACTAGAATATGAGACATGGTTTTAGTTATTTCACAATTTTTTAAAGTACATAATTCCACATGTGTTCATTCATAGTTTTGATACCTTCAGTGAGAATCTACAATGTAAATAGTGATGAAATAAAGAAAACACATTGAATGAGAAGGTGTGTCCAAACGTTTGGCCTGTACTGTACATATTCATTTATGTGATTTCAATTTAGCAATGTGTTTTTCTTAAAATATGTTTTATTTTTATTTTCTTTGTTATCGTGTCTGGTTTATATGCTGCCATGTTTTCGGTTGTATTTTTTTTTTTTATTCATACTTGTGTTTTTGGACTGTTTTTCTCTATTTGTTGTAGTTGTGCTGTCAAACCAATAAATCTTTAATGGAAATTTCCAATTCATAACAAATGTTGTTTTGGGAAACTTAACAAAAGAGCAGGTCAATGCCAAACTCTTTCTCTTTTAGATATTTTTACAGACTTTTTTCCATTTGATCTTTGTGTGTCAGGCTTGACAGAGAATTATTTCCTGTAAAGCGGAAGGACTCGGCGAAGGGTTAATTATGCTCACATTTTCTTAAGAGACCATGCTCTGTTATGCTTTTTACTTTTTTATTACTGGTTCAAGCTGGAAGTTTAACCATGGAAAAAAGACTTGCCACTGATCAAAAATAAAATGAAACAGCTAAAGGGAAAAGGAACAAATAGGACATTTTTTATATCACAAAAGCAGATTATTTTTGTCTTGTTACGTGAACTATCTGAATAATTTCCTTTCTTCTTTTTATTTCAGACATGTATACTTTTCACGTACCTTGACATGTTTCAGCGGAAACTTCCGCCTTCCTCAGAAGTAGGTTGGTGTGATGTTTCATATCAGCTGGTGTTACGAACGCATCCAGAGAACCTTGAAGAAATAAAACATAAACACACCGGTCAAACCACACATAAACTACGACAACCGTTGGTACACCCAAAGAGCAGGAGACAGGAGCAAGACAATAAAGGTCAATACAAGAAAAGGCAACACAGGAAAACTACAAATTGCATTGCAAGAGGGAAAACCATTTTGTGGACTGGGATAAGGTCGAAGTCAACGGCACCAAAGACTATCATCCTGTAAAAAAAAAATGACAGGACAATCACGTCTCCGTAACACCAGCTGATACGACACATCACACCTACCAACAAGTGACGTGAAAAGTATACGAGAAAAATGAAAACTATTTCTAAGACACTGAAGACATCATGAACACCATTCAGCTATGAACTACCTGAATGTTTCTTTCTGATGTTGTATATCTTTAAGTTAACTGATAGTTTCAAAGGAGTAGCAGTGTCCATATGAAGCAGTTACCCAAAACAACAGAAAAGCACACAGTCAATGGGATTAAAGGATTTGGATGCTGATAGTTTAGTGCTAACAAACAAAACCTCATAACCCTGATTCACATAGACATTTTGTAAAGTTAGCTTCTCCAGATGTTTTGCAGCATAATATCTAAAGTTTTTGTAAGAGTCCAGCCAACCAGCTGCCTCCTCCTGCTCGCTGTGAGACCAAACATCCAGTGTGAGTCCAGATCAGAGCCTCCTGGAGGCATCGCTCACAGGACGGAGCACTGGTCAGCCCTGCCAATGAGCGGTGATGGATGCACTGATTTCCTGGCTGCACACTCATCTCCATCCATCCTCAAGAGAGGGCAGAAGAGTGAGCACAGAGAGGTGGAGGAGAGAAGGATGGAGATGTAAGCATGGAGAGAGGAGCAGAGCCAGAAAGCAGAGGAAAATGTCTCTCAGCGCCCTGCTAAGAGTGAGATGAATAGGAAGAGCAGCCTGATCCATGAGCTGCTGATTGATTGAGTTAATACCTCCTCCGATAGTCTTCCCATCACCCTCCTCTTCCTCAGACATCTTCATTCGCTCTGTTTATTTATTTTCCTCAGCAGAGCAGCGTGGGAGCAGAGAGGAGGTGTGATGAATGGAGCACAAAGTCATAGAGAGCAGGAGCAGCAGTTGAACTTGTTGTGTATAAGTATTTGTGTGTTTTTTGTGCATGGGTGTAGCGCTGTTATCCTTTTCTGAACCAGTCCGAGGCCTTTTAGATATTTACATTTTTATAAAGTGATGTAACTTTGCTCGGTCAGCACTTCTTCCAGAGGACTGTTAAAGAGGACTTAGTTAAAACCGAGCAGCTACAACAAGAAGCCAAATGTTGATTCAAAAAAGTTTCACTGCTCTGACGTCAGTGGAAAGTGCCAAAAGTCTTCCTTCGAAACACAGAGTGCCAAGCAATTCTGGACTTCTGGTTTACTTTCTCAGAAGTGAGGAAATACACTAAGATCTATAAAATCGCACACTCTAGTCATAAGGGTTTAGGTTATGCTTCACTTCAGATGGTTCATCTTTTAGAGGGTTGACTCGAATGCTGCGTTCACACCAGACGCTACTTGTACTACCTCAGCGATCACTCTCCATGCAAAGTCAATGTACAGCCGCGATGGGGCGGGGCTAACCCTCTCGCGATGCGACAGCCACTTTTCACACTACCACATAGCTTGTCACGCAATGTGAAAGTAAAAAAAAGTTGGCCGAAGGCAGCGGTCACCAAAATGAGGTATTTATGGACGCGCGAGGCTACGTCAGTGGGTGAAACGGTTTTGGTAGCTGGGTCACTTGCGGTGTGAACGCAAAATAAGGATTACTATTCCGTAACCGAATATATTTGGCCGAATATTGCAAAAAAAGCCATATTCGGCCTTCGGTGGAGTGAGGTAATAGCAAGACCGAATAGTACTGTGTTACACAACGACAAAATCAAATACGTCATTGCGTGTGACTGTGGCTAAGCAGACTTGTGTTGAAAGGACAATAATTCATTTGTTGCAGGTTTATCCACTTCAATGCACTTCAGTATTTTTAATGCAGGTTTTGTTTTGTTTGAAGGCCAAAAATGAATTAAAAAAACTTTGTTGTGCTTTTTTTGACAAGCAAAGGCTACTGGAATATTAAAAAATGTCATAATGTTCAATAAAAAAATTACTTTCTTTTAAAAACATGTCAAAAAATGTATTCTAAGCAATTTATGCTCTACTAAAAAATATAGTGAACTACTTAGCCTCTGCATTGGATTTTCAGTATTTGGCCAAGCATTTTTATTTTATTCAGCTTCGACCACAAATTTTCATTTTGGTGCATCCCAAGTTGACTCAATAACAAACTGCATCATAGCTGCATGATAAGGGCTGTCTGATTTCAGAGGCTCTTTCTAATGAAGCAGAAAATGTTATGATTTCCCATCCTTTATGCCATAAAGGATGGGTCCTTTACGGCAGAGCATATCCCAATATATATCAAAGCCAATTGAAATAAAAGGATGAACTTCCAAGTTCCCATCATTTACACTTTCCCATGTAAATTTTGAAAAGGATCTTGTTGTTTCGATCAGTTAACATTTGTTTATGTTGTCAAACTTTTTTTGCCTTAAAATCAAATCAGACACAGCAGCTAAGCTAACTAGCTAGCGAGCTAACTATGCTAGTGTTAGCTCCTCGGAGCCCTACATCATCATAAGCAGACTCATCCAGGGGAGACTTCAGTGTAGCTGGGTTCTTAAATCAGCCTCTTTAAATAAGTTTGTGAAATATGTGCAGTGTCCAACAAAATATTTTGATTTCCTCACACACATTACCTCATGTTTAAAATAAGAAAGTGGTTCTACCTGAACTAAAACCTACTTCTGATAAACTAATGAGGACTAAAAGGCAGATGTGACAAAGAGTTCATAAAGAATCTATATATTTGCATTTTAAAAATGGTTGTTTTATTTCGCAGGGATTTGCTGCAGCTTTGCACAGTTTTATTTTATGCTTGGAAGCTGCAAAGAAAAAGAAAAATGCCTGTGAAAAGAATATTACCTTAGTGTTTTTGTTGCTTTCTCTCACAGTTGTCTGTTTACAACTTTTTAAAAAGTTGTTCTACCTTTACTGTAACCTACATTTAGTTTTCATGAACAAGAAGTACAACAGAGTAGGGCTGGACAATTATGGTAAAAATAAGAATCCCGATTATTTTAAGTGATATTGAAATCACAATTAATATACACAATTGTTCATGTATATAAAAACTTCAGTATTGATTTAAACACAACTTTAAAGAACCAGCGATTGGCACATACAGTATTATTGATCCACACAAGTCACACACACTCGCTGTAGCTGCACCTGGAACACAGAAGCGCAATGAAGCGCAATTAAGTGCAGGAATTTGCATACATGGCACTCCACACTGTGTGGCATATTAATTGTTTTTCTTCGATTATAATGTTTTTATGATTGTGTGATGGCAAAATTGAAATCACGATCAAAATCCGATCAATGGTCCAGCCCTAAAACAGAGTGATTCTTTTTTAAGGTTACATAATTAATGTCTCAGAAGTTCAATGCTTTTTTTTTTTTGCATGTTATTGTACTTTAAATTTTCTCTCTGGTTTAAAGTTGAACAAATACTAAAAGACCAAACTATAAAATGTTGTGTTCATTGTTGTGTTTTGGGACCAATTTTTTTCAAAAATAATTGTGTATATATTTTAAATTAATCGGCAGATTAATCGGTAATCTTTTTTTTTCTGCCAAATATCAGTATCTGCATCGGCCTCCAAAAATCCATATCAGTCGGGCCCTACTACCCAACTTATTAACTAACTCATGAACTAACTAATAACTAATTTGCTAACTAAATAACTAATTAACTAACTAACAAAAAAAAATTAACATGGAGATAACAGATTTTGGCCCTATAGCAGTGTAACATATTTTCATGTGACAGCCTTTTGTCCCAACAAATCTCTCCGGACAAATAAATAAATCTTGAATCTCGTCTCTTTCCATCTTCTCGTCCTCGTGTCTTCCATGCAATGAGAAATAAACTTAACTTGATCACACCGCTCCGTACACCAAGGGTTATTCAGAATATGTGTGAGTGTATGTGAGCGTTTTTCTTTCCTTGAGTATAAATGTTTACATTACTCTGGAATGTTCTGAAATGAGATCTACCCAACAGAGGGTGCCAACAGCCACATGAATGTACACACACAAACAGACACACATGCATGTATGCACACACCGATGTTTAGGTGAATATCACAGGTCAGGTTTGCTTGTTATATGGCTGCTAAGTTCGGTTTATTCAATACATTCTTTCTCTTCACAGAACACAAGGCTCAGAAATATCCTGGGGAAATTTATTTGAATTCTCAACGCACACGTCGGCAGGTACACACAAAAACACACAGGGTGTTGTTACAGTTGTGCTGGTTGCATCAGGCTAAAGGGACAAATAATGAATCAGAGCTTCGGTAAGTTGAATTGACCCCCCTAAAACAGATTCTTCCGCGCAACAGAGACGACACTTGATCCTGTACCCTCCTCACCAACACTACACACACACGTACTGCCACACACACACTACACACTTAGAAAAACACAAGCTTGCTGGCCAGGGGTGAGAGCGGCACTTCTGTTTGACAACTAATGAAGCAGTCCTCAAAGACAAGATGGCACATGCTGCCATTTTCGCTCTTAACACACACATGCGTACACACGTTAACGCGCACACCGCCATCCGTGACTCTGAATAACAATCATAACAAATCAAAGTGGCTGCGAGGGGGAAACTTTCCTCATTGTCTGTTTTAATTTGAGTCTTATTTAACGAGTCGAGAATCAAACGTCTGATAAGAGGGTGGGCGGCGGGCGGGTGAGGCGTCGCGTGGAGACGATAAAAGACGCTGAGAGGTAGAGAAGAAGAAGAAGACAACAGAGAGACATCAGACTCCATCAGTCTGAAAATAGAGCAGTTTTTTGTTTCATCCGACAGGGAGAGGTGTCGATAATTAGGCTCAGTCAGGTAGTGTGTTTGCATGTGCGTGTGTGTGTGTCCTCCTGACAGTATGCATGGAGAGCACGGTAAATGCATGGGTAATGGTTGTCAGAGTGTGACAGCTATAAATGGCCCTTTAGTGCTGTTCTCACCACTGCATCCACGAACACACACTTTCTCACTCTGCACCTCATACACATGTTAGCGCAAAGGAGCTTCATTTTCATGTTCATCGACTTAATTATCATCAGTATCAACACACACCCTGTTTTTCACTCGAGGGAACAAGCTGAGAACAAGGATGCTGGAAGTTCCCATGCTGCTTGTTAACATCAGATACCTGTAAATACAGAAAACTACAGGAGCCTCTTTGGCTGATAATTCACTGTAAATGATTATTAACTGCTACATACAGAGACATTAATGTCAAAAAGACATGATTTAATAAGCAGATCAATTAAAGGTGTAGTCAGCGAACTTCTAATCTTCTAATCTAATGCAGTATTTGTCAAATTCACTGTATTTCTCCTCTCCATCCACAAGATGTCCCCACTGACAGCATGTTGAAAAAAAGTCCGGTTTCAATACACAGCCTTGGCTCTGAATTTCAGCAGGTAAATACTGTGGCTCGGGCCGAGTTACCAAAACAGGGTACCCCCACACACACACACACACACATCCATGGGGCAATCATACTCATGCGCAGATCAGACAGAGGGGGGAGGAGGAGTTGTAGGTTGCGTAGCGTGCGCAGTTAGTGTAAGAGAGAGATACAATAGATGCAGTAGCAATGGCTGAAAAACAGCCCAAAAGAAAAAGGTCAGAGGAGTGAAAAGTGAAAAAGAAGGGCTATGACCATGAAAGAGAGAAGACCCGGATCCACATTGGTGTTGCTTTCCGCAATGGAGGGAATTGCGCCAATTAAAAGACTTGAAAACGAATGCAGATGTCGCCGTCTTTTGCTGGATAGGTAGGCAACATTAGCTTTGTGGTGCTTCACATAACAGTAACAGCCGTCGGGCATTCATCTTATTGTCTAATCTGCCAGAATGTACTGTTGTTGTGATGTCATCAATAACAACAGTCCAGTTGTCTGACGAGTTGGGGTTACCTTAGCTACGTTGGTCAGCTATGCAGTTTCTACGGCCGTTTCCATGACGATGCATGTTCATCAGTTTTCGGGGGTGGAGCCAGAGGTGAGGTATGAAGGGAGAGGCGGGTCTAAATTTGTTTATAAAAAACCTCTACACTCGTTTTCTCCCACATCACTGACAACATCTTTAAGTCACTGTTGAAAAATTACACAAATGTGGCACGTTGGGTAGTGCACATGCCTATCTGGTTCTATCACTGTGTGGAGTTTGCATGTTCCCCCTGTGCATGTGTAGGTTCAAGGGATATAATGGTTACCTGTACAATGGTAAACCGCTGTAAAATGTCCCACAGTATTCATTACCATGTCCTATTAAAATTACTGTTAAACTATGTTTGATAACCACACTGCGTCATTAACTCACAGGGATGCTGCTTTTTGACTGGAAAAGCCTGAAAAATGTGCCTCTGCTCCTCTATGAAGCAGCCTCACGAGAGGCGTACATGCGCAGTTTGGATTGATTGGCCTCTCGAAACAGACTCTGAAGTCTGGTTGAATTCTAGATTTTACAGGGATGCTGAGGGGAAACTGACAGAAGACAGTCACTCTGTCTGAAACACGAAGCTGCAGCGAAAGAAACAGACGTGCGCGGTTAAAAAGGGCTCTGACTCCTCCAGTAAATAAGCTGATCGAGCCATAAAGGTAGAGAGAGAGAGAGAAGATTCAGTGAGCCATACCTGAGAGAATTACAGGTGGTTTATCTGTCTAAATAATGTATAAATTTTGTAAATATTAGCATCAGTATCATTCTGGAGTGTGTTCTTGCTGTACTTTCGCCGTTTATTCGCCATATTTTGAAATTGATCGTCTTTTCCCGTCATAGTTTGTGTTTTATGGATTTCATCTATCATAATTTGGAAATATTAGAGGAGTGTGTAACGCATTACACACAACACTGCTCAAGATGGAGGCTGATTAAAAGTATTCACTGTTGTTTTTGTTACAACAGGTCTTTTTTAATATATCAAATATCCTAGCAAAGCACTGGCCATGTAATCATAATAAAATACAAACCCTAATTCCACATTGTGTAGAGCATAAATTAAGACAGAATACAATAATTTTCAAATCATTTTTGACTTCTGTTCAAGGCTGTGATTGAATGGTATTTTATTTACTGCTCCCAGATGTCACATTTACCAATGCTCTGTTATTTAATGCAGGGATTGGTGAATAAAGCTTGTTTGCTTATCACAATGCACCCATGTGTAAGACGATGTTGGTCAGTAGAATTTCAATGGCAACAATGTCAAACACACATCACAGCATAGATGGCTGCTTCTGCAAGTTGCTGATGTTTCCACTCTCTTAAGGTTGTGCAGTAGGCACCTTTTCTAAAAAACTAAGCCACAATTCTGACGCTTCTGAACCCTGTCAGTGGAAGGAATTGATCAGGGAATTGATTAGCAAAAAGACTCATGATATCAATTCTTTGATGGAGTTGTTAAACATTCTCAACTGGAACTGGTTTTCGATTTCCCATCCATATCAACAAAGTGCTCAAATTTAGAAATATTGTATGTTTAAGATGTATGGGTTAAGTAATTTCTGACCAAATTTCTCTTCCCATCACACTAACAGCCCTTTTCCATTAGCCCTACTCTACTCTACTCGACTCTACCCGGCTCTACTCTACTCGCCTTGTGCTGCTTTTCCATTAGCCCCAGTCTCCTGCCCAACTGGGTGCAGTGTCGCTGTAAACAGCTGAGCGGCACTGCGGTGACGTCATTTTGAGCGCGGCACAACAACCTGTGGCTTTTTGTCACAAACCGAGTAAAAAAGGAAAGCAGAAGAAGGCTGCAAGTGGTAAGAAGAAATACCCCTTGAGAAGCACAGGAGAGTTTTGGAAGCTATACAACAGAATGAAGCCGAGGACAAGAGCAATCGAGCTGCAAAGAAAAGACATATGAGGGTAAGCTAACAGTAGCTACCGCTAGCATGCTAGGTTGTTGCGCACATGACTCATTGATGAGGACATTGTCTGACCAATCAGTATCCGGCAGTCGGTGACGTCATCTTTAAGTATCGACTCAGCTCGCTTGGAACCAGAGCGGAGTAGGTACTAAAACTAGCTTGTTTTAGGAGGTAGCAGGCTAGTGGAAACACGCTGCAAATCAAGTAGGGCCGAGTAAAGTAGGGCCAAGGCGTGCTAGTGGAAAAGGGCCACAATAGTTCTAGCCACTTCCTGTCACTTCCTTCCTATGATTGGTCCATGCACCTGCAGACCGATATCACTGGAGCTTTGCAAGACGGATCTGACTGATTGGAGATGATGAATCAGGCGGATCCAGCAGCACTGCAATGCTGCACTGCTGTTCCAGCACTGTTTAGCATCTGCATGCCCCACAGATACATCACCACCAAGCAGCAAACTCCAACTCTTCCTCTTTTTATGGCTCTTAGTGTTGTGTGAATTTAAAGAAACACTGTTCACGTCTACTTTAACTGCTCCCGGGCACAGAAAGCAAAGTCTGTTAAAGGGAGCGACATTTATTATAAGCCCACACCTCAGCCACAAATAGCCTCTCTGCTGTTAGGAGCTGGAAGAGTCAGCTTTCCTCCATCGTGTGTGCAGTCTGTAAGTGTTACTAATGTGAGGTGACAGGTTAACTTTGTGGGTCTTTCCACCGTACCGGCAACAAACTGCAAAGACTCTGTGAAAGTAAGCATAAGTGTGTTTGTGGCGCAGTGGGGGAGTTGCCAGCAGTGTGTCCAGGCAGTAATCGGGTCGTAAACTCCATCAGGTTGTGTTTTGTCTGGAAGACTTTTCTTGAAAGAACGAAGGGAAGAGGAGGAAAGTGGGCGAGAAGGAAGTAGGCAGTAAAACTCTGGTCAGCTCCATCAGCTCTCCTTCAATCAACAGTGAGGTGTAGGAGGGGGTAGAGCGAAGCCAGAGGAATGAAGGGAATATAAAACACGGGGTAAAGAGAGTGGAAGTCAAACAGGTTGGCAGACAGAGAGAGGGAGCAGCAGGACAGAAATATATACGGCTTCTTTGGGGTTTCAAAGTATTTGTTAAATGTTTTATAGAAGTTTACAGCCATCTGTGGTGGCAGATGGTGAGAGGTTGACACATGTGACCATAAATAAAGATTATTAGACTAAGTGTGTGTAAACGGGGTGTCTTCTGTCCAGCAGTCGCAGCCCTGCATAATCTCAGTCATCACTTGTCTGTAGTTTGTCAGTAACAGCAGACACATGTGGTGCACACAAACACACAGAGAGGGCTGGTGATAGGTCAGAGCTGTGCTGTGTGGACCAGAGAGAAAGAGAGAGATGAGTAGTGGTCAAAGCAACTGTTGTGATGAAAACACACTTTAGGTGATGTAAGAGATGCTTTAGCACATTCACAAACACACATGCAATGGCACACACCTTGCTTTACACACCACATTTTCTTTTTTCTTCAGCGACTTCAGACATGATCCATCTGTGTTTTTGTGATGTGTTTGTAATATGATCCTGCAGTGAAGCTTTTGGAGCTTCCTGTTGTGACTCTGAGTCGGTCAGGGTTCAAATGCCCGAGAGTAACCCCAACAGAGGAGGTCACTGCAGCGTTTCATCTTGGGTCATTATTGTTATAATCTGAACATCAATGATAAATGGAATCAAATGACGATTTAAAGACATTGCCGACATATAATCGGGTACTGGTTCTGTACTCCTCAGAAAAGCTGGAAAATTATATCAGTTGATTTTTTATCCCCTTTAATAATACCAGTTGGTTTTGTAATTTATGCTGCCTTCCATTAACCTTGGAACTGGGAAGAGGAAACTGGGAGTGACATCATCTCCAACTTATCAGCGTTCCAGTTACAAAGTCAGAAAAAACATGCCGATCTACCAGGCTACTAGGCCTGTGCTCAAAATATCGATATGGCAAAATATCGTCATGCACTTCTTGGGGATACATGCCGATTCTACAGAATCGATACGACCTCAATGTTTGGACAGTTGTAAATACTCTTCGGGTAATATTAACAATGGTACAGTTCAAAGTAGAAGCCAAGCTACATGATTTAACACATGTTCCAAATTTAAACTTAGGTCTATGATATTTGGGGACCTGAATTAAAGTTCTTAAGTTGAAGAATTATTTGAAACTCATGCTTGTTCTTTTTCTTCTTGTAATAAAAACAGAAGTTGCTGGGAATTCTGTTAAACACAATTTATGCGTATCGGGATATGTATTATATCATGGGGTTGCTGGAAATACCCAGCCCTACAGGCTATTGTTAGCTATTGTTAGCACGCCCTGCATTGCTACTCACAAATACCACATGAAGAATGTAAATAACACTATGGCAACATTTTTGTAAATATAAGTTTAACAATGCTATGTATACAGCTGATTTAGAGCAACACACACTAGTCAGAAGTGTTAATAAATGGATTATCGCAGGAGCTTAATAACTGTTTACACTTGGGGCAGCCATCTTCGATTGTTAACTCGGGGGTGGTGAGGTTCCCAGTTGCAGTTTCCTACTCTGAACTTGGAAATTCCAACTTCCGACTACAACTGGAACGCACCATTATATCACTGGAGTGCTTGATCAATCATTATGGACATGCAATGGGACTTCGGTGGGCAACGTGATTACAGTTGTGAAGTCCTGTTCGGTGTGAATGCACCTTTTAGATCTACTAACGGTTTGTGTGTATAAAAACATGTGCAAACTTGATAGCGCAGACAAAGCTTATCCAGTAACAGTGTGCAGCAAGGACTGCATCTGTCAAATGAACAAAATAGGATGCGTAACCTATTTAGTGTGTTTGTTATCATGAATAAGAAGAATACATGCAGACGATCAGAAAATACTGACTGAATTTTTTGATTAATGACGGAAAGATCTGGAGGCTCTGTCATTTTGATAAACTGGAAAATGAGGGAGGATCCAGTGTGCCATCATACTCATGCAGACACACGCGTAAAGTAAAACCTCTTTGTTTTCCCCTTTACATCATAGCGGAGGTCATTTAGCCTAAGTAGAAAAACCTTTCATAGCCAAAATCACTGTGTTTGTCACTCAGAGCTGACTGCATCACTCTCCACGCACTGACTGCGAGTGTAGGAGCTGTCAGTGTGTGGAGAGTGTGACGCTGTCAGTGCATAAAAAGGCAGGAGTACCTGCATGGTCTGTGTGCGTAACTGTAAGACTGCTCTTCACATGAGACATTATTGATGATGAAGCTGTGTTACTATGTGAATGCTGTCATTTAGATTATATTTGATTGGAATCAGAAAGGAAAATTAAAAATGATGGATAAAAATATGGTATGAGGGAAAAGTGACGACCTTGTCCATAAAAATGACGGACAGCAAAAAATGTTAATGGCAGTGTGTTTATTTGCCTTCAACTCCTTGGCTTAAAACTTCATTTTTCATTTATGGCCACTCTGCTTTCCCAAACTCTCCATGGAGACAGCTGGTAGCACAAGCAGAATCCTCCTTTAAAAGGGGGCAGATCACACCACTTTTGCACCTTTTATGGATGGTGCATACTGTCGTAGTAGATCACCTGCAACACGCCCACTTATACCACAAGCAATTTTTTAGTTTGTACACACAATTTAGCACTTGTTATTTTGGATCTTGGTAGATAAGGCCTTTACACCACTTAGGCACAATGGCCAAGCAGAGGCTGTTTCTAGTGTGATTTAGGAGCACTCAAGTACAGCACACTGGAGATTTGAACAGTTTTGCTTGTGAGTATGAGACACACTTGAAAGTGAGTACAGCTCTTAAGGCATTCTCTGAACATAACATGGTATCCATTCAGCACAGGCTGTTTTAACCACTGAGCTGCACAGCAGATATGGAAGATGAACAAGTGTCATTGTAAAAAAAAAAACATTTACAGCAACAAACCAAACATGTCTGCAAGTAACATTAACAACTGGTTTCCATGGTTTGCTGCTTCTTCTTTCTCTTGTTTGGCAGACTCGTGAGTTATAAACCAACTACTAAGAATGTGTTCTTATGCACGGCTGCCAAGGCATGGAAAGCAGGCCAGAAAGGGAGAGGGGAAAGGGTAGCAGCAGAGCTCTGGCATGATCTACGACAAACAAGGCCTAAGTATTCAGTTTTGGGGAGTTTTGATTACTGTTTATGTGACTACAAATTCAGACAAAACAGTATCTCATCTGTGAAAAAGCTCCATGTAAACATGACAAGCTGAAGATTATGAGCCAAAAGAGCTCATTGAGTAATATCCCAATGAGAGGGGTAAATTTATGCTGATCATTATTCCAAACAACTTTCATGTAAACACTCATTTCAAAACAAGTCTTCCTGGTCCTTTCTCTGTTCTTTTCACTCTGGTCAACTGGGCATGTTTAGAGCAGCTCAGATAAGCACAGTCTACAGTTAATAGTCCCCCTTTAGATGCTGCAAACTGAGTGTGCAGCACATACAGTTTTACTTTGTTTTTATTTTCAGTGTTTTGAGTCTTTCTAAAGAGAGCAGGAAGGAAATGCTCTCATGACACAATTTGGGTTTATTTCTGAATAGAAAATAAAGACATCCAAAGTCACCACTGGCAGCAGGAGAATAAAATCTTTCCCTCTACAAGGGAGGACAAATGACAGCAGTGTTTGTAAATTGAAAAAGAGGAGATAGAGACTGTAGCATTCTCATATAAGGACAACCCGTACCATACCGTCCTCTTCCGCTTATCCGTGGCCAGGTCGTGGGGGCAGCAGCCTAAGCAGGAAAGCCCAGACTTCCCTCTCCCCGGCTACTTTGTCCAATCATTCCCGGGGATCCCGAGGCGTTCCCAGGCCAGCTGAGAGACAAAGTCTCTCCAGCGTGTCCTGGGTCTTCCCCGGGGCCACCTACCAGTGGGACATGCCTGGAACACCTCACCAGGGAGGCGTCCAGGAGGCATCCTGACCAGATGCCCGAGCCACCTCAAGTGGCTCCTCTTAACTCAAAGAAGCAGCAGTTCTACTCCGAGCCCCCCTCAATAGACCGAACTTCTCACCTTATCTCTAAGGGAGAGCCCAGCCACCCTGCAGAGGAAACTCATTTCTGCCGCTTGTACTCGCGATCTTATTTTCTCGGTCACGACCCACAGCTCATGACTGTATATGAGGATAGGGCTGAAGATCGACCTGTAAATCTAGAGCTTCACCTTCCGGCTCAGCTCTCTTTGTACCACGACAGACCGGTGCAGAGCCTGAATCACGCCGCTTTTCACCTCAGCCACTTCACACTCGGCTGTGAACCGATCCAGTGAGAGCTGCAGGTCACAGTCTAATGAAGCCAACAGGACCACATCATCTGCAAACAGCGGTGACCCGATCCTGAGGTCACCAAACGTGAGCCCTTTAATGCCCTGGCTGTGCCTAGAAATTCCGTCCATAAAAATAATGAACAGAATCTGTGACAAAGGGCAGACCTGGTGGAGTCCAACCCTCACTGGAAACGGCTCAGATGTACTGCCGACAATGCGAACCAGGCTCTGGCACCGGTCACACAGAGAACGGATGGCCTGTATCAGGGGGTTCGCTACCCCATACTCCCGGAGCACCCCCCACAGGACCCCACGAGGAACACAGTCGAATGCCTTCTCCAGGTCCACAAAGCAAGGACAACCCAAAATCAGTAATTTTGAACACAGTGTGGAACCTCATTCTACTTAACTTGGCCCTACTAACTGAGAAAATCTTTGTCAACATACTCGTTATATTTCATTCACATGGTTGGCTTGCCTGACACACCAAATAAACTATTCAAAATATTTCACTAATCCATCTGGGAAAGAACCCAATGGCATATCCAGCAGGTGATTGGATGATCATTCTGTCAATCAAATGTCATTACAGACCAATCAGATAATACAGTAGGCAGGAGCTACTGCATTACAGAATGTGAGCCACTTCATAAAACAAGCTCAGATCCTTACAGAGAAGTCATGGTGTCATTATTTGTTTTTAACTTAAAAAAGAAATACAATAAAAATCTGATTGGGCTGCTATTAAAACTGTTAGCTTCTATGCTAATCTCTTTAAGTGCAGTCACTTCTGCTGATGTCTTGGTCTCATCTCTCATCTCCTTCTGCTCTAATGGACACTAATTGGACCATACTGGTTTGGGCCGAGCACAAAGGTTGCAGACTGGAGCTTGGCAAGATGGATCTGCGTGATCACAGACACTGAATCAGGCATGTTCAGCTGCTGCACAAGGTTCATGGTTGGTGGATGCCACTATATACGTTTTATTACAACAAATAAATACAGACCAGAGACATTTTAAACAAGTTAAAGCACGTTTATCATTGTTTTAGGAGTCAATTACATAAATCTCTTCAGCTGTCTCTGAGTTTAAACATTAGGTACAGCTTTGCTCATGCCCAAATGCTTTTATTCCGATTTGTTTGATGCATGTACACAAACTTGCAATTGCAACCCCACTTTATTTGCCCTCAAACATCTTTATAAGCTTGCTAATTTTGAAGTTAACACCTGTGTGAAAAAAGAAACTGTCTGTATGGATGCTTTTACTCAGTAAACTAGACTTTCATATGAGCCATATAAAGCCATTTTAGAAAATCTGTGTGAACAGCATTTTTAAAATGTTGTCTGTTCATGTTTTCACTTCAAAAAATCCTTCGGAAATTAATCAGTCTGTGTAAACATCGCATGAGTTGTAATTTGTTGCCTATAAAACAATAAATGTATCAGCAAAATGGACAATTAATAGAAAATTTAATCCTTTAAGGCCCAAGACCATAGATTATAGCCAGAAAATTCTATTTTTTTGGAACTGAAATGTTTGTTTCACTTTCTGCTAAAATCCTAAAAATATCAAAATGTCCATAAAATTTAACATATAGATTTTTTGTATCTCATTTGATACATTAGGTGTTTTTGGCAACTGATAATCCATTTGAGGACATTTTTGTCATTTATCTGATTGTATTCAGTTTTTTTTTTTGTAATTTGTTAATCATATTGAGTAGATAGAGGTATTATAAAAGTATGTATCATATATGATACAATTGGCTTTATAGGGTTGAGGATGGTTTTAGCATGTAAGGCCAATGAGAACAATTAACGTGGTCAAAGCTTATTTACTGGAGTTGTACTAATGATCCAAATCGTTGTCAACAATCTGTCTCTGATGCGGCAATCAGCAGCATTAAAATCCCAGATCTCAAAATGCAAGTAATATAGGACTCAACTGTATGTGCTGTTTTGATTATACTTATAGAACCAAGATCTGAAAGCACTACAAACGTTTACAGTCTAAATGTTAAAGTTTGAAAAGGAAGGTTCTCATATTTTCTGTTGCACTGTTTTTCTTTCAGGGAGATTTGTTTCAAACCTTGTGTGCACTGATATATAGCAAGTTTAGCTCCCTTGTTTGTTCCTTGAAACAACATGTTGACTCTAAGAGGATAATTAGAAAATGACAGTGTGTCTGAGCTGGATGAAAGAATAGGTTTGATTATTTGTGACTTTGAAGAGAAGTTTATCATTAGACATTTAACAGTGATTTACAGAGGTGATAATACACTCTCAATGATGTTGACATTTTAGCTTCATATGAAACAGTGTGGCATCCATTCTTTGATGGAGGAGTGTGAAAAGTAATTAAGTTTTAAACAGAATCAATTTTCACATCTTCTTCCCCCTTTACCGCCACACTGTTCTTCTCAGCAAACACTGCTTTACACACATTTGCACAGATACACATAAATACACACACTCCCTCATGAGAGCTCACAGTCAATGTTTCAAGCTGTTAAGTTTGTCAGGACGCCTTTTTGCCAGAAAAGCCCATGGGCCTCATTTTCATATCTCATCTTTGAGAACTGAGAGGTGCGCTTTCACATGTTTAGACAAAGTGTATCTTTCTACATGTGTGTGTATGTGCATCCCAGATAGTTTTCGTGGCTCTTTAAGATGGGATGTGAGAGTGATATATTTGTGATAAGGGGAGCACGTGTGTTCCATATAGTTTGTTTGTTGGATGGGGAAGAATATTTAGGATATTTGTCTTGTTTAGTGCATGTGGGAATGGGCCACAGTCTCGTACCATTGCTCCTAATTCAACATTCTGAATCAGTGTATGTTAACTACAATCATGTTGTCATTTTTTCCTGTTATTTAACCAGTAGTTCATCATTTGATCCTGATTGTTTCCTGATAAATAGATGACTACCATAACAATGCATACTGAAAATCCAGCAAGAGCCAGGGCTATATTGAAAGGCTGTTTGCACATGGCATGTCTCCTCCACTCCCTACTTCAACATCTTGAAACACCTGGTCATTTTGCAGCAGTTCTATTTGTGGATTTAAGTTCAGCCTTTAACACAATACAACTCCACTTGATGATACACAAACTACAACAGTTAAACATCTCATCTCACATCATCCACCTGATCCATAGTTTTCTGAGCAATAGACCACAGGCTGTGAGGATAGGAACTGCCATTTCTGATACCACTATCATCAACACTGGAGCCCCTCAGGGCTGTGTCCTCAGTCCCTTCCTCTACACCCTGTACACCAATGACTGCATAAGCCCCACACATGTCACCACATACTTCAAATACTCCGATGACACAGCAATCATGGCACTTCTCAATAATCAGCACTCCATCACTGTTTATCAGAGCTCAGTCATCCACTTCACACAATAGAACAGGTAGACTCATTTAAATATCTTGGAATCACTTTGGACAATAACTTCACCTTCGAATGCCATGTCATGGACATTCAAAAATGCTCACAACAAAGGCTTCATATTCTCCGGACACTCAGTTCTCTCCATGTCGCTCAACATCTTCTGCTGCTGTTGTACAAAGGTATCATTCAGTCCATTCTGTTGTATTGTTCATCCTGTTTTTACACCATGCTGTCAGTCTCTAGTAGAAATAAACTCCTCAAAATCACCCACACAGCATCCAAAATCATCCATTCATCCACACCTAATAGAACTCAGAACTTAACGACAGAGCAATAGCCTGGCTTGCCAAGTCAATAGTCTCAGACACTGATCATCCTCTCCATCACTTCTTCCAGCTCCTTCCCTCTGGACGCAGGTACAGGAATCTTAAATATAGAAGGGCCTGTTTTAAGAGGAGTTTTGTTCCATCTGCTCTTGCTATACTGAACAATCTACCTCCTTGACTTAGCCTACTCGCCAGACAATGACAATGTTAAGTGCTGTCTTGCTCTGTATTTGTTTGTGATTGTCCATTGTTCTGTTCTGACAATAAAGGTTCATCTATCTAATACAGGGAAATCCAATACGTTTTCAGTGCGTTTTGGCCTTGCGTTTACATGAGAACAGTATACAGAGACTGGTGCCCTTCGCTCAGGAAGCCAGATGGTCCCAAAAGTTCCTCGATCCTCTCTAAAAACCAAAGGAGATCGAGCCTTCTCTGTTGTGGCTCCCAAACTGTGGAATGCACTACCTGTAAATGTGCGGACTGCAAACAGCCTCTCTGCTTTTAAATCACAGCTAAAGACATACTCGTTCACCTTGTCCTTTGGTGGACTATAGCCACTTTTATTTGGGACTTTTATTGGTTTTACTGAGCAGTATGCATATTTTAACTGTACTGTCCCTGTTCTTATGCTTTAATTTGTTTTTATTACTTTTATTGTTTTTATCATGTCTGCCTTTTCTACTGTAAAGCACTTTGGTGGGTCGCTGGCTGTTTAAATGTGCTATATAACTAAAGCTTACATTGACATTGACATTGGAATCTGCAAACTTTTGAAACCAGAGTCCAGGGTGGAGAGTTTCCAAAGCGCTCCTCCATGCAGCTCCATGTAAATCAGAGTCTGAGCGTTTCAGGGTGAAATGCTGACATCACCGTATGTGCAGCACTCTTTCACATGAAGGCTGTGCGCACATACCAGGAACAACAGCTTCGAGTCTACCGAGAAACGTGCGCTGCTTACAGTGCTCGGTTTGTTATTCAGACAAAACTATCCAGACAGATTTGTTGTCCAAACAAGAATTTCCTGCATCTTTGTGTATCCACTCGCCAGTGTTGTTTGGGAAAAGTTTTTCTTCTTCATACATGTGTTGTAGAGGCGCTGTTTCTCAACAAACCTACATCGGCATCTACTGAACCGGCATGCACGCTACAGCAGTTTCATTCGTTTCCAGCGTCTCCGTCTGAATGCAGATCTACAGACAATTGGACTCGAGTCATAGGGACTCAGACTCGACTCGACTTGAGCTGCTAATGAGACGACTTGCAACTTGACTCGGACTCAGGAGGTTAAAACTCAAGACTCGAGTCAAACTCTGGAGAAAATGTCTCCAGACCCGACCTGACTTGTGACAACATGATTCGAAAAATTGCATGCACTCAGGCTTTATATGAAGAGCCAGACAGGAGATTTCCTTTCCTTTTTAGGTTCACTTTATTGTTGCTCCATTCACAGTACACTTGTCCGTCACCTATTATTGTCCCCCACACGACACAGCACATAGCCAGGTAGCTAACGTTCCTGCCATAGGACAATATGGCAGGAACGTTAGCCCGACCTGTGGTCAATATGAAGCTAACAAAGCTAACATTAGTAGAGAGGGTGTACGTGTGTTGAAATATTAGGTCCTGTTTGTTAACTCCAGCTAATGACGGATAACACTAACACTAGCTGGATAACATTGGTTATTTAGTAAAGCCCCAGTCACACATTCCCGTTTCTCATGGTGATTGTGCACAATTGTCATAATCCTAATAAAACGTGCTTTGGTCGTGGTTCATGCGCTACTTGGTCTGGATCAGCCTTGTATAGTCTTGGATGAACGGCGGGGAACGTGGAAGGGTCCAGACAGTTTTGAACTGTTCAAAACTGTCGTGGAGAATCAGTATAGCAGGATGGAAGCCTAATGCAGTCCTAAGACGAACGGTATTAGCGTGGCATGTACGGAGCTCAGTCGAGCTGATCGTGGCTCAACCCTGAAATCTTTATGAGGACGACTGACAAGGATGTATCCACTTGTGCCCCGACTGTGTCCCGTTCAGGACCGCGCTAGCGACGGGGCTCAGTCGGGGCTTACGTGATGCGAACTGAGCTCGAGCGGAGCTTACATCATGTCATCGGGATGAAAATTCATGGGATCCTCGCCATATCGCTGTATTAGCCTAACTGGAGCAGGACGAACGCCCCCGAAGCGCTGTAGAAGCGCTACTGACGGTTTATTTACGGGGTGTGTCCAGGGGTGAGACAGTCATTTCATCCCGTATCATAGCGATCACACCAGCCTCGTCAATTGTGTACAGTCTTGCACAATCGCTATGAGAAATGGGAATGTGTGACTTAGGCATTACCGAGAACGTAAAAGAAAATCGGCCAAACGACATAGGATCAAGGATTTAAAGTGTATTTTTTCAGCCTTTGTGTGTGTGTGTGTGTGTGTGAGACACACAAACTAGCAATCAGCTACCTTTCACCTAGTGAAATTCTCTTCTGAAAACCTGTAACACACTTCTACAATGGTGAGGAACTCGACCCATCATAACCTGTGACTTGACTCGACTCGCCCACAACACAAAAAACTTGGGACTTGCTCGAGACTCAGAACAAATGACTCGAGACTTGCTAAGGACTCGGATCGGAGGGACTTGGGCAACTGTCTGCAGATCCAGTTTCAATATGCAAAGGAAAAACCTTTGCATATTCAAAGTATATATGTGTTTGCATACTCAAACTTTGTGACTTTGCGTTTTAAGTCACAGAGTCTCCATGTAAACTTAGCTTTAGTCATCAAAAACATTGACTGGAGTCAGTTTGAATCTGACTATTAACAAACATGATCATTAGGTCTGAACAAATAAAACATATCAACATCTATTTTAATAGCTTTCATGTAAACCTAAAGTGAAATCTAATGGATGTAATTTTTTTCAAAACAAGACAGACCTTGTTTCTTACAGAGCTTGATCTCCCAGTAAATGTCTCTGTATAGTCACTAACAATATTCTTTCACATCCTGATAGCAATTTAGATTTTTTAATCTCAGAAGTAATGCAAGAAGCCTTCATAGATAATTATGTTCACTTTACATTTATTGAAGGCTAAGAAATGACTCACTTGGTGAATTTGTGACAGACAGTCGTTAGCTAAATTGCATTCATTGACATCATTATAATTTTCTTTTTATTATCATTGACATAATCATTTATTGGTTAAAGATAATTAGTTTCACATGACATATTTTTTCAAGCCTGAAAGAAAACTCACTGGTTGTATTCGTGTTATCAGCTAAACATGAGCTGTGTCTTGCTTTATCATTTTGCCTCATTGTTATTTTTACAATGCTGTATTATCATAGTAGTTCATCATATGTCAAACAGATTGATGGTCTAATAGATTTGACTTTATCCCAAAATGAAATAAAATATAAAAATATAGGTTCAAGTGAATGGAGAGTTATGTTCCCAATATTGAAGCTAAGATCATTGTGTTGTACTGTGCCACATAATGTAAATATGAATTTATGGCTATTTAAAGGAAATATAAAGCAACTTTTACAAATTGTAGTTCATCAAGGATGTGATAAGGAAGAATTATGGTTGAATTTCTCTGGATTTTAGGATCTCTTTTCTTGGTATTCATTTTTTACCTTTCTATAAAGCCAGGAAAGAGTTGAGAGAATCTAAAAATATATATTATATAGTGGTGAAGGGAGTACAACAGCAAAAGGAAGCTGACAGGTGTGCAAAATCTGTTGCATAGGTGGAGCAAGGACAGTGGATAACACAGGAAGGAGTGGGCAAGAGGCAAGAGCTGTGGGAAAACTCTGGTTCATTTATTTTAATTTTACTTTTAGGGTATGTTCACAAATGCTGATGTTCAAGAAACATTTCAGTTTTCCCATATTTCATAATACATACTGTTCCACCTGTATCCTCCTGTCATTATATTGCCTCCTGCCTGTTATACTTGCTTGACCAGTCTACTCTGTGGTAATTAGTCAATTCAGCACCATGTTTTCAACAGCCCTACATTATTTCTATGGTCTTTGTTCTTCCCTTTCCCTGCTGCTATAAACTAATAGGCTTTAACTACTGATACAACAGGGGTAAGAGTTCAAACTGGTAGGTTCAGTGTAAGTTCACATTTCAGGTGTTTACTGGCACTGCACAGGAGGAGAGGGAGAAATGTAGAAGCTGTTGACTTCGTTGTTGTTGTTCTGTTTATATATACTGTATGTATGTACACATATATACAGAAATGCTACACTATGTACTGTACAACTATATGTGATAGATATTATGGTACTTTGGAGCAATTGCTTTAAGTTTTATTACATAAACCTTGATATGAAACTTCTTAGCTGTTTGTCTTTTTTAAAAACATGTGTTGTAAGTAATTTGAAACTATTTTGTTGCACAGACTTGACCCTCTGGCAACAAGATTAATGTGGCCCTCATCATCAGAAAAGTTGCCAATCCCTGAACCAAGCTATGGTATGAAGCTCCACATTCTCAACATGCAGGACTGTGCTGCCAATTGGCCTCCGATGAAAACATCAGAGGTCCATGACAATGTGGAATAACATTTCCTCATCTAAAAATGAATGAAACACTGATAACACTAAGCTTAATAAGACCTGGACTCTAAATTCCTCATAAGTCATATAGATCATGTTTTCTAAGATGCAATATGTTGCAGCTAGCATTGTACCAGAGGTGCAAATGCTCTCAAATGTGTACAGTCTCCATTCTACATACAAGTTGAAAGGTGCTATGAGGAGAATCTATTTCCGGCGACATAAAGACTCTGCTACCCATGAGCACACGCGGCGACTGTCGAAAAGACGTGACCCAAGCAAAAGCGTGTGTTTGTTGTGATGCTAATAAATGCAGCTAGGACCTTCCCCAGAACTCTGCATTGCTTTACAACTTCTTTTTTCAACAACTTACAGGATGCAAAGCCACAAGGCAACGTATCTCAACAACAAGCAATTTTTTAATTTAAAAACTTATTATCGCAGTTTTGTAGCCGGCTATATATTGCTACTTACAGCCTGGTGCTCTAAGACGTGTCCAAATAATATAAATTTGCTCTAGTTTTAATTGTCTTGTTAACCTATTTTAACCTATTTTGATGCTATAAAACTCATCTTAAAGTGTGTATTTCAATCAGGCATATATCTAAAAGTGAGACTTTTTGTAATTACATAGAAACTCCTAATAGCATCTTTAACAGTAATTTATAGTAATGTGTTAACCCTGACTAACCAACCACAACTTCAACACAATCACACAGTGCCACCCATGAGTCAGCTGTATGTAAGCGGTAAAGTTTAAGAGAGCATGTGTTACAGTCCCTTGCTTGTCTGTGTTTGTGTTTGCCGCTCTAATTGAGCAGCAGTTGTGTGTAATGGTGGGGATATTAATCAGAGCAGTGAGGTCCGGTATGATAACGATCTGGGCTGCCTGGTTTGGTCTGTGGATTACAGGACATGGTCTTATCTGGAGGGGCCTCTCCTGCACTTATTATGAAGCCTGTAATGAGTGACAATGAGCACTTAATGGAGTGAAGAAGGGGGAGCTTGGTTTTCTGGTTCATTCCCACAGAACTGAAACTCTATTCTATATTTCTGGTTAGCTCTGAGAGCCTTGAAGTTGTTTAGTAACAAAGGAGCAGCAGAAGGCCAACGTGTGTTCACATCCAGACATGCAGACATGTCTTCCCATTATGTTCTGTTTGCTCAGACCAAACTAAAGCTAGCTCTGCTTCAATGAAGAATTCATCCTTGCACATAACAAACCACACAACACTGAGAAATGTATCACAAATTTCCCGAGACATCAGGGTTTAGATGATCGTGCTATCAATTACAAATGCATGCTGGAGTGAAAACAAAGCAGCACTGCCTGTGGACAAATGGCAAAACTCATTGAAATTTTTAGACTCAAAATGTCATTTTGAAATAAGTATATGTCGCAAAGTTTTGCATTGTTTTCTTATTTCCTCCTTTTTCAATGCTAGTTAAGGTGCATCATCTCTGTGAGGTGGCTGCCTTAGCTATTAAGTGCCGAGGTAAAGTTAGAAGCAGCCAACAGATTCTCACTAGCCCTCAAAGCAAACACGGACGATTTGAAGGATTAAGCTGTTGTTGTTTTTTTCAATCGGACAGTATGCATTAATAAACCATGACATACAGATGCATGGGTTTATAGTCGAGTGGCTAATTTCCATCCCCAGTCCCATTAGCAGGTTGTTGTCAACACAAACGAAAAAAATAAACATCCATGATAGGAATAAAAACACACGGAGCATATTAAAAGACATCCATCCAGAATAAAACATTATACAGTCCAAAACTAACAGGTATGGACCATGGGATTTATACACAATGAATTATAAAGGCACACAAAGGTTTATAAAGAATTAGGTAACTTTGTGGTGGGTTGATTTTGTAGTGGATTAAATCTTTCTATATATGTAAAGTTATCCTTTTCACCAAAAGGCAAAATAAAAAACAGCAAAGAAGCAAGTTTTCTTCTTGCTGCAGACTATTTTAAGTAGACAGTATAGAAAGAGTATGCATAATAATATTTGAAAATGAGCGATATGACCTGATAGTTGAATTGTTTAAATATTTTTACGAAAACATGGAGCACCACAATACCGCTTTTACACTAATATTAGCAGGCTTTTTAAACCTGAGTTAACCCGCTTACAATCAGCAAGTGACTCCTGTTTTGTTCCTCTGGTGCATCAAGCTGTCATCACCTCAATGGCATCATCTGCAAGCCGAAACACGTCTATGTGAACAATGGAAAGGAGCAGGGAAGCCGTGGACGCGGTGGTCAACTGTTTTCTGTACTTTGTACTTTTGTCCCTCTTTAATATGTACAAACTCAGCTCAGACTGAATGACATTCTAGAGCTGATGATACGAAGGCGGATGGAATTAGTTGCTGAGATGGCAAAGAGTCAAAGTTACAGACAGAGGGGATGGGCATGATATTATGCCATCGGCATGTTACGCCAACGTCATGACGTAAATTAATGGGCTTACCCAGGTGGGATGTTTCCACTGAAGACGATTGGAGGCAAGCTGATAAAAATCTGTGTTGCTTGCAGGATCAGTCGACCCAGGTCAAAATGCCGATGATCTGAAAGGGGTATTAGAGAATTTGGCATTTTAGGTTTTAGCCTCTTAGGCAGTAACTGTGGGCTGGCTTGATTAGGAATGTTTTTGGTAAATTACAGAGTGGTGCCAGCAAAAGACACTGAACCCTCTAAATATAGAAGAAACTACAGCTCATAAACAGTAAAAAAAATCATATCAAGTGGGCCCATGATGTACTTCATCATTTTAAAGTCATCAGTGGTCATAAAACAGACCTGTCACAGACTGACAGCTTTAATCCTTTGACCTTTTTCCTCTAAGTACAAACACACTACATCCACACAGGGCTTAAACACAGAGGTCTAATGGTTTCCATAAAGAGTTCATCAGTCTGAGGCCTGCAGGGAGTCATTGAAAGTCATACCGTTGAACTTGGAGAGCAACTCGGGGCTCAGAGCAGGTCCAAAGCAAAACTCAGGGGCAGCTGCAGCCACTCATTTGCGGCCACCCAGGACAAGCATGTGCAGGCATATGTGTGTGTGTGTGTGTGTGTGTGTATGCTACTGAGTGAGGTAGCAGGACAGCTGCAGAGGTCTATTCATAGTGCACTATGACTGATGTCTTTTTTCTGCTCTGGAAAAGCCGCCATCCTTCCATCACTCTGACTCATTTATGTCATTTCTCGCATCCCATTTTTTCTTTCAAAAACTCAAAACTCAGCAAAAATCTCGTCATCCAGGGTCGACCTAACACAGCTTAACAGTTAAGGCAAGGTTGGATATTCTAGGAAAACTTGTGAATGCTGCTATCGAGCACCTGAGTCATTACCAGGAACTTTTTTGGTGGTGATGGTTTTTCCGCCAATCACCTGTAAACTTGAGCATACTTCAGGTGTAATGATGCAGTTTAATCCAAGTCATGTGTGCCTCAAAACGTGGATGTGACAGAGAGGGGAGTAATTAGTGAACAGGCTGGCAGGCTTTTGTTCCTTTGTTTTTAACAGTGTGCAGTAAAACAAAGAATTGTACTGGGAAAGCATTACCAGCCCTGCCTTTAAGACTGATCATTTTTTATGACTAACTTATTATGTTGTGCTCAAGACCACACTATCCGAGACCAAGACTTGCCCAAGACCAGAATGTACCGAGACCAAGACAAGACCAAGACTTTCAGGAGTCGAGACCGAGACCAAGACAAGATTGAGACAAGACCACCAAAATCAATTTTAAAACCATGACAAGGTTTAACAGTTATGGGGGGTGTCATTCTGTCACAACACCGAGAATGTTGCAGTCATCACAGGGGAAATAACACATGAACTGAAGCTGTTTGTTGTTTTAGTGTTCCTCCTTTTTCACTTTAATGAGGCTGAAGAACAGCAGATCAGTGCTGGTCTTGATTGGTCTTGACGGAAAATCCTGAGTCCAGACAGTCCAAGACCGAGACAAGACTGAGAAGAAATGCACTTGAGTTCGAGACAAGACCAAAACCGTCAAAATGTGGTCTCGAGTAACACAACACTATAACCGAAACATACATTTATTTTTCCAAAGATTGAAATTATTTGGTAGTCTTGAGAAAACAGTAGACAGTTTATAGAATTAATAAGTATGCAAATCAATCTTGTAAAGCAGATGAAACAGCTTTAACCCTAACCCTAACCCTTGTCTTAGAAAACAAAGCATGAAGTTTAAAAACTTAACAAAACGCTTTATTTTGATATTTTAAATATTGAAGTATTTGTATGTTTATTTTCACTCAGTTTTCACCAAATATGAGTAATTTGAAAAGGGTGATGTTGATGTAAGAAAATAAATAAATCCATTATATGTACCCTTTTCAACAAACTTATTTACATTAGAGGCGGTGCATTCTGGCAAACAGGAGGTCTCACTTCAGCCAATCATGCCCTTGACCCAGATGAGTTTGATACCTCTGTTTTAGATGTATTGCATGTAATCACTCTTGTCCAGTTATTCTATTTTATTCCATATATAGACTAAATCAATGCATGTCTCCTTAGGGCCTAGGTCGTAACAAAACTAGAAAGAGATATATAAATTCTAGTTGAGATTTTTTTAATAAATGTTTAAAAAGGCATTCTCTTTTAACAAGTGGCACAAAGTAGAACACACAAGTTCTCTTTTCAACTCTAATGTTTCCAGATACTTTAAACAAAAGATAAGACTGCCATGAGAAGAATCCCTCCGATCTCCTCCGACAGCAACAAGAAAGGTTGACACTCCGCAAAACTTGGGAAAGAACTGCCCCCCCATCTGTCGTCCCATGTTGCATCTTGACGGCCCTCGGGGGAAATTTGCCCTTGAATACAGAAGAGGGAGCGGCTTCCCAGCATCGAAAGCCACCATTAGAGGGGATGTTGCAAAACGAGGCTCACATCCATTGTACTGGTTACGACTGGTTGCATCAGGAATTACACGACATGTAATTAAGTGACGTGCTCATGTTATCTATCTATCTATCTATCTATCTATCTATCTATCTATCTATCTATCTATCTATCTATCTATCTATCTATCTATCTGTTTGTATGCCTGTCTACACACATACACACACCTGCCACTGTTTTTCTTTTTCACAAGGTCCACAACTGCTAGCACACTCATTAAATCGCTCACAAAACACACACACAAACAAACAAGCTCCAACTTGCCCAGCAGACACACATTTACCCATCATGCCTCAGGGGACAGCCAAAAGGTAGCCTGGGGGAAGAAAAACGGAGAGAGGGAGAGAGAGTGATGGTGGGTAAAAAGAGAGGTGCAAACATCTAAGGTCACAATACAGCTAGCTGGTTTAGCTAGCTTTGTAGCTGCAACCTTTCTACTCAGTGTAGTTTTCCTTTATTTTAATTAATTCCAGTAAATGTACCTTCAGCCTTTTCTCCAACAGATATCATCTTGTTCATGCAAGCTGCATTCTTTCCATATTTGGGTATCGCTCCCATTTTCTGTCATGAATATGCAAGCGGATGGAATCTAGTTAAAACAAACCGCAGAGTACTCCTTGAAAACAAACACACACACACACACACACCTGAGTACCATAAAGTGTCAAAAGATGTAAATCAACACTGTGATCTGGCTGATCAGAGATTTCAATGAATTACGTGTCGTTTAATGAAATGATCTTACAATGTCGATGGTAGAGGTGTGAAAAAATATCGATACAGCAATATATTGTGATATTTTGACCACTGATACAATATCGATATTTCAAATCTTAATATCAATTTTTGTGTAAAACCAAAAAGTCATATTTTATCAGAGGTGGAAATAAAATACAACTTATAAATACTTCTGTACAGGTTTTTTTCATGCAGTCTACTCAGTTCAGACAGTGATGAAAAAAAAATGTATATTTTTTTTTACTTACTGTAATGCTGTCAGTAACTCAAAGCACTTTGTTCCTTTTGTGTCTATAACAGTTTGAGCTGTTCTGCAGGTTGGGGTGCATTCAATCCATTATTAAAGGGAAAACAGGAATATTGTCTTTGCAACATTAGTTTAAGTGACTTGATGCACTCTGTGTATTAGGTTAAGTGTTTGTATGTAACACTGCATTTGACATATTTCAAAAACATTTAAATAGAAAACTTGTAGTTTTGAGTAATATTGTGTGATTGACATTTACACCATCTATAGTTTTTTCTTAGTTCTTTAGAATATCGCAATATATCACAATATTGTGATATTGTGATATATCGTGATGTTATCGTATCGTAACCCAAGTATCGTGATATGTATCGTATCGTGAGGTTCCTGCCAATGCTCACTCCCAGTCGATGGGTGATCTTACTCACCTTCCCAACGCTCACACCTGAATAGGCCTTCTATAGGTGGGATGATTGTAAAAATTCACTAACAGTTTGAACTAAATGCATTTAAAATCCACCCTGAATGCACTTGAGACAGTCTCCTCAAAGTGTAACTTTTTTTGGGGGGGGGGGATATTAGTTGTTGATTGCTGTAAAATTTCACTGTGTAACTTTCCTCTTGGCCAGAACTCCCTTGAAAACGAGGTTTTTAATCTCAATAGGACCTTCCTGTTTAAATAAAGGTTAAATAAACAAATAATTAAAATAAAAAAAAATCAAATGCTTTGGTAACACTACATGTAACCTACTTCCTTTAAAAAACTATCTTGTCACTCCAAGCTAATCCAGTAATGCAGGGATAATGTACATTTTTTAGGCTAACAAGGAAGTTAGCATCACGCTGGTTCCCTTGACTGCAAGCCCATTAAAAGCCCATGAGATTTTTAACCTTGTTTTGGATCACTGCTGATACAGGCACAGTGGAGAACAAAAAAAATATGCAACTTCATGTTCTGTTCTATAAATTAATATTAACAAATGTACCTATTTTCACAGTCTTTTTAAGTTTAAACGTGGAACAACAACAACTTGGCGGTTTGACTTAGAAGAAGCTTTTTCCAATGCATAATGTTTCGTTTGCTGTTCCCCTTATTTGAGAACTTCTTTTTAATCAAACAACCTGATTAAGTTGGTCATCATGGATGTGGCAATGGTGTATTTGGTTATTCAAACATGTTCAGAAAGGCGTGCTGTTGGATCCTTGGCCAGTTTTGTAGTTCTTGTTAGCAGTAAGTTAGCAAGCACGGTTTAAGATTCAAAAGCAGGCAACATCAAATGCATTTTATTATTTCCCATTAAACATTGCAAATCTCATGTGCCTCTGTTCCCCACAAACCTTATTGTAGGCATTTATCTGAAACTGGTATGCTAAATCACATTTACACTGGAGGGTTGGGAAGTGCTAAACACTAACTCACTTACTTCCACATTTTTGGACTCATTTCTGCACCCCATGGCAAAAACTTTGAATGAAACAGTGTTGTGATATTAAACTGGAAGATCAATTCAAGGGAGCAGTCCTGATGCTGCAGGCTTTTTGTCTTGTGCCTTGAACGAGAGAATCACGCAAGGGGGACAAATAAAAGACTAAATAATAAAAGTAAAGAGCATGCAAAACTTGAAAAAGAATTATATGGGCTGGTCTTTTCGTCTGTCCTGGAAAAACAAACCTAACACAAAGTTGACAATATTTGTTTGCTAGAGATCTATCCAATAATCAAAAAACTTTGCACAGAAAACAAACGTATTAAGAAGAAACAAGCAAAAATAAATCTCCAAATCAGGAAATGACAATTACCTGGCACTTTAATTGTAACTTGATGGGGTTTTTCTTCTTGATAAAGAAAATCATTACGGATTGCTAATTTGTTCTAATTTTATTAACTCTTTACCCTTTAACAGCAGACTTCCAACCATGTGGCTGTTAGAATCACTCACAGTGAAACCAGCAAATTAGGCAGACGAGCAGAGTGTGAAAAAGTTGGAAACACCTCAGACTTGTGAACTCACTCTGGGACGAGGTGAGTATTCACATTTTTTCAGTGTTTACAGCCACAGCAGCTTAAACACCTCGCAGCTGTGACATTAGAGCATATTTGGAGAAGGGCTGGAAAATCATGCACTTTCTATGAAAGTGGAATTCAATGCAAGGTTGTAAGAGTAATCAAAGTACAGTTAGTAGAGTTTGCGATACTATCCATTGAATTGGTACTATCAGTCTATGTTAACGTAGTAATAACAGCAGGCTTGTGAGCATCATCTCGGTGCCAGGATCATATATCAAAGTGTTGATTTGTTCAGTAATGTCCTTTGGCAACAGATCCGCTGAGCTGCGCGCGCAGCACCTCCCCTTTCATTCGGCCGCGCTGCTAAGACTGAAGAAGCTACACACACTAGGGCGCTGCAACATGGCGAGTGCTTTACCTTCAGCTGAGATTGAAGACCCTCCACTATCATTCAGATCTGGTGTTGGGACTACTTTGGCTTCTGTGTTAAGTATGACCCTGGTGTACCGAAACACTGTATCAAACGGTTCAATACAGATACATGTATTGTTGCATCCCTAATTTCAATGTCATTAAACTTTTACTGAAAATCTTAACAAAATCAAAAATTCTGGAATTGTGTCTAAATTTTTTATAGCTTCGCAGAAAAAAAAATCTAATGCTTTATTTTGTTGTTTGGTCATTCATTTAAAAATTTTGACATTTATGGTCCCACAACCTTTTAGGAGACTTGTGTGAAAGTAACACACAGGTCACACATTCACCTACACACCACACAAACACACGCCGTGTTGCTCGGTGTGACAGTGATGTGGAGCATCATTACAGCGAGACAAAGCAAACTATTTTTGTTCTGCAGAAACAAAACAGGATTCAACACTTTGTAGCGCTCTGTTCGGAGACAAAGTATAAACAAGCTGTATAATTATGGGCTCATTCTGAGACAAACAACCAGCCACTGTGCGTGTGTGTGTGTCTTTGCACATGTGTGTGTACAAACAAATCTCTATCAGGGATGAGATGAGAGGAAGAGGATGAAAGATATCCCGTCTTACTCTGCAGATGACAAATAAATGACAGCATTCACACAAACACTGATGCACACTCATGTAAACCCCTCCAAACACACACACATGCACACACCCACACACACACACACACATATGCAACACACTCCAAATGAATTTGTTTGAAAAGTGACAGAAGTCTCACACTGTCTTTACACGACTCACGGCTGTCAGTTTTCAGTTCCTAATCAGTACATGACGCACATACATGTACACACACACACACACACACCATGCAGCTATCATACCACGCTGACTAAAGTGCAAAAACATATTAACACAAACAAGAGCGAGCGCACGAGCGGGGACTTCGAAAACCCTCTTGTGTTGCTACAAAACAAACTGCCTTTTTAGTTGTGATGAAGCTCCAACAGCAAGCGCTAATGAATACAAACGCGGATACAAGGCTTTGTGTTCATATGGGGTAATATTAGCATCAAAAAGTGTCAGTCGTATTTCCTCCAGGGAGAGAGACAACGCCAACATCTGTGTAATATGACGGCTTTTAGTGTAAATATAATATAGCACTCAACACTGGGATGTGTCACAAGAGTTTATCACCACAAAGGCTGGTCTCTTTGAGGCATAAATAATGATGATTTGTAAAAGTCCATCAACATCTCAGGACTAATTAGGGCCTTCAGTGGACTTTCTTTGGAGCGACTGTTCCTGAGATCTACAAACAAATATTGCAAATTGGATCAGAGGCTTCATTTGCTGCTGCTACTGAGTATTAACTAAAATTTGAGAGTTTTTTTTTATTATTATTTTCAACCTTGTAGTGTTTTAGAATGTATCTACGGAGCCCCTAAGGTGCCACAGAGAAAAACAATATATAAATCGTGCGCACGAGATACTAAAACATGCGCATGATATATTAAAACATTGCACTTGATTTAGTTATACAGGCAAGCGGCAACAGGCCGGCTGAGCCTGTTGTCTTTTAGTATGCGCAGAAAAGTTCTCCTACTTAAAGGTGCTATGAGGACAATCTTTTTCCAGCGACATTAAGACTCTGCTACCCATGAGCACGAGCGGCGACTGTCGTAATGCTGCGTTCCAGTAACCTCGGAACTGGGAGTGACATCATCTCCGACTTATCAGCGTTCCAGTTGAAGTCGGAAAAAAACATGCCGATCTACCAGGCTATTGTTAGCTGTTGTTAGCACGCCCTGCGTTATTGTTCACAAATATCACATGAAGAATGTGATTATCACTATGGCAGCATTTTTGTAAATATAAGTCTAACAATACTATGTATACAGCTGATCTAGAGCGACACACCCCAGTCAGAAGTGCAAATAAATGGATTATTACAGGAGCTAAATAACTGTTCACACTGGGGGCATCCATCTTCAATTGTCAACTCGGGGGTGGCGAGGTTTCACCGAGTTCCCAGTATGATATTCCGACTTCGGGGGACGTTCCAGTTGCAGTTTCCTACTCGGAACCCGGAAATTCCTACTTCTGACTACAACTGGAACACACCAAGACGTAACCCAAACTAAAGCGTCAAGCCTGTGTTTGTTGTGATGCTAATGAATGCAGCTCGGATCTTCCTCAGAACTCTGCATTGCTTTACAACTTCTTTTTTCAACAACTTACAGGATGCAAAGCAACGAGGTAATGTATCTCTTTCTAGTTACGTGGCGGTAGTTTTTGATGTGTGACAACAAGAAATTTTTGGAAAACTTAGTATCGTAGTTTTGTAGCCGGCTATATATCGCTACTTACAGCCCGGTACGACGTATCCGAATAATATAAATTTGTTCTAGTTTTAATTGTCTTGTTCCCGAAGTTGAGTATCCAGGCCAGTCCAGTCCTGTCCGACCCGACCGCGAAGCTAAGGAATAGCGTTCAAAGATAACCTATTTTGATGCTATAAAACTCATCTTAAAGTGTGTATTTCGATCAGGCATATATCTAAAAGTGAGACTTTTTTGTAATTACTTGGAAACTCCTCATAGCATCTTTAAGATTATTCCATCTCTCATGGCAAGAGCAGCAAAAATGTCATTATATTACTTTCCGAGGTGGAAGTAAAAGTTAACTAGGAAGCCGTAGTGGACAAGGACAAGTCAAAATGTGGTAAATACCTTTATTTCGAGCGCATGTTTTAGCTAAAATGTTAGCACAAATAAGTATTTCGTGCACACGTTTTCATATATCGTGCACGTTTTAGTATCTTGTGCAAACGATTTATATATTTTTGTCTTCATGGCACCTTAGGGGCTCTGTATGTATCACCTTTAAGGAGCATGAAGATAAAAATGTCCACCTCTTAAACAAAAAAAGTTTTACATGTTTGAATTTATCACCACTTTTTGTTTGTATTTAGATCAACCTCAGTGCAGTTCTTTTTCTTTACAGCAACAATATGTAACTTTTTTCATTTTCAGTTGTAGTTTCAAAGTTATATAGTAAGAAAACTTCATCAGGGTAAGTGGTTCTTGCTGCCTTCCTTAAGTGCCAAGTAACTTTGGCACTGGGCAGCAGTTTCTCACCAGATGCATTCACAAGAAAATGTATTACTGCCTTAACTATTCATAAATCAACACTTTTTATGAGAAAAGAGCAATTAATATTTTAGATGCCCAGGCGGGAACAGATTCAGATAAGGAAAAAGTCACCAAATTTGCAATTGAACTCAGAGCCAACCCACCGTACAGGCAGTAGGCAAATGCTAGGGCGCCATGCTCTGTGGGAAGTGCCTGCATGAGCCCCTAAGGCCCCATCTACACGACAACAAAAACAACTGACATTGGAGAGTTCTTGTTGTGTTTGCGCCTTCTGTTTTCAAGAGAATCGAACCTGGAGTGCCTGAATTTGCAAACTTTTAAAACCAGGGTCAAGAGGGAAAAGTTTTAAAAACGTTTTCTGACCCCATGTCAACAGGAATCAGTGTTTTTTCCTAGAAACACTGATGCATGACGCATGTACTCTTTCAGAAAAAGGTTGAACACACATCCCAGGAACAACAACAACAACAACTTTGGCTGTTTACTGAGCAACATGAATGCTGCATATCATCTTCGGTTTGTTATCCAGACAGAACTATCCAGACACATTTGTTTTCCCGACAAGAAACTCCTGCATCTTGGTTCGTCTACTCGCCATTGTTGTTTATGAAAAGTTTCTCTTCAAAGTGTATTCATGTTCTAACCTATACAAACCTACATCTCCAACTACTGGCGTGGCATGCACACTACAGGGTTTTCAGTCGTTCTGGCATTTCTGTGTGAAATGCAAAGGAAAAACTTTTCCAATTCTGGTGACAACGTTGTCGTGTAAACAGGGTCTTATACTCTGAACAAAGTCCCGAACATTAATCAGCCAAAAATTTTTTGGCTTCCTCTTTCCTCCTCCTGCTTCGCACAACTCAGCATCTCCATCACTGTCTCTCTGCCTGTCTGTTTGTCTTTCTCTGAAATTGCCTAATCACAATTTTCCTATTCGTGCCAAAATGTCAAGGGTAAGCTCTGGTTGAACTTATTTTATATGTTTTATAAATTCAGGTACCAAATGCTTTGGCTCTGTATCTGGAAACACAAAGGAAGAGCACTTTAAGTGGGTGCTGTTAGTCTGAGGAGGGGCGTGATCTAATTGGTGGCCTTGGGCTTGAATTCTGATTGGCAGGCCAATGTACTGGTACCCAGTTTAGATAAACATCACTATACAACACCAGCTTTGAGTTTAAAACAACCAGGAAGTAAATCTCTGTGCTGTTTGATGTGTCGACTGAGGCTCAGGGATGGAGGAGGGCAGTGATGGATGGAGTTACAGAGAGAAGAAGGGAGAATGATTCTGCATAAGACAAACAACAGACTAAGAAAGAGGCCATTTTCTTTGTTAAAAGTTATTTTTGTGACTGGTAGACTGTGAAACTGCTACTTTAAGGTTGAAAAGTTACGCATTTTGCTTTAATGTTTTAAGGGGCTTTATATTTGTACAGAAGTATTAAAGACCTACTGAATATTTTAAAGTCAGTTTTTCAAAACTTAAGAAAAAATATCAGGAAAATAATGTTATATTCAATAACACAGCCAAATCAGAAGCCATGCATGGAGACATGCACTGACGCTAACCTGCTGCACCACCATGCAGCTCATAACATTATTGTATCTAATTATAACTGCATGGATATAAACAGCACTTTCTATCAATGTTTGACAAGTATGTCAGAGCATCTTAAAAATAGCACATTTCTCAGTCTTAAAACAAAAATCAAAAAACATCATTTGAACCAGTCTTGAATTTGCAATTGTGTACAACACTGAAGGAACCTATTTTCTTTGTGACACAGAAAAGTGGAAAAAAAGGTAGAAAAGGAAGCACATTATTCAACAAGAATAGTTAAAAAAATGTAACATTATCAATGCTTATAAAGCTGGCTTGAGCTGAAGATTCTTATGCTATTTTTCCAAATCAATCTCTACATTTTTTCTCTCAGATTTTCTGCAGCAGCAAAGATCCTGTAACAAATATTTTTTTTACCACCCCAGTCCTACCTGAGTCCTGCTTAAAAGGTTGCTTTACAGTGAATTATATAGTATTGTGCAAGGTGTTTGAGGTGATAGACAGACCCATACTGCCCCCTGTTGTGTCAGACAGGCCATGACACAAAACCCAAACATGACTTTAGAAAGAGTAAGACCAGGGGAAAACATCCTTGTCCTAACTGATGAGTTTTCAAAATGGCAGGAGTGTAGAGTTTATCATAGAGCCTCAGAAAGAGGTATTCAGGTGCTATTCTAAAATAAATGTAAAAAGGAAATTAAAAGTATATATGAAAAAGTATTTATTTACAATAAAACTTTCTGTTATTTATTTGAAGTTTATGCTGGTATAGTAAAAAAAAAAAAAGGCCACAGTGAAATGAATCATTATGCAGGGGTTCATAACAAAAGTGTCAGAACAGCTGAGGAGCTTTTATGTAAAAGATTTAAAGTATTAGACCAGTTGCAGAAAACTTTTGTATGTGGCTGCAGTTTGAGGGAAAACAAAGAAACAGGATGATGGTTATTCACAGCAAGCAGAGAAGACTCTGTCTTCATCAAACTGATGTCTTTTCCTTCACAGGGCTACTAGAAAAACATGAACATATATATTCAAGTAAAAACTAAAAAATATGAGATTGAGAAGAAACATCTCAGAAAAATATTAATATTAAATATTTGAGTAATCTTTTTAAATTTTGTAAATGTGGATGAAGCAGTTCCTGTACATCATGCCTGCAACTAAGAGCACAATCAAACTGTTCTTTTTACTTGGACCGAGTTAAAGCAAATATCTGTTTTTTTAGCCCAGAATCATCACATAATCATTAGTATCCAGACATTTTCATTTTCAAGATGAAATTCCAAAGAAATCTTATAAAATAATCCCAGATTTATCAATACATCTTAATTTTAGACTTAACATTTCTGAGTCTTGTTTCTTATGAAATGATAGAATCACCAAAAATTCAGATGTTTTCTTTATAATTAACTAATACAGTTTTTTTTTGTTGTTGTTTGATTGAATTCAGTTGTGGTCCTGCTTTCATTCTTTGTTTGTTTTTTATTTGGTTGTTCTTTATCACATCTGAAAACACTGAAGAAAAAAAGATCCTTTTACACATGACCCAATATGAGCTTATCCACAAAACAAGCACAGCATACAGGCAAATATAGCAGAAATACTATCATTTAACTCATCATAATTCTTAAATATTTTCCTTTAATGTTGGAAAATGGTAAACTAGTCATTTAAAGGAGCTTTAGAATATGAGTCAGCCATCTTGTTGTCAACTTCTTCTTTTACGACAGGTAACATTTTTGACTCTAGACTTTTTCAATACAATATAAGAAAGTTTGTAGTCCTTAGAAATGCTTTACATAGAGTTACACTCCATAAAACCCTGTTAAATCACGTGAGGAACAGACATGACAGTCTCTGTGGCTGGAAGTTGGCTGATAGTTAGCTGGAAGTCAGCAGGCATTTTTCTCGGACAGGTAATTTAAAGAGGCTGCAACTGAATGTGTTTTTACTGAGACTTTATCCCCACTACCCCTCCAATGACTAAAATTCTAAATAGGTTATCTATAAATGCTATTCCTTAGCTTCGCGGTCGGGTCGGACAGGGCTGGAATGGCCTGGATACTCAACTTCGGGAACAAGACAATTAAAACCAGAGCAAATTTATATTATTCAGACACGTCTTAGAGCACCGGACTGTAAGTAGTGATACATAACCGGCTACAAAACCACTATAATTAGTTTTCCAAAAACTGCTTGTTGTCACACATCAAGAACTACCGCTACGTAACTATAAAGAGATACATTACCTCGTCGCTTTGCATCCTGTAAGTTGTTGAATAAAGAAGTTGTAAAGCAATGCAGAGTTCTGAGGAAGGTCCGAGCTGCATTCATTAGCATCACAACAAACACACGCTTTGGCTTGGGTCACGTCTTTACTACAGTTGCCGCGCGTGCTCATGGGAAGCAGAGTCTTTATGTCGCCAGAAATAGATTCTCCTCATAGCACCTTTAAAGTTGCATATTTGAGGAGCATTCCACAGTTTAATCTGGTACGAGCTGAAGTCCCTCTCTCACTTTTAAAAACAGAAATGCAACTTTATCCTCAAAAAACTTTTTATGCTTCTGTTTTATATCCTGTATCAAACTTGGCAAGTTGGCTTCCTCCTTACATCAGCAAAAGCAAGAAAAGCCATAAATAAGGAGTGAAACCAATGCACAAACATGGAAGAAATAGACAAAGTACAGATTAATTAAAGTGACCTATGATGCATGAGGGGCAAAAACAACAATACAAGAGACTGATCATCCACTAGAGAGGGGTGAGATATCAGAGCTGGCAACGTAGGTGAGTGAGAGGCTGTAAGAGGAGATGAAGAAGTGGAGGAAAGGTTCATCCCTCTCCTTCTTTTCCTTCCTCTTTCTTTCTCTCTTGGCCAGGAGACAACTCAGTAGGAGTTTGACTACCATCTGTCTGAAAGAGCAGACTGAACAGTCCTTAATAAACTTCTCCTTCTCTTTATTCTCCTTATTTCCTTCTCATTTATCCTCCTCATCTTCCTCCTGTTTCGGGGCTCACTGTATGGTAAAGTGGCTCAACTTGGCTCAACTACTAAGTTCCATTACAGATGGCACCTTGTGCCTGGCTCAGGTTTTAGCATCACCTCTGTGTGGCGACGGTCAAAGCATTGCAGCGATGCAGGGGTACTGATGCGGAAATGAAACTGCTGGCTCCATGATGCTGAATGACTTCCCAAACTCTCCTCTGCTTGTATAGGATGTTGTTTTGCTGCTTCCAGCCATCTTATACCTCATTTAGATTTGCAAAACTGAAAATGAAAAATGATCCAGACTTAACTCAGGTGATCCACAACAGAGTTTTTCTCCCAGACTTTATCCGAGTAATTTATTTAAACCCTGCTTAGTTTTTTTTTTCCCACATAAAGCTTTGTGAGCCCAAGTGTGAAAGCAGCAGTAAATACCCTTAGAAATTCACTGAGGGTGAGAGGTGGGAGGGATGATGACAGGGGTGTAGAATTGGGTAGGGACGCTAGGGACACGTCCCTATCAATATTATACCTCTCCTGCATGGTCCCTAACATAAAACAAAGGCATAGTATATAATTTTGAATGAAAATATGCTCATATTTAATGCCAAAGAAATACACATTTTAGTTATTTTATTTATCATTGATGCATTATTTATGTGTTGAAATTAAAAGGCAGCAACTACGGGTGGGAGAAAAATATTGATTCACATAAGTATCGGGATTTTTTTGTTTGATGATGTCTAGATTTTTTCCAAATTTAAATGCTTTGTTTTAGTCTATGTTAATAAGCCACTTTTAAATGCAGTCCAGGCTTTTGAAGAGAGAGTATAAACAGCTGGTTAAACAATAAAAACTGGGATTACAAACGTGATTATACACATTCCTGTTATTGGGGAATATATTACGCTTATCAGTAATAACTGTGAAAGTGTAGCTTTTCCTCAGACTATATCCATACCTTACACATTTATGATTGTTGCCTTCCAAGTTGTCCCACTGTTCATATGTCATGCATCAATATGACAGATAGTAGAGATGGAGGCGGAGAGGCTGTAGCTGTAGCACATAAATGACATATATTTTTCTGATATGATAGTTTGCTTGTTTGTTTGCTTAGCTTTACATGATGTGAAATAACAGTCGTAAATGCCTTTGAGCACTTTTATGTCCCCACCAATGTCAAAATCAAACCTACGCCCTTGGATGATCACATTCATGTGATAACTAAAGTGAAAAAAGGGAGACTTGACAGGAGGCTAAAAACTGCTGTTGGATATATTTACTTTGCCTTGTTTCCATAGAGGGATCTGGTTTATTTCTTTTTTTGTTTGTTTTTTGGAAGAGTTCTACTGAGCTGCAATTCGGGGGCAGTAGCCAGGTTTACAAGGAGCCTAATATTCTGATTAGAATTGGGTTAGAAGCCCAAACCGAATAAAAATGCTCCATATAAACACCTCAACAGGCCAAACCAGAATGGAATTTTATTCGGTTGCACGGGGTAGTATATTCCTTTTCCCAAACTGATTAAAAGTAAAATCCTGTCATGTAAATGGTGAATCAGAAAGTTATCGGGCTGGGTTCTGTCTGCACATGCTCAGTCTTGGCGTAAATGAGCAATGACGTTTACTCACTTGGAAACATGGCGGCTTCCAAACAGAGCACACAGCACTGGTCTGCATCGGAGAGTTTGGTTTTTAATACAAACTCTCAAAGAACTAAAAATTATTGCACGCTTAGACGGTAGGAAAACAAGAAATACTGAACTATTTAACAAAGTCCACGAAGCCGGGATAGACCAAAACGTCGAACAAATAAGGAACTGCTGGAAAACTCTGAAGGCTGGCTACTATACGGCTAAACAGCACAACCCTCCAATAATTAATTAAAACACCTACTTACCGCCATCTTTGATAAATTACGTGATGTTTAAATAGATCTGAGTGAATCACGTGTCTGTAAAACAGCTGTTCTGATTAAATGTTGTGGCACATGTAAACACCAGATCTGAATAAATCACATCACATGTAAACAGTTCACCTGAGATCTTCAATCAGAATGATAAAAGTCTGCATGTAAACCTGACTAATGTCTGATTTTGATTAGTCGATTTTCAGTAAATTTTTATCTGTTATTGCTTTTGTCTTTCTTTCTTTATGTTATATGTAACTTATTTTAACCCTTTTATTTTGTTTTATTACTACATTTCAGCTCAGATTTTTACTTTATTTTATTTTATGTATTTTATTTATTTATTTATTTTTTACTTGGAATTTTATTCTTTGTTAAACGTTCTCCAATTTTAGCTGATTTTATTATGCACCTGATGGTACACAATCTCATTTACAATATTATTTATCTAACTTTTATTCTATACTGTTATATTATTTTATTTATTTATGCATTTACTCATTTATTTATCTTACCCTCTAGTATTTTCAAGTATTTTTAAGTGTTATTTTAGTTTAAGCTCCTGTGTTTCCTCATTTTTAATACAAGATGGCGTTTCCTCTGTCCTCTTATTCTGTTTTCTGTCAGAATTTCATTTTTATGTCTTTGTGTGTTTGAGTAAGTGAGTGTGTGTTTTGAATATGGTTTGGGGGAGGGGGGATTGTGGGGGTCTTATGTTTTCATTTTATGCAATTATGCAATTTCTGCTTTTTATTCCACTTATTATTTTATTTTATCTTTTCCTCATGTAAAGCACTTTGTATTACAAAGTCCTGTATGAAAAGTGCTACACAAATAAAGTTTGATTGATTGATTGATTGATTGATTTAGGGGAGGGGTGCCAACAATTTTTGCCACATCTGTATGTATTTTACTTCATTTTAGTTTCAGAGTTACTATTTGATATTTAATCACTTTTTACTGTTTTATTCTTTTTAGTGTTGGGTTTTTTAAAAGTTTTATTTAATTTAACTTTTAAGTTTTGATCAACGTTTAGCCCTTAATTACCTTTGACATATCCTATCATGGATTTATCCATTTAGTCTTTGCTCCTTGAATTCCTCATTTTTAATTCAAGATGGAGTTTCCTCAGTCTATCCTCTGTCCCTGTGTGTGAGTGGGTGTCTGTTTTAAATGTGGGCTGGAGGGTGGGGTTTGTATTTTATTTTATTTTACTTTATTGTAGTATTTTAATTATCATTTTTCCCCAGACTCTTATCTGCATGTGTACTTGAATGTTCAGCACTTTGTGCCATATTTTATGGATGAAAAGTGCTATATAAATAAAGTTTGATTGATACTTCAAGACAGTTTACTAAACTGAGAGCAACACTTACTCTCATTTGAAAGTGTTTTTTCCACTCTATATCATCAAAGCTCTGATACATCTGCTGAAAAACGATCGCCACTTCTCTTGTGCTAATATTGGATATAGAGCTACAACACTGCAGCTTTTTTCTTTTGTGTAGTTGCCATGCACGTAGCGATGCTACTCGTGTGTGCTACACTGCTCTCAAGTCTTTCCTTGCTTTTGTTGATTAGCTTTTTGACTTGTTAATAAAGTTAGGATATAAATTGTGGTTATAGCGTGAAGCTCTGCTGCTTGTCCACTATCATATACATCATATACACTGTCTTCTGCTGCATATTTTTAATGTCAAAAAGGGTCTGACAGCTCTATCCCTTAAAGAGGCCTTGATAAAGTCTGTACTTTAATGCATAATGGAGCAAGTAGTATCCAAACTGTACGGAGTGAAGCAGAGTGGAGCAGATATCCCAAATGGAAAAGCACCATACCTCTTCCTCCTCACTCTGAGGAAGACCAGACACAGCCAACTGACGGACAGGATGCTAATACGCTAATATGCTAATCCTACTTTGCACTTGTATGCATGTGTGCTGCTTTAGTGTGTGTGTGTGTGTGTGTGTGTGTGTGTGTGGCAAGGCCTAGCCCCTGGGTAATAAAACAATACAAAGAGAGCTTTAGGCCTGCTGGGCCCGCAACAGCGCTTGAATACCAAATCAGCCAGCAGAGATCACTGGGGGAAAGGTGTGAGGAGTGTGTGTGTTCATGTGTGTGTGCTGGAGTGAGACAGATAGCAGAAAGCAGTCTGTTTTTTTTATTATTTTGGGTGGGGGGGTGACCGTTGTTGGGTATAACTCCTGCTTCTAAAAGTAGGAGAGTAACTTTGCAACAGCTCCGTGCACAGATGGATGAATTTCTAACAGGAAGATTGATGATGGTGGAGCCAGAAGGAGGATTTATAAAAAGATATTCAGAGAGCAGGGCAGCGTGGATAGGACTATACGGTAAAAATTCTATTTCTACCAGTTTCACTTCTCTGTTGGTCACACATACACACTCGTATACAAACACACCCATGGTTTTTTCCCTCTTTAACTCAACCTTGTCTGTCAGACAGCCCTTACCTTAATGGACCATACACACAATTACTACTGATTAATCTACCACTTAACATTTTGACCCAACTCTGGCAGTACACACACACACACAAATACATGCACTAACACACACACTACTTAACATGCCAGCCTTGCCCTGCTATCATTGGCTCCTCAGGTACCCCAGCATGCTGCAGGGCCGCTCCAGGGCAGCCCCGCTGAGACCACTGCTGTCTGAAGAGGACTGTAAAAGCCAGCGTGAGATGAGAAGATGCCATAGCTAAAGCCCCTGTGGGACTGCCATCCAGTCCACATCCTCTGGGAGCCCCCCCGACACTTTGGGGATGGCACTACAGCGCAGAGCAGCATGGCAGAACAAGAGGCCCAGAGGGAGAGGAGGGGTTGATAGGTGCACAGTTAGGCCTGATCATCATCAAGGGGCCCGATGGGAGGATGACTGATAGACAGAAAGGTGGATGAAAGGCTACGAATGTAATAAAGAAAAGGTGGATAAAAATGTGAGTGGCTCCGAAGAACAGTAAACTGAATAAAAACAGAACTACAGATAGATAAATTAAATAAGATATGGTAAAAATGATATCCTTCCTTAAAGGGACTGTGAGGAGTTTCTAAGAAATATGCCTGATGGAAATACACACTTTAAGATGAGTTTTATAGCATCAAAATAGGTTATCTATAAATGCTATTCCTTAGCCTTCCGGTCGGGTCGGACAGGGCTGGACCGGCCTGGATACTCAACTTCGGGAACAAGACAATTAAAACTAGAGCAAATTTAAATTATTTGGACATGTCTTAGAGCACCGGGCTGTAAGTAGCGATATATAGCCGGCTATAAAACTACGATACTAATTTTTCCAAAAATTGCTTGTCACACATCAAAAACTACCGCTACGTAACTAGAAAGAGATACATTACCTCGTTGCTTTACATCCTGTAAGTTGTTGAAAAAAGAAGTTGTAAAGCAATGCAGAGTTCTGAGGAAGGTCTGAGCTGCATTCATTAGCATCACAACAAACACACGCTTTGGCTTGGGTCACGTCTTTTGGTGCGTTCCAGTTGTTGTCAGAAGTAGGAATTTCCAAGTTCTGAGTAGGAAACTGCAGCTGGAACGTCCCCCGAAGTCTGAATTTCCTACTGGGAACTCGGTGAAACCTTTTTAGTGTCCTGTTTTTGCATTCATCACCTTTTTTCCTTACTGAGTTTATGTTTTCAGCTTTAATTTCAGTCCTCACGGTCTCATTTTATGTTGCATGGTTCCTGTATCGTCTGGGTTCCAATGAAATATGGAAAGGCCCAAAGTCACTGACACCTGAAGCGTCAGTCACCCTCATCTTAATTTTCCTTGCTAGTGTCTTTTATGTCTTTGTGTATTTCTGTAAGATTGCCTTTGAACTGAGCTTCCTGTTTTTTATATATATATATTTTGTTGTCAAAGCACTTTGTAAACTTCTGTTTTAAAAAGTGCTATATAAAGTTATTGCTATAATAATAATAATTATTATTATTATTATTAATAATGATAACAATAACAATAATAATAATAATAATGATGTAAAAACTGTACAGGATAAAACAACAACAGTAAAATCAACAAAACAATACAACTAAAAAATCAGCAAAACACAACAGACAATGGTGGATAAGTGGATGTGATTGGAAATTCATGATGAAGAGTATGCAGTCCTAAACAGGTGGGTTTTGAGTCTGGATTTAAAAAGAGACGGGGAGTTCAGTATTCAGATGCCTGGCGGTATAGAGTTCAAGAGCTAATTATTATTATTATTCTTTTTAAAATATTATTATTATTATTATTATTATTATTATTATTATTACATATGCACTAGCCTATGAGCAGACAAGCCCAAATAACAAAACCCAATCTTGGTTTTATTTGCATGGCACCAAATCAAAACAAATGTTATCTTCTGCAAAAGAGTAGCTCAGTAACATGCTGTAATTATTTTTTTTTTTTTTCATTTTATTATCTTATCTATTTTTCTATAAGAAAGATGTGGAAGGTTAGAGAGGTGGGCAGAAAATGGGACTTAAATACACCTTCATTATATCAGTACATTTATGGATGCTCAGACCATAAATTTGTCCTCATCATGTTTCCCTTTGGAAAACAAATTCATTACACACTGAAAAACAATTATGTTGACTTTTTGTGCTGATTTGGGTAAAATTGGCATGCTGATTCCAAAATTGTAGTCAGTTTTTTTCTAGCACGTCAAGTTTTTGCCAGTTGATTACGATTGGACTCATCTACAGTTATGTGGCAACTTGTTTGTGCAGTCACAGTTGAGACAGAGCTGTGATAGGTGTGTCCAAATAGGTCCGTACTATCAATATCTGCAAACAGAGAGCTAGCATTTTGGCCTTTTACCTTAACCTTGTAACTATGGGCATACCAATATCTTAAACACAAAATTTTAATGTAAATAAAAACTTTAATAAACACTGATTACAATAAAACAAAATATTTCATCAACTGCCTTTGTAATCGATGTTTAAACTTGTAAAGAGACTTAATGGACACCCTGTCTGATCAGAAATACATCTTCATACATGTCTATGTGTAAGCATTTGTGCAGTCCACTAATGATATTGACTCCACTGTAACAGTGGCACATTGTTTTTCCCACTTTTTCATTCATGAACACTTGATGTGTGAGTTCAGCTGAGTTTCTACAAACAAACAAAGATCAATGCACAACATTAACACAGGACTTCTTTAATGCTGTGTTCATTTGGAGAGCCTCTGTTTATTTCCATTTCTACAACCCTCATTGTCTGATGATTGATACCTCGCAGTGTAACCCCCTCCAATCACACAGACACACACACACACACACACACACACACACTCCTGGCTGTGTCAGCAGCAGCACTCGCCTCTTTGTGTCTCCTTCATATCATCTTGTTAAAAATTAAAGTGATTCCGCTTCGCTCCGTCTTTTTCTCTCTCTAATGCTAATCTGTTCCCTGTTGGACCAGTATGCAGATGAGACGCAAATACAGCCCAGCCTGATGAATAGTAATGAGGAAACACACACACACACACACACACACACACACCTGAAAAGCCTTGGAATGCCCTGTGGTTTACCTGTCTGTCTGTCAATCAAAGCGGTGACCGAGTAAAGGAGGGTGTGTGTGTCCTTAAAATCATGGCTTACAACATTAAATTAAAGTTAAATTCAGCGCTCTTCTGTCTAAATGTGATTTATCAAAACAAAAGATAAATAGACTTCATTATTCTGCTTTTGCTGGGACTAAAATGCTTTGGCAAAATGAATGATTAAGGCGGTAAGATTGTTTAGGGCTATTTTTATTTATCAGTTCATATCTTCTTATTCTCCCCAAAGATTCAAACTCCAGTGAAGTTGGGACACTGTGCAAAAAGTAAATTAAAACAACAACTAAAATCCTTTTAGACCTTTGCTCAACTATAATACACTACAAAGAGAAGCTATAAGTTAAAATATTCAGTCATTTTGAATTTGATGCCTGTAACACATACAGAAAAACTGGGACAGGGGCATGTTTACGAGTATGTAACATCACTTTTCCTTTTAATAACACTCAATAAGCCTTTAGGAAGACTTATCAATGTCAGCTGCTCAATAGTCCAGGGTCTCCATCGTCAAACACATTTTCATGGGAGACAAGTCAGGAATGCAGGGAAGGCAAACTAATAAGTGCAATCTTTTACTGCAAAACACACTGTTCTAACATGGCTTAGTGTTGTCTTGCTGAAATAAGCAGGGACAAAAGCATGGGAAAGGTAATGCTTGAATGGTGGCATATGTTGCCACGGCTCATTGTTTCAGGGGAAGACTGCCGGCTACTCAACAACTTTCTTCTTCCAGTTTTGTGCAAAATAGACGAATATCTATCGGATGAAGATGTTGTGGAGGCGAACTTTGAATATGATGGGTGTCCTTACAGTTTCGAGCCAGAGTTTACAGATGAGGAGCTCATCGAAAGGAGGACGCGGAGGCAGCTCTCCAGAGAGTACTGCGCATGCGGGGAGGCAAGCGTTCTTCTTCTTCAGTTCAGAGGTCAGCACAGTCACAAAAACATGTCTGGGGTGACACAGACTGTCTTGGAGGAGTAGCTCGAGCGGACCATGATGAAATATTGGTGAAAGTAATGAGCTTTTGGACAATTAATGCAGTTTTAGGAGCGGAGCTGTATGCCCTATGTGCTACCATTATACGGATGTCCGCCGCTCGATTTTGGATCTAAATATCTCCCGAAGCACTGTTTGGATCAGGAAAGCCTTCTGGGTGAGTATATTGTAACTTATCCTTTAAATTATCAGATGATATTATGAACCGTAAATGACCAAATCCATAAATTCTTTGCAACTCCCTGTTAAGAAACGTTCTTGTGCTATATGCACATGCAGTTGTTCACAAATTGACAAACCTCGCACCATCATTGCTTGTGAACAACTGAGGCCTTTGGGGATGCTCCTTTTTTCCCCAATCATGATACTCACCTGTTTCCAGCTAACCTGTGCACCTGTGGAATGTTCCAAACAAGTGTTTTTTGAGTATTCCTCAACTTTCTAAGGCCCCATTCACACAAAGACAAACTGAGGTCTAAATGGCTACATTTTTTGCAGAATCTGCTGATCATCCATACGAAGACGGCGTTTTGGGGGTCTGTAAACGATCGTTTTTGAAACCAGGTTCCAGAGTGGAAAGATTTTGAAATGCCATGTATGCAGCTCCGTGATTACTGGCTCTCCGCAACTTTTCAGATACGCTTACGTCATAGTTTTATTTCTTCATTGACACACCTGCGCCACACGCGGCGACAACAACAACAATGGCGGTGTACGTGAAGCATATGTGCCGATGAAGCTAGTGACCCTACTATCCCTGTTCCAGCAAAATCTCCTTCTTCTCAATCACCACCGAGTTGAACAAACAATTATCAAGGACACATTACACCACTTTATGATCACTTTATCACAATCTCTGTTTATAACTTTTGCCTTTTGCATGGCCACTGTTTTTTCGTCTGTTTCCGCTTGTTTCCGTCATATCGTTACAGCGCCCCTAGAGGTCTTGCATGTGTTTTACAGTGTTTTCATGCTCCTGTCCCAGCTGTTGTAAGAACATGATGCGAGCAGGAATTCATAACGAGAGAACATTTGCAAAAACTAATGATGTTTATCAGTTTGAACATCAAAAATCTTGTCTTTCTACTGTATTTAATTGGAAATACAGCAGGTTAAAAAGGATTTGGAAGTCATTGTATTCTCTTTTCATTTGTGTTATGTTTTTTAAGATATGTTTTGTATTGTTTTAATTGAGGAACCGTATGTGTGATAGTGTATGATACAGTATTGTGTGATTTTTAGTATTCCTATGAGCTTGTCTGTGAACTCTGAGCACACAAAAATGTGCTTTCTTTTAGATCTGTTTCCCTCTCTTCATATCTTTAACTTTAGAGGGGGGAATTCCCTTTTCCCTTCTGGTATGTTTGGTTTCCTGCGTGAGTGACATGGGTTTATTACACAAATACAGACAGGAAATGGAAGTAAAAGAAAACGTACAGGGTCAACATTTGCCAGAATTTGAATCTATGTTTTGACATGTATGTGACAATGAGAAAATAAAATCCTTTTTTTCAGGCATGTGTTGGTTCATGATGGATTTTAACATAGTTTCTCTGAGTAAAGATGATATATACAATATGAGACATCAACTGCACTGAAAATATGAAGATATATATAAAGAGCTGAACTAAAATGATGTCCCAGCACAGACCAAGAATTTTGTTTGCCCATTTTGAGCGACTTGGTGTGATTTTTAACATAGTTTCTCTGAGTAAAGATGATATATATATATATGCATAAAGTTTTTCATCAAAAAGTGTCTGAAAATGATCAGAGGCCATATCCCTAAAGATTATTTCTGCAAAGAGTTGTTCCTTGTGGCCTAGTGGCCTAGTGGTTCTAGGCAGCCCGTAACTCAGAAATTTACCAGTTGAAATCTCTGAGTTCTGACCTGAAAGCGTTCCTCATAGATTACGACTTCAGTTTGAGCACAAGGAATTCTGGTATGTAAACTAATAAACATGGCATTATAAGATTCATGCTTTATCAACTGGCTCAGGTGAGTGAAACAGAAGAGCGGAAATGGCACATAAGGTAACAGAAGCTTAAACTTAAAGGTGCAGTGTGTAGAATGTGGCAGCATTTCACCAAACATAAACGGTGAAGACAGGATATAATGTTTCCATTTGTATGTAAAGTCCATCAAAATAGGAGTACAATCATATCCATAAAACGTTACTTTTATTTTTATTTTGTTAGTTTTATTCACGTTTTATAACAGTCTTTATTATGTTTAAAATTTGCATTGTTTATTGGAAAGAAGCAGAATTTCAGCAACAGTGCGGGTGCTAACAAAACAAAAGCGGCTTTAAGCGTTTCGTTTGTAAATAGCATATAAGCGGTGAAAAATAAATACTCCATTAATCATATTACCGACTCTCATTTGTTTTATTTAGTTAAACCTCTCTCTCTTCTTCACCTTATTTCACTGTATGAATCCACATCAGGTTTTGATCTGATTAGCTTCAATGCGCTAATGTTTGTTTGTGTTACTACAAGTTTACAAAGACCTAATCAAATCCATCCACGTCTTTAACAATCATTCTATAATCTATGCTGAGAAGATGAGAGGGCGGATGTATAAATGGATTTAAAATCAGTATCAAGATTTCTGAAATTTGATAATTGATTTGTCAAAAAATGAAGAGTCTGATTCAACTTTTGTACAGCGAATATTTTAATGAGATTCCGTTAAGGTCAGCGAGAGCCTTAGCTCACAGTTACGTTCATGTCTAGAAGACTGAGCGCCGGTTGGTCAAGCTAAAAAATGCCGGACAAGTAAAGGTGCAATTTACAGTTTTATTACATTTTATAACAGTCTTTATTATGTTTAAATTGCATTGTTTATTGGAAAGAAACCCAATTTCAGCAACAGTGCCGGCTGCTAACAAAGCAAACGGCTTTAAACGTTTTTACGTTTGTAAATAACGCCCATAAGCGGTGAAAAATAAATACTCCATTAATCATATTACAAAAACTCTCATTTGTTCGGCCCAGATTTCCGACACATTGTATTCTCTCTCTTCTTCACCTTATTTCACTGAATCCACATCGGGCTTGATCTGATTAGCATTAATGCACTAATGTTTGTTTGTGTTACTACAAGTTTACAAAACCTACAATCAGCAGCTAACAACTGACCTATAATCTATAAAAATAAGGGTTACAAACCTTGTCACTTTAGTAAATGATGTTGTGTTCAGGATCCTTTTTGGTCTTCACAGGATTCCATTGCTCAGCGACGTGACGTCTTAGCTACGGTTAGGTTCATTCTAGAATTTGAATGCTAGATGTCGCTAAAATGCCAAATTCTACACACTGCACCTTTAACAGTGTTTGTCATTATTTAGAGGCTGCAGTATTAATTAGGCAATGATGTGACGTCACAAGTCGTAACTCAGAATAAAAGTTCACGGGTGGGAAGTTACGAGTTTGACTGCTGTTCCAGTGCACTTTCACGAGTTACAGGTGGGAAAAATGAAAGTTATGGGTTGCCTGGAACGCAGCATAAGACTCCTTGCTAGGAATTTTTAGGTTAAGTTTGGAGCTCTCTGAGAGGATTCTCAGAATCTTTAGGAATATGGGCCATGAACTCCCTAAAACATAACATCCAACAATCAAGTGCTCTTTATGGGTTAACCTCTGCAGTAACTATTATGGACTTAGCAGCTACAACAGAGCGGCCTTTGCCTTGCATACATAACGTAAATCCAGTGAGAACAAAATAAAACAATCACCCTTGTTGCTGTTACATACTTATGCCACTCCTTCATATAATAGCAAACCGCTGCAGCTAATCACAAGCACATATATAAATACACACACACATACAAACAGCTGCAGTGTAGGCTGTTTCCTGTACAGTGTTTTCACTTTGTCCACATTACTCTTCCATCTGCACAGGCATTTCCTGTCCGACCTTGAAATCAGCCCCCACCCACCACCATTATAACTACACACACACACACTCTTCCCCCATTTCCCCACATTCTTTGTGCTTATTGAAGACATGACATCCTTTTTACATAACACTTCAAACTACATGGACATTGACCATCCAAGCACACACTTGCGTAAACTCTCATGATTGTTTTTTTTGCCTTGTGCTATTACGAAAGTCTACATTCAAGAGTGTCTTGGCAAAAACAATCATCAGATAAATACATAGATGCCTTAAATGGCTGTAAATACCACTTATGAAAAACTACCGTCCTGTGGGGACAAATCATTGCATTGTTTGTATGACTAAAAGTTTATTTACAGCATGAAATCAAACTTTACAAGCACACAAAGTTACTCTAATCTACCACTTTCACACCGGGGAGCCGTGATGTCATCAATCAAAAACCCAGCGGCAGGCCTTCACCACACCGGCCACATGTGTTTTTATTCAGCAGGAAAGTTATAGCAGAAAAAGGTTAGGTCACAGATAGTTTACAATAATATTATTCATGTAAAAGGAAAGTGGAAATGATCCCTCTATGTGACTTCACTCTGTTTACACAAGCATGCTCTGAATACATCGATACGGCCTGCCAGTAAAACCCACCACACACACACTCACTGAACACACAGCACACGGTAATAGCATGAACTGGATTTCATAAGGTGATGGAAAGGAACTGAGCCAAAGTCAGACAATTAGCAAAGATTTAAAATAACAACTGAGAGCCTGAGGCGTATTGTTAAAGCAGAGGAGACATAATGAGAGGCTGAGTTATGATTCCAGCTCGGTGGAGAAACAGAGACACCGTTGTAATGTTGGAGCGTCTGCTGCCAAAAAGTAACAGCTCTGAGACCAGATTTGACTGGGGGTACTTTATGCTCACTTGAGGAGGAAAATATTTATTAATAATGGTCCATTTATTGCATTGATTAGCCTTTTTTAGGCTGATTTATTGGTGAAAAGTAGGAATGGGAATCCAAAACCATCTCCAGTTGAGAATTGTTAACAGCCCCATCAAAGAATCCATATCATGAGTCTTTTTGCTAATCAATTGCCTAATCAATGGCCACAGTTACATGATGTTTTTTGATTCAGAATTAATTATTCAGAATTAAATAATTCAGAATTAATGTTTCTCCTTTGTGTTTACATGGGAATAATAAATCAGAATAAAGGTTTACATGGAAAACATGTTTATTCACCTTTATTAAAGACCTGGTGGTTGGGAATGGTTCTTATTGGACAGGGGCAGACATGATGCAGTGACGCATTTACATCTACCAGAAGAAAAACCCAAATTCAGCGTCTCCAGCATCTCTGTCAGGGAAACCTCGTCCAACTTGGATGCTACAGCTTTAAAAAGGTCTGCATTTTAATGCTTACGTCCATCCACTCTTTCATTACTTACAAATCTTCGAAATTGTCTCTACCAGCGTCCCATCATCCTGACAAGACATGGGGAATGAGCATGTGCAGAACAGTGGCGATTGCTCTAAGACTGCAAGGGAAGCTCAGCTTCCCCTAAAATGTCCCCCAATAAAGTGCTGATATGTCCTGCTGTGTGTACATTTCATTGACTAAATATGCACTAGAATACCTTCATCTTTTGTTCAGAATCAGCTACTTATCACAGGTAACTGGTGCGACTTCCTTCTCATTCATCCCCGCAGCGTCTCAGCGCTTTAACACAGTCGGACGCTGAGCATCTTCTGACTTCGATGGAGAAGCGTAGAGTGGGTTGTTCCACTGTGGAAACTGGACGCCCATTGGACGCTCAGCGTCTCTGGGGGTCTATGAGGCAGTGGGCTGGCCTGGACACTCGGCTTCTGCATGATGATTGGATGATCTGTCTGAGGCCGAATCCCTTTTTGATTGACAGTGAAATGAGCCAATCAGTGAGGTTGAACAATAACCCTCCACCGGAGCATCTTCTAAGTTTTACATTCAGTTGTTCTGGAGAGGAGCTTCTCCTGTTTAAAGCGGCTCAAGTTTTACACCCACAACACAATGGGCCAAGGCGGTTTAAGCAGTCTAGCTCTGCTGGCCATTGAGAGAACACTGGTAAAATCCCTGGAAAAGACACCTAGTTGGTACGACAGGGTCACAGATCATTTTCTTGAGAAGGAGCGGAGGGTAGAATTTACATTTAAATAAATAAACAAATTTATGATGTAGGCCGGAAAAACATGAGCTTCCCCTCCTTGACTGACCAGCAGCCACCACTGATCTATAAACATCACCATGATAAATCAGAGGCACAAAAGTTGCATCAATAAGATGCTTTTTGCAGGTAAAGAAAAACAAGACTTAACTCTGAAATATAAGCTGTAGCTTCTCTGCAAGTTGATTAGTATGAGACTTAGAGCACTTACAATATGTCTGCTAAAAAAAGCATGTTTTAACTTCCAGGGCTCCTCTAAAAAATCAGCTAGTTAGCTTAAAATTAACCAGCAGGATCATTCCCTGGAGCGTGACAAATGGTTGGTCAGTTTACAAACTGTTTTTGTTTTATTTTCATCACTGATCTGCATGATAGCTTTATTTTGGAACACTGGTTGATGCCACTCATACTTATTTCACTATATTTCTCATCTCTGCAGATATCATTTCAATGGCAGAAAGTGAAAAATAAAACTTAAAGAAGATTTAATTTTTGGTTGAACTCCCAAGAGGATTAACCAGACTGTGTATGCATGTGTGTGTTAGAACCATAGTTTCTGTGTTAAAAAATGGACACATCATCACAAACACAGGACACAGCGGCGTGCTTCCCGTGGGAGCACTGAAACATAAAGCGGGAGAGGAAGATGTGGTCATGACTCTAAACATTCACATAGCTGTCATCTCTGCTAGAAGAAATGGTCGACACAAAACACATGGAGCTATTTCTGCATTTTTTGACCTTCATCTGCAGTTGAGTGTTTGATGGAGTTTGCTCTTTACATTCCTCGTTTCACGATCAGAAAACATTTGGCGTTCAGCTCGTCTCAACCTGATCAAAGCCAGAGGCTGACCTCCACACCTGTGCTGGCTGACCTATGTAACCAAAACTCCTTTTTAGTCTAGTTTTTTTTATTGTTGATGAAAACGTCAGTTAATTAAGTTTTAGTTTTAGTCCACGTACATTTGTTTTATCAGTTGCTGTCTAGATTTTGTCAGGGGAAAAAAAGTTGTTGATGAAAACTGACAAAAATAGTCAACAAAATTAACACTGAACCTCACCCAACCACAAAAATAATCCAGCTACCAGGATTCTGTCCACATGGACACAAGACAACTCTGTAAAGACAGCATTGTTTTATGAAATGTGTCTGAAAATGCTGTAGTGCATATGTCAGGCCTGTAAGTGGTGCTGTGATGCTACTGCAGACATTTCCAAAAATCAAAGAAGAAGACATGGAGCAGGTGCATACATCAGAAGAAGAATCAACAAACACTGGCATATGCATGATCGTTTTTGCTCATGGTGGTCTCTGAGGATCCGTAGATTTTGCTGTTAAAGCCAATACAAGCTCTGTGGCTTCTGCAGCATGAATACACCAAAGTACTCAGACATTGGTCCTGTTGTTATCAGGGTTCTCGCATGCAATTTAAGCAAGAAAAGGGGCTGCAGCATAGTTTGTTTAGTTGTTCACACGGAAACGCTAGGCCGACGTTTTCAGATTTATCCACTGTTTTCAAAAATGCATCTTCTGGGTACCTCAGGTCTTCAGGTCATCGCCTTTTCATAATAACTAAACTAAAACATACAGTGAAGCCTCTTCTCATTATTATGGCCCTAGTCTGTGGAACAGTCTACCTGTTCATATTTTTAAAAGCAAGCTCAAGACCTACCTTTAAGCTGATTTTATTTATTAAATTTTAATCTTATTTATATATTTATTTTAACCCTATAAGGCCCAAGACCATAGATTATAGCCAGAAAATGCTAATTTTTTAGAGCTGAAATGTTTGTTTCACTTTCTGCTAAAATCCATAACAATCAAAATGTCCATCAAATTCAACATATAGATTTTTCGTATCTCATTTGATACAGTAGGTGTTTTTGGCAACTGATAATCCATTTGAGGACATTTTTATCATTTATCTGATTGTATCCAGATGTTTTTTTTTTGTAATTTGTTGATCATATTGAGTAGAAAGAGTTATTTTTAAAGTATGCATCAAATATGATACAATTGGCTTTAAGGGGTTAACCCTTTTAATATGTTTTTATTCTTTTTATTTCAGCTCAGATTTATTGTTACCTCCGCCAAGGAGGTTATGTTTTTGGGAGAGTTTGTTTGTCCGTCCGTCCGTCCGTCCGTCTGTGAACAAAATAACTCAAAAAGTTATGGATAGATTTCGACGAAATTTTCAGGAAATGTTCAGCATGGGAAAAGGAAGAACTGATTCGATTTTGGTGTTGATCCAGATCACCGTCTGGATCCGCCATGATGAAAAATGTGATTTTTGTGAATAACTACTGAACTTAAATAGATATCATTATGAATCCAGTTGCTAATGGTATGTTTTCATGGTCAAGGAATCTAAATATTTAGATGAAATAAAGGTATGAGTAATATTTATGGTCCATATCACAATATGGCTGAGGACTGTGGCGCTGGCGGAGGTCTGCGCTCTCCGAGTGCTTTTCTAATTTGGAATTTTATCATCTGTTCATTGATTTTCTTTCCACTATCTTACTTCAGTACATTTTATCTCATTTTACCATATTATCATTTAGATTATTTTTTATTTACCTATTTATTTTCCTTAGGTATGCTTATTTATTTTTATCTAATTTCATATCAGGATTATTTTTTTTTATTGTTATTTTAGTCTCAGCTCCAGTGTCTCCTCATTTTTATTTAAAGATGACTCTGTCCTCTCGTTATGTCTTGGTATGTGTGTGTGTTTAAGTGTGTGTGTGCTTTATGTGGATTGTAAGGGTGGGGTAGGCTGAATTATTCATTGTATTCAACTTTTCTATTTTTATTATTTTAATTTATTTGTTCCTCATTTTTAAGTGAAGCACTTTGTGTTAAAAAGTTTGCATGAAAAATAAAGTTTGATTGGGGTGCTGGTTTGGCGGAGTGGTTAGCAACCATGCACGTCCCATGTACATGCCTCTGCCGGTCCGGGTTCAAATCCCGCCTGTGACCAGTTTGCAGTCTTCCCCTACTCTCTCACCCCCTTTCACAAGCCTATCCACTGTCTCTCTCCTATCAATAAAGGCACAAAATGCCCAAAAAATACATACAAAAAATACTAAAGTTTGATTGATTGATTGATTGATTGATACCACAGACTGTAAAAAACATGGATGTCATGTCGCTGGGCTCAAAAAAACTGCTCCCCCTGGTGACTGGCTGCAGTATAGGTCAAATCTCCGTCTCCCCCATTCATCTGAACGGGCCGTAGTGAAACTTCAAAAAAGTATTACACCTCGTAGAAATATTTCTCCCATCTGTATGCTGTGGTGATATGAAAGTATTATTGGGCTGCGTTTTTTCCAAGTCCTCTTCTTTCTGAAAAGTTTCTTTTTCATCAGTTATTAGAGTTTAAAAAAATAACCGCGATTTACGGCAGTTTCACAATGATTGTGTATGCTGTATGCTGCGGAGTTTAGCGACTGTTTACGACAGCTGCGTCCAGATATGGTCCAGATTCTCTACTGGCTGTACAATGGCGGCGCCCTGACGGGGGATATTATGGCTTCAAAACCATTAAGTGGTAGAAGGCGGAGCCACGCTGTCCACTATATACAGTCTATGATTGATACCTTAATGATGTTTACGTTTGTGCGAAACACCTACATGACTAAAAAAACTTGTGTGGAAACGCCTTTTTTGGGCGGCCCTTTATTTAATTTTGTCCTCACTGTTCTGTTTTCTTACAGTGAGTTGATAACAACACCTGGAAATTAAAAACAGCTGCCGAGCTCTGTTTTATGGGATTAGTAAATGTGTCATGGGACACTGAGAGAGAATTAGCAACTTTTATTTGCAACCAAAGCAGCAGAGATGATTCAGTGTCAAAACAGCTGTTTGTACTCAGCTCATAACTTCTCGGGCACTCCTAATTCACACAGTGGAAGTCCCCCTTCCACCCTGTTAATGGAGCGGGCCTGCCTGTGCAGCACGGCGAACACATCCACTCACTTGAATTTCCCATGGCTGATCATCATCTACGGTCATGGAAGCCTTCCACCCCCGTCATCTCGCCCACTCCCCGTCCCAACCCGACAAAGAGGGAAAACAAATCAGACAATTCAGTTTCCCATTATTCTCCACGTCTGTTAGCATATGGTTCCAATCAGCAGTGTGTGTTTGTATGTGTGTGAAGTGTGACACCATGTGAATGCTGTTCTTTTCCATATATTTCCTCTTCAGATAGTCAGCTCTTTGTCCACACTTTCTCCATCTCTTTCGCTCCTCCTTCCTCTCACGCCCTCTCATCTTCCATCTCTCTCTCTCGCTCTCACTCTTGTCTTTGATTCTCAGGTCTTCTCTCTTTCCCTCTCTCTCTCTTCTCTATTTTAGTCTTTGCTTTTCTTGGCTGCAAGTCAGACCTCAGGCAGACCTAGAGGTCTTTTTCCCAAGCGATCTCCAGGGTGGACCCCAGGGAAAAGAGCGAACTCACACACACACACTGAGTTGCCGTTTCACATGCTCTGTCCATTTCCTCCTCTGTTTCTGCTCCTGTCTCATATCACTGTCTCTCTGCACCCCCTTGTTGACAAATAGATACAAATAAATTACTTTTTAACTGTGTAACAATCAAGTTTTTTTAGAAAGCACAGTGTTCATACTCCAAGACTTCTTGTTTCTTCAGCTTGGCCAGGTTTCTAAACATTGTTTTGCATTTCATGTTATAAAGCAGGAGTGTCATACTCAATCACCGAGGGGAGCAAAACTTAAAACACAGTCTAAGACAGGGGTGGGCCACTTGCGGCCCCCCATGTGGCCCGCCAGTTATATCCAAAAATCAACAAATATGAAGAAAACCCAGATTCCAAACAGAAATAATTATGTATTACTTGATTATTTTAAGTAAGTTTTTGAAGAACTTTGCTGTAATGGTGTCTCGAAATCTCTTTCATAAAGCGTTAGCAGGGGCAGACTTAGACATATGGGGGCCCAAGGCAAACTCAGTCATTGGGACCCTTTATATCCCTGTACTGTGCTGATACATTTTTTAAAATCATTTTTAATAATTTTTCTAACTTATGGGATGGGTGCAGAGAAAAATAAACAAGGAAATTACAGATATCAAACAAGGATCATCCAGACTGTAATAAACCTTAATAGTGAAAAATAATGTCTCCTTAAAAAACAATATGTTAGAGACAAAGTTCCCATTCTCTACTCAGATAACTCATTCAGTCTTACTCCTTCAAACCACAAGAGACAAAATAGACGGATAGACAATTGTCAGAAGTATTGACAAGAAGAGGGGAAAAAAGGGGGGAAGAAGAAGAAAGGGAGGGTAGAAATAAAAACAAAAAATAACTAAAATTAAATTAGATTAAATAATAATATGAAAAGTAAACAGGGTCAGTAACTCAGTATTTCATTGGTTTTCAGCATGCTGATACATTTGTATTATTATTTCAATCTTGTACCAGGTGACATAACAAAACTAAAAGAATTTCCTTAAATTCTGTAATTTAGTTCAATTTTGACAGAAGGCGAGTGTGTTAATTAATCCTGCTTTTAAAATCTGTTACAGTTATCTGACAGCTTAAGTTACAAGTTACATACCCATGTTGATATGTCCTCCACATTCATGGAATAATATTCATGACCAAAAAAAGATTTTGAATCTGAATGTTTATGAATCGGCTAAAATAAATAAGAAGTTTATCATGCACATGCAAATTATCCAGTGCATGGGCCTTACGTTTTTTATACTGAGTGTCATATTGTTATGAATTAAAGTTTTTTACAGGATATCATGATTGAAAATAAAGATACTGACATCAAATGTATGAGGTCTACTGACAAAATGATTATAAAATATGGATGTTGACCTCCTCCACTTCTACTACAGCGTGTGAATTAAGACTAAAATAATAATAACTGCCCTGAATCAAAGAAAACTTTAATAATACTTTTTTGTGAGATGTTTGGGGGTCCCTGGGCATCTTGGGGCCCCAGGCAATTGCCTGTGCTTGCCTAATAGTAAGTTCGCCCCTGAGCGATAGCACATTATATCAAGCATTACTGAATTCTGTACTTAGAAAATTGCAGTGGTCAAATATTTGTGTTTTAAAAACTGAAAGCACTCATGGTTTGGTTGATTGAAAAATAGCTTGACTGGCTTTAATTATGTGTACATTGGCTAAATTAGCTTGAATCTTATGACAAATCCATTTAACTATTCATTGGAACTTGTATTTGTGTTATAATACATGAATATTTGTGTACTATATTTCTGACTACTTTATATTTGCACATTTTGTTTATTTTTTTCCCCATCAAGAGCATCTGGAAATTTGACATAATGCAGCCCTCAGGCTGGGAAAAACAGTTTTATGTGGCCCTCTGGGTAATTAAGGTTGCCCACCTCTGGTCTAAGATGTTGGCCAAACAGGATCAACATTTAACGCACAGTCTAAAATGAAGTGTGTTTAAATCAAAAATACACATTTCAACTGCAGGTTTATTTTCAGGGGAGCTTTAAAGTCACTGTAAAAGCAATAAGAGTGATTTAAAGGCAACGGAGGGCCAGGTCCTGCATAGCAGCTGTTGCAGTGCATTGTGGGACTTGTAGTATAGAAACCAGAGATTTTGCCCATTTGTACAATTAACAAACATCCTTTTGGGGCATATGTTATATATATTCCATATGTAATAACATTGATAACCATAATTAAATGCATTTAATCATATTTAGTAACATACAAATGAAGTAAATAACAGTTATAATATGAAGAGGTGTGTTTTATGTGTATACTTAGGCATGAGATGGATGTGTATAAATGCATACGTGTACAATTTCACATGTATATTCATAAATATAGATATTTATGCATTAGTGTGGGGCACATAATCAATCTACAAAGATGTGTTTTGTTATAGACAGGCATTCGTTTATGTAATTATCCAAACTTTAACAAATAGGCAAATAAAATCAGGTAAACTGTAGCAAGAATAGGACTTTACAATAATATGTCATTAAAAAAATGCATCATTGTGTTTTTGTTTGCTTCTCTGGGAGGTATACGAGGAGAATGGGGTTGTGCATCGAGACTGTAAAACAGGGCTGCTACTAATGTGTATATATTGCATTGTCTGTAAATAATGAAGCCCGGTAAAGAATGACAGTTTAACTCTGTAATGTGGCCTTACTTGCTGCTTAATTCTGTCCCTTTTTAAACTGGTTTGCTGTGTTAATAACTGTGCATATGTACATGTGTTTTCAGTTTATTTGATGGTTATGTCGAGTCGTTTGGTGCACATAAACTTGCACATGTTATGACCTTGTTTTAGGAGACTTTCATGAACACATGATCAAATCAAATCAAATTAGGTACCAAGCAATACTCTGTAAGTTTTTCCACCTAAACATTTAATAATATGAGATCTGATACCTTAGACTGTTAGACTGCATGAAGGTGGCCTGAGCTTCATTTGGACTGATTCGGTCTGACATCATCTCCATCCTACATCCAGTCAAGAGTTCCTCCATCATTTTGTGTTTATCACCTCGTAGCTGACATTGTAGGTCCTGAAAAACCCAGAAGGAAAGACAAAAATAGGAAACACAGTAAGACAAACAAGATAACAGTCATTCGAATTATTTCGATTCTTCTCCTTCTTCATGTTTTTAACTGTTTATCAGTCAGCAACCTCTGAGGCCTAAAATGGAGGCTCATGTAGAAAAGCCTACAGCTGTTGTTCCTCAAATGTCCACCTGAGCCTACCTGCGTGAACCCTGGAGATGTTATGAACCAGGGCCCGTATTTCTAAAGATTCTTAGTGCAAAGAGATGCTCCTAGTGGCCAAATTCTAAGAAATTTCTTAGAATCTTGGTGTTTTCTTAGAATTTCTCCTTTCAATTAAGAGTAGATCCTAGTAAAGATAAAAGCTATTCCAAAAGAACTCTAGCTCCTAAGTGTGCTCCTAAGGTGAGATCTATTAGGAGCAGGGAAGAGGACTTTTAAGCAGCTTAGGAGTTCCCTAAGCAGAGGACAAAATGGCAGAGCACATGTAAAAGCCAGACAAGCCTACCTCTTATACACCCGTCAGCAATCAAGGACATTGATGAAAGCGGTGCTGTGTTACACTCGTTCATACCAAATTAAGTTGAGATGTTGATAGTTGAAAGTACAAAAGCATGCAATTAATAAAAGCAAATCAATATAACCATCACTATGTGAATATGTGGGCATTCAGTAGGATTATTTTATAGTATATTTTACTTTTCATTTAACATGCATTTTCTTTTATGTGATATGTTATTTACAATTACACAGTCTTCATAAGATTAGATTCCATGATTAAGTTTATCAATTATCACCAAAACTAAGTTTTTTATCCAGCTTTTAGGATCAACCAATCACAGCTTTGGAAATGATGGCTCATACCTAGCAACAGGGTCAACCACACCTCCTCACTAAGATAAGAGTTTCTGTCCATTCCTTGCTCAGAGTTCTCTGAGAGTGTTCTGGAATCACTCGTAAGCTAAGACTGCTTGCTGAGAATTTTTAGGCTCAGTTAGGAGCTCTCTGAGAGGATTCTCAGAATCTTTAGAAAACGGGCCCAGATGTTTAGATCTTTACGGTCTGGTTCAGAAAACAGCTTTGGTCTTAATTTATAATACATACATATTGTGTACATTGTAATGGAAATGGGCTATGCTGATGAAATGAAATGAAAAAAGGAAAAAAAAATCTGAAGCATCATATCAGTAAGTGGTTAAGAATTTTAAATAATGATAGTAATAATAATAACAATATTCAGCTTCTGAACTTTTAAATCCCACACAAAAATATCAGTTCTTTTGGTTTGTTTGCAGTTTTTTTTTCACTTTTTTAACAATAAATATTCCTGAATTTATTAACAAAAGTTGTGAGCCAGTACTCACGGTTCTGTTTGCTGTTGTTGATCACAAAGAGGGACTCGTTTGAACTTCAGCTTAGATAATGATCAGCTAAATTCCCTCACAGAAGCTTTACTTAGAATGGTTATGGTTGTTTTTTATTTGACTGATCAGTGCTGAACATTTCTATAAATTCTTCGATCATCATGGCCCCACGTCCGGATTAGTGTGAGTCACCGTCTTTCAATCAGTGTTCAATAAGACTTAATTTGATACATTTAAATGGATAATTATCCTGCATTAGTAAGGTGATGAGTACATTTTCAAACAGTAAGGAAAGTGTTCAGTAATGGTCCAAACATGACTTAAAATACAAACTAAAAGAGAGCGAGTTTCCTCAACTATTAGAGGGACAACAGCGCCATTCGGTGGTGATACACGGTACAGACACAGGAAGCAAAGAGGACAGTTTCACCACAGATTACAGAGTTATGTACGGAGTTCTGTTCATTGGCAGACAAGTACGTTCAATTCCAAATTAATCCTTTCATGCATTGATTATTATAAATGTAAAATAAAAGTTAAACCTAAACCAAATCAATATTTGATCATTATTGGAGTTCCTTGGCCGACCACAGCATCTATATCTATATATCTAAGAATATCTTCTCAGTTTGCTCAACATCAGCATAAAACAAGAAGTGCAATTGAAAACAGGTTCATCCTACAAAAGTGAGAACAGGTGTAGTCCAAAGAAAAGTTGTATAAAGAGCCATGGTTGGATGGAATTCATTACCACTGCATATCATTCAGGAAAATAAGAAGGATAGAGTTTAATCTTTGAAACAGCACCTAATAACACTTAAGGAAAAGGTAATAAATGGTATAAAATGTATTTTCACCTCTTTTTCCCTTGGAATTGTGCGTAATTGAGGAGTGACAATAAGTTGATGTGTTAAATTGTAATTACAACTGCACCATGTTTTTAAAAGGAGGCCATTTTGTTTTTCTTCTGTATGCATATGTTTTTTATACTTTTTAAGGAGCTGTGTGTTTTGTTTTTGACCGTGCTTGTTTGTGTTGTGTTTTTTGTCTAACCTTCTGTGTGTGTTGGACCCCAGGAAGAATAGCCAATGTTTTTGCAAGTGCTAATGGGGATCTAGATATAGACGAAGACCCTGCTCAGTATTTGAGCAGATTGTAGGACAAAAAATAAATAAATAAAAAATATGTTGCCAGGACAGCTGGAACCAAAGTAAACATAAAAAGGTAGGGTAATGTGGGAGCTTAAACACTTGAAAACAGTTTCAGGATGTCTTACAAAACAACTATCACTCATTTCTGCATATTTGTGCTGTTTCATTAAGCTTTACGTTCTCGTCCACTCACCCTTGGAAGCCACAGCCCACTTCAAAAAAAAAATCAGGGGTTCCAGTGCAAGGAAGGTAATTCAGAGTTAAGCCACAAGGTAAAAATCAAAGTTTTATTGATGCTGTCAACAATGTTTTTGCCTCTTAATTATTCCCTTTAAGTTATTCAGAGTCTATCAACCAGCAATCCTGTTTTATTTATACAAACAAAAATAGATTTACTTTTTTCTAATTCCCCTTAATTTCCTAATTTCCATCTCAGTAATTCAGTTATTTGTTTACAAACTGTGGAAGCCTCATTGCACAAAGAGAAACTGTCCGATGCAATCAGACAATTTCTGTACAAATACAGTCTGAAGTGTGGGGAAAAGAAGTTAGAATTATGGATCTGGAATAGTTGTATTTAGCTGCTGTTTGTACACTATATTGCCAAAAGTATTCACTCACCTGCCTTGACTCACATATGAACTTAAGTGACTCTAATTCACCCATAAGGTGTTCTATTGAGTTGAGGTCAGGACACTGTGCAGGCCAGTCAAGTTGATCTACACCAGACTCTGTCATCCATGTTTTTATGGACCTGCTTTGTGCTCTGGTGCACAGTCATGTTGGAAGAGGAAGGGGCCAGCTCCAAACTGTTCCCACAAAGTTGGAGCATGGAATTGTCCAAAATGTCTTGGTGTGCTGAAGCATTCAGAGTTCCTTTGACTGGAACTAAGGGGCCAAGCCCAGCTCCTGAAAAACACCCCCACACCATAATCCCCCCTCCACCAAACTTTACACTTGGCACAATGCAGTCCCACAAGTATCGTTCTCTTGGCAACCTCCAAACCCAGACTTGTCCATCAGATTGTCAGATGGAGAAGCGTGATTGGTCACTCCAGAGAACGCGTCTCCACTGCTCTAGAGTCCAGTGGCGGTGTGCTTTACACCACTGCATCCATGCTTTGCATTGCACTTGTTGATGTGAGGCTTGGATGCAGCTGCTCGGCCATGGAAACCCATCCATGAAGCTCTCTGCACTGTTCTTGAGCTAATCTGAAGGCCACATGAAGTTTGGAGGTCTGTAGCGATTGACTCTGCAGAAAGTTGGCAACCTCTTCTCACTATGCGCCTCATCCACTGACCCCGCTCCGTCAGTTTACGTGGCCTACCACTTGGTGGCTGAGTTGCTGTGGTTCCCAAACACTTCCACGTTCTTATAATCCAGCTGACAGTTGACTGTGGAATATTTAGGAGTGAGGAAATTTCACGATTTGTTGCTCAGGTGGCATCCTATCACAGTTCCACGCTGGAATTCACTGAGCTCCTGAGAGCGACCCATTCTTTCACTAATGTTTGTTAAAGCAGTCTGCATGCCTAGGTGATGATTTTATACATCTGTGGTCATGGAAGTGACTGGAACACCTGATTCTGATTATTTGGATGGGTGAGCGAATACTTTTGACAATATAGTGTATTTGAGTTTTACTTTAAAATATCTTTTATCTGCTCAATATAAATGAAATAGCAAAACACAGCTGGAAAAAGGATAAATTAGTAGTGTCTGTTAATTTTGTAGCTCAATGATATTGTAGGATTGGGGGCAGGTCGAAATACAATGTGAACCAAAGGAATGAAAACATGGTACACAAAAACATATTTTTATTTTCTAAATTACAAAACCATTCAAACTGTCCATATTATCCCACCTGCCACACTTCACCTGAAGCAGGTCTGTCCTGGTTGGCTGCATGAGGATCAAAGTTCTGAACGGGAGACTCTAGGCCTCCTCGTCATCACTTCCTGCCAGGCTGCTGTCTGTGGAGTCGGCTCCCTGCTCTTCTGTGTTCGGCTGCTGTTCACACTCTGTGGTGCTGGACGGCTCCGTGTTGTCTGTGCTGGTGCTGCCCTCTGCAGGTTTGGTGCTGCCCTCTGCTGGTTTGGTGCTGCCCTCTGCTGGTTTGTTGCCGCCCTCTGCTGGTTTGGTGCTGCTGTTGTTCTTCTGGTCTTTATCCCCTCCATCCAGGAAAGAAGACCAACCCTTTAGTCGCTCCTCCCGCTCACGAGATGTCTCTTCAACCTGTACAAAGCAATTTATACTTCTATATAAGAACTTTGTTCACTGGTGAGACTTAAGCATGCAAAACCACAGAGTATGAGAGTTTCCTTCATCTTAAATACAGATTTTCGTATCGATATCGTATAGTCATGAAACTGGTGATTCACCACTAAAATATAATCACTTCCTCCTTGTTCCATGACTAACATTTTTTATGTTTATTTAGTTATTTATTTGCTTTTGCCCTCTGCAGTACTTACATCATATCAGAGTGTAACATACTCAGCTCCCGGATGAAATCACTGATATTTGAAGTATACCTGATAGTCTGTTTGTCCGTCCCAAAGCTGAGCTGACAGCTGTCGTCCTCCAAACCAGCGCCCATTGAACGACAGGATGCATGCGTCGGCTTGCTCTGGCTCTTTAAATGCCACTGACGCCACACCATCTGGGTGTCTCTGCAACACAATCACATAAGGCCTCTCTGTTGGAGCCACACTATGCAGACGATACTGTGTTATCTTCACAATACACTGAAAACATGATACTCACGTCGAAGAGGATGACTTTCTTCACCTCCCCAAACTTCTCACATTCTGTTCGTAGATCTTCTCGATATTCATTCAGCACCAGCGGGTCCTCCTAAATAGAAGGACACACCAAAGAGGTTAACTCAATAATGGGCTTTTAATGAGCTTATGAGTGTATACTTGTGTCTCTCTGGACCTCAAAGTCACTGGGATGGAACATGTTTCTGATGATGACGACTTTTTCATGCCTCTTCCTCACATCTCCTTGTTTCTCTGGCCTCCAGTCCAACTGTCTGCAAGAGTAAAAAAAGCATAACAAAGAAAAAAGGCCCATTAGGAACCCAAGTCCTGTGTCACCTTTGATATTTTAATTAGAACAAAAGGAAAAAAAAGGTAAGGTTACTTCTGTTGCTGCTGCATTTTCTTCTTATAGTCTTTGCTCTTCTTCTTCTTCTTGCTTGCATCATACTGGCCCTTCAGCTCAAACCGGGCTGCTTCCACATGAAGTTTGTAACCTCTGACCTCGGACTCGTCGATCAGACGCATGGCCAACCCCACAGACTCCTTCTGCAGAGAAGACAGAGCAAACGCATTGACTGCACTGTGGTATAATAACTGAGATTTTTGGGTTAGATACAAAAGACATACTGATTAAATGTTCGCTGATGTAAGCTGATACGATCACAGCCCTCTGTGTATGTAATGCATTCAGTTTCTACATATTTCTGCACATTTTTTTCAATGTATTTTTTGGGCATTTTGTGCCTTTATTGATAGGAACCCAAACCCAAAGAAGTACTGTATGTATATGGGACGTGCATGGTTGCTAACCACTCCGCCAAACCAGCACCCCATTTCTGCACATTTTTAAGGAAGCTTATGGATACGATCAACAAGGAGCAAAACCATCAGAAATGTCTGATTGTTTGACTTGTGTTCCTGGTGATTGGTCAGTCATTCTAGTGCTGAGCCAATGGGCTTAAACTGCTGACAACACAATGGTAGGACATCACACTGGTAGGTTTATTGAGCTGTTTAGGCAGCTGTTGGTGTTATAACGTGTCAGAGGGATGAGTCCTGTTACCATGGACTTTTTGTCTTGTGCATAAAACCTTTAACACACTAAAGGAAATAAAGAAAACTTAGAAAGAAAAAGAAAGAAAACACATTTAACCTGTTCAGCCCCATTTTTAAGCCTTCTGCTCGAAAATTAAATACTCTTAAAGAAAAGAGCGTATCTCTGCAACCACAAGGTCTATTTGAATATGTTTTGAGTCATAATAAAAGCAACACTTGAGAGATTTGTCCAGATGTGGAATTGTCAGTATATGTGTTACTGGGACAGAGTAAATCAAGATAAAGGTCAGAATAATTTAAACATCTAATCCTCGCCTAAAAAGACAAGTTTTATTGTGAATATCTCTTTGGAATGATGCAGCTGCAGCTTTAGAACTCTGTGAATGAATGTGAAAATATGTGAACATTATTCCTGCCAAGTTTGAGTCTGATAAAATGATGCAGAGCAAAGTTAGAGAGGTTTGACAACAGAGTGGTCAGGCCCAATCTTGGCACAGTTTGGTTCCATTAGTCCCATTTGACATTTCTGATATACCAAACTTTATATTCCACTTTTATGACACTTTTGATGTTCATTACACCTAATTACAACAGTTTTAATCTTCTTCTGCTTATCCAGTGTTTGATGGTAGTGTTTGACTGTTTTTGAAAAAAATATATTAAAAAATAAATACGTATTTTTTTTGTTTCTTTTTTGGAAAAAAACAAGCAGAACTCTCAACATGTTCCCATTCAAAGAAATCCAAGTTTTAATCAAAGTAAAACAGATTTGGATATTTGATAATTCATTTGCTTGGTGTTGACGTTGCGTTTGGTGTGTGTAAAAATGGCTTATATGGTTGTGTAGCTGAAAATTTCCCGTTTAATTTGATGTGCAGCATGACTTTATGTCTACATGAATAGTTCACTTTTTCTTACATTTTTGTTGGAGAGTGTGTAAGCATTCCTGAAATCTGGTACTTTGGGGCTGAACAGGTTAAGATTTGATGAGGGGCCATAAGAGAATTTTAAAACTCTGCTGAAGTCTGAAAATCAGTTTTTAAGATTATCTGATCTCATCTTTGCAATATTAAGTACATACATAATTCAATGTGAGCACACGTTCCTGAATTCACACTTTTCATCTTTACAGCGGGCTAATACAATCTGTACATTGTCCATTCTGTAATTATTACATACATGTAAAAATCTTGAATATGGACAATGCTGAAAGAAGGCTAACCTTAAGATAGCAGCAGAGACCGTCTCCTTTAAGATTTCCTTCTTTATCCTTGTAGAGTTTGACCTTAAACTCTTCAGTGATGGGATCTCGCATCACAATGCCACACCTGGACATCAACTCAGCAAACTCCTCGTTGCTGATATCAGGAGGGAGGCCTAAAGGAAGCAAGACCAGAGAACAATGTTAATTTGACAGTACTTTAATTTAGTTTTAGTTTTTTGCCTAAAATATCTTTTAGTTTTAGTCATAATTTAGTCATCTACATTGTTTTAATTTTAGTCTAGTTTTAATTGATGACATTTTACAACATTTCAGTCTGTGAAATCTACTGTAAATTAGTCAACTAAAATATGAAGTGTTTCTGAATTCATGTTTTACACTTGGATAAAATGAAACATCTACTAACCCTTTACTGAATGCTAGTAAAGTTTGAATGTCTAAATAAACAGAAAAAAATGTTCTTTTTGGGTGAAATGTAGTCCCTTTTATTTAGGCCACCTGGCAGAGCATCTCAGTTACAATACCAGAACTGACAACAAACAGTGAACCTGCTCTACGTGAATATATCAATTCATAAAGAGAACAGCTCTGATTGGATCGCTCCACAACTTATCCCAACACCACCAAGCTAAGGCAGCTGTGACTGGATAGATTCCTAACTTGTCTCTACTTCCTACATGACCAAATTAGGTCTGACTGGATTAAGTCTATGAAAACTAGACTAAGATAAGACTAAGATATTCTAAGATAAAATAATTAGTCAACAAAACACAGCCAGACAATCATATTAAAGAGGGGGCAGAAGATAAGAAAATGTTGCATACTGTTGATCAGCATTAGCTCAGTATGAGAAAAATGTTAAAGCCACCAACCTGACACGTAGACGTTTGTGTTTTTAGTGTCATCGATGTCAAACCATCCTATAGGAAGAAAAAGAGGAAATATTTTATCAAAAAGACGCTTTTTACAAATAGAAAAGTGAGTTCTTGTAAGTCTGTGTTGTAAGCAGGCTACAGTTCATATCCATATGTGGTAGTGGTTCAACTAAGCTCTACTCTTTTCTCTTTTGGGACCCAGTACTTTGTTTTCAATTACACAAAAAGCTATTAACAGTATCTAAATAATGTGAGGGGGGTCATTTAAAGCATGACTGTGTAAAACTGCAAAAAACACAACTGATGACATCAACATTTGTGTTCCTGGTTCTCAGTCTACAGCTTTTTTTCCAGAAACTATGCAAGCATGGAGATAAAAATAAATGAAAATCATGTTTACTCTGCTCAGCTTGCTTTAAATGTCACCATGGAACAACAACAAAAAAACTACCAGGTATAAAGTATAGATACTTAAGCCACTGTGGCTCAATCTAAACCTTGTTCTCTCTTTTTCTGTTTCTGTGTTGTTGATGTTGCTCCACCTGGCTCTGCTTTCCTCTTCTCTCCTTTCTGCTTGGGGTCTTTAGCTGCAGTCTCAGTCTGATCTTGCTTCAGGGTCTTGGCGTCGTCTCCTGGTTTCTCCTTTTCTGGGGGCTTACTGTCTTGTTCTGGGGCTGCTTGGTTCGGGCCGCCCTCTGTAGTATTATTTGCATCTGGATCTCCTTCCTTAGTGAAGCCATAGTTGGCCTGGTAGGCTGCAATGAAGTCCTCTGTTATCTGGAGACAAAATAAGCCTGCTTATCATTAAAACAGAAACCAGCTCTGATTTTGCTGCATACAAACATAAAAATACAAACTTGAAATTATGGATGATGCAAAAACAGGCCCTGCTAGCATTAAAACAAACAGGTATTAATATTTACAACTCTTCTCTCTTTATGAGAACTCAGTACCCAAGTTAAGACAATTGTCAACCACTCACATTCAGTTGATAAAAAATGCAATTCAAACTGTGAATGGAACAAAACATTTAATTAAACTAAGAGACAGAGCAAAATAAAAATTCACAAGACACATCATGCAGATGCCGTGAAAGGAAATTCAAGCACACATACATTACATTTCCTTCCCTGTTTAATATACATTTTGATTTTCTAGAGGCCTTGAGAAATGAACACAATGTCATCAGAAATCCAGCACTGATATCTCAAGATAATGAGATAAGTATGTAAAGATCACAAGAAAACAATGAAGTGTGTGAATTACCATGGTAACACAAAGTTAAATCAAATATGTAGACATACAGTCTGCATAAGGCTTCTGTGCATCATAGATTTTTGCCACACTTTCTGCAGGTACATTTCAAACCAGCTTGATGGTTTACCCCTGTTTCCCAGCTCACTAGTTAGAAACACTTATTTACAGAGTATAGCATGTGAATTCAGAGATGAATGATTGCAATTCACACATAAACATATAAAACATATAAAACATATATATGATCTTGAAAGAAGAATGTTCACTTAAGCTGGAGAATAAACTGTTTTAATGTTACAATTTCAATGTGTGCATCATGCACAATAGTCACATGACTCAAAGCATGTGATGCTGTAATTTGTGTTGTTTAATGGAAACAAAAAGCATCAACTTTCTTATTTTATTGACCATTTTCAACAAAAGTCTGTCTGTCATCCCAAGCAGTAGGCTCACTCAGAACAGAACATGGTGCAGGCAGTTTGATCTCTGCACATAAAATGTTCGACAGACAACTCTTGTCACAGACATGGTGTTACTGTTCAAAGAGTGACGATGTTAAATTTTAAACAGCTGATCTTTTTCTTTCTTCAGATTTCTGTAAATTATAATAATACAAATAATGACTTTATGTGTCTTTAAGAATACCGACACATGGCATTATTCATTGGGACACTTCCTATTTACAAAAACATGGGTTAGACAAGGAGCTTTATTCTTTAACATCATAAGAATTTTTCATAGACCACAAATGACAACAAATTTATTTTAGTTTAGAGCCGTTATTACTTCAGTCAGCCCTTGCAATAGAAAAACAAGTAGATTCATTTTTTTTAAAATAAAGCTTAAGTTTTACCTTACATTGTAAAAAATTAAAAGCCACAACATTTATGTGTAAAGTGCATTTTAAAAAATTTCCAAATAAATTCCATAAGGGGGAAATGCAGCGTGATTTTCTTACCCTTACCATTTACCAAGCATTTAAGTTATTATAGCCAATGACCTTGAACTTCTATTTTAAAACAATGCTGCTGTGCTGAACTTTGAGGGTAGTAGTAGGCAGATCACACGCAGCACATTTTAATCTGTGTCATGCATATTTCACAGGCTTTAATAAAATAAAGCTGCAAAAAAGAATGAAAAATATCTGAAGCTTTAGAGACTGGGGGATGATCACAGTATTGTGATGTGAGAAAATCAAAGTTACAGAAACGCTGATACCTTTGGGAACCAGGCCTTCTTTTCATGGTCCCAGTCGTAGACGGTTCCATCCACAGGGTCAGTGTAAGTGTACGGGTCAGAGCCATCCTCATTTCTCTGGCCGTACAGCTCCTGCATTCGGAGCTGTTCCATGAACTCCTTGTTAGAATCTGGTCCACCACTCATCTGTTACAAGAGGATAAAGGTTTATTATCTAGGTCCATACAAAAGCATCAGATAATAAAACGAGATATATGATGCGAGATCTTACAGGGTATTTCATGCTGGTGTTGAAAAAATGTTATGCTACTGAACATCTTCCTCTGACAGAGGATATATAGCACTATGAAGTAAGACTGCACAACATTATTGTATGATACTGGTACCAGCTGATAACTGCTCATTGAAATTTCTGCCAGCATTTATCAGCATCAGGTTTGTAGAGTTCACACATATTCATTTGAAATATTTTAAAAACCCATATTAAATGCATTTAATTATTTAAACCATGTTAGATGTGTCTTTTAAGCGAGGGTTTGATTTAAGCTAAACAAAAATGAAAACTGTTGTCTCTCAAGAGGATCATATGCAGCTCTTTTCCCCTCCCCTTTGGAAACACTCAGGTGGGCTTTACACAAGTACGAATTTGTAAGACTCCGGTAAAATAAACTATCGATCTGGTGATATTGACACACGGAGACGCGTATTTGTCCATGACTCCGCATCTTTTTTGAAAACGGGTTTGCAAGTGGATATCTGCGTATTCGTCTTCATGCCGTAGTTGGTATAAACAGATAAGTCCGGAAAAGACGGTGACCTCATAGCACCCGTCCTCCTTCGCCCCACGCTGTCACACACTCCAACAACAACAACAATGGCGGGCTCCAGCAGCTATAAATATTGCTACGACTTTTATACCAACATTTGCTCACAGAACACCAACAACACCAACTTCGGCAACAACAGTAGCAAGGTCTCACGCAGAGATGAAGCATGTTACGCACGCATGAGCACTTGTTGACGTGGAATCCACCTCGGAGCAGAACTGTGATGTTACGAGTGTAGTAACCCAAGAACTACATTACCCAGCATGCAATATGGGTTGGGAGCATCCGTGGAAACCCACAGGTACGTCCCGGCGTGGATTTTGCGTTCTCAAGTAAATACTCAAGCCTATCTACAATACGAAGTGTAAACAGCGATCCATGTTTTGATGCCGACTCCAAGACAATACGGTGCCGTCCACGTGTGAGGAGGGCCTCAGATCTGAGGGGACGGCGAGGCTATGATAACGAGGTGCACTGATTGGCTGCGCAAATTAAGTCTGATGTGAAGGCGGAGGAAGGGTTACAGGCCAAGGAGCAAGCTTTCAGATCAGCCATGGTATCTACCTGTGACAGGCAGAAAAATAACTATAGGTGGAGGCTGTACAGCTATTACAAAATAAACCTCAGGGAGTAAAAATAGAGCACTTTAAGGGGCATTTTTAACAGGAAAAGAGCGTTTCTGTGAACTGAGGTTTTAGTAAGAGGTGTCAAGATCTTTTACATCCAAAGTCCCTTCAAAAATCCCAACAAACAAAAACGATTTTGCAGGACAAATAAGCTGCAAGACATAGGACTGACTGTCTGTCAGCAGATTGACAAATCAGTGCTTTTACCTCTTTAAAGGACAGATGAAGTTTGGGTGTAAAATACAGTTTGCATATAACATATGTGTAATAATGAAAACTGTCATTGTTTCATTAAATTGGGTACTCTTTTCTGCATCAGCATAAAATATCAGTCCAATATTGTGCATTCCTAATATGAAGACATCAATCTGAAGGGTCTGAAATCAAGAGATGGTCCAACAAAAGTCACAAAAGAGATTATAAAATTCTGACAGTCTTTTCTGTTCACAGACAGGTGTGTGAATTTCACCATCAAATCCTCAGCTGACCAAACTGAGAGTCAAAGTAATAGAGCATTTTAATAGAAGTTAATGGTAAACTGTTGAGGAGAAAATGGCAAACAATCTTTTTTTTTGATTGTTTCAACAGGTTGACTGCTCGCTTCCAGTCACACTGATGTCCAGCTAGTTTTCCTGTCAGTCCTCCAAACATGATGAAGACCAGCTGCTTCAGTTCATCATCTGTTACCATGTCAGCCTGACTCAACGACAGCAAGCTGCAGCGAGTGAATATACAGGGACTCACAGTGAAGCCATTAAGGTAATACTGTCATAGACACACCTTTAATCGGATTAAAATCTTAGTATGTTCTTGAAGTCCTTTCAGCTGGTGTGTGTTTATGTTAGCATCACAGCTAACGTTAGCGTTACCTTGCAGAATGATAATCCAGGTTACCGTGAAATATGTCGATGAAAATAACAAACAGACTTCAGCAGACTAAACTTTCGACTGATACAGACACATTGGAACAGTGTTTTATCAGGCAGGTGTTTTAAAGTTAGGTAATGTGTAAGAAAAAAAGAATTATCAATGAGGAACGTTCGTCCCTCGTAGTCCGCGACGGCAATTGAACTTAGTACTTCCGGTGTCATATGTGAACTGCGCTTGCGCGGTGACTGGAGAATGAGCGCTTGTTTTATAACCTAACGTCTCCCGTTAAGAGTGGCTGGTTCAAACGGACAATATCTCCGCCCGCAGTTTGTGCAGACAGAAGGGAATGAGCCTACCCCTGTAGCTAAACCATCGCGTTATGTAGCCAAACACGCTCATAGGGCACGGATGGTTATATGTTTTTATAGTTCACAGATACATAATTAATTCAGTTATTTGGCATGGCGGAGGGAAGCAGTAACGTTGGAGTAAACCCAGCCAACCTTCCTCCAGGAGACCCGCAGCTCATCGGCATGATAGTGGAGCATCTGAAGAACAGGGGGCTTTTTGACGAGTTCCGTCGGGACTGTCTGGCAGATGTTGACACAAAGGTGACCAGAAGGAGGAAACACCTGTTCTGATACAATTTCCATGTCTTCTTTACCATTTTTAACGTCCAGGGCCAGTGTTAGCTGTAACTGATTTAATGTTTCATTATATTAGAGCCATGTTGTTGTTGTCACACAGTGAGGTCCTTTAGTGGAGGTCTGTTGTCATTTTCTGACACCATGACTAACTTAATGTTTCTCTGTTTTTTGCCTACAGCCTGCCTATCAGAACCTACGGCAGAAAGTCGACAACTTCGTGAGGTCTCAGCTGAGCACACAGGACTGGAATCCAACCATCAATAAAAACCAAATGAGGAATGTCCTGAGGCAAAGTGTTGTCCAGTGAGTGACTGTCAAACTGTGGGTTTTGCAGTCTGTGCATAAAAAAACAAGAATTGTTACAAAAAGGTGATACATAGATTGCAGAGTGAACCCAGTAGTCACCAACCTTTTTCAGCTGTAGTTCACCCATGATGCTTATTAAGGTGGAACTATCTACTTGCCTAAATTCACTGAGAACTAGGGCTGCACGATATTGGAAAAAAATGACAGTGCGATTTTTGGGGGGTTTGCGATATATTGCGATATATATATTGCGATATTAAAAATAGAAGAATTTTCACCAGATGACTTGAATAGTTCTGTTTGGGAAGAATTTGGTTGACCCACAATGACACCATTGTATTCGTATAATACAGTATAATCCAGGCTAAGGGGGTTCATCTGTGAATGATGAAGATTGCTGAATATAAAAGGGATCCAGGAGGCCATGTCTCTGTACAAAATAGAATAGGTTTCAATTGCAGTTGCTTTTTTTCATTTCCCCAATAAATGGGGAAATGCGATAGTCACATTGCATGCACGATGTGACTATTGCGCATGCGCACATTGCGATGTCGATGTTTAAACGATATGTTGTGCAGGCCCACTGAGAACCATAAAAAATTTTTAATGATCATCATCTAACTTCACAATAAAAGATGCGATCTTCAATCCATAAATGTGATAAAATGCAGGAATTAAAAATAAAAATTATGTGGATTTAAAATCACATTTGCACTTAACAATGTATGCAGCCTAATACAGAACAAACTTATCACTAAGGACTGGAAAATGTTAGCATAAAACACAATTTAGTTCATTTTAATATCTTTTTTAATCCTAAAAACTAATAATAAAAACTTTAATTTGTATAGCACTTTTAAAAACAGAGGTTTGCAAAGTGCTTTGACAAACAGACAAGAGCATACAGACAGCAAATAAAAGAGCTTCAGCACAAGAGGAGATAAAAACAAAACAAAATGCCCAGTTCTAATCAAGGCACATCTTGACAGATTAACCTAGAAAAAATTAGAACCATGCAATGTAAAATGAGACCAGGAGGACCAAAATAAAGGCTAAAAACATAAAGTCAGTAGGAAAAACTAAAAAGGGGGTGGGGAAATAATAGAATAGAATAAAGCAACAGACATGAGCAGGAGATAAAACAGTAAACAGACTAAAAAGGTTATCTATAAAAGGATTAACAAAAGTGAAGCGAACTTAGATCAGATCTGAATTAGAAGAAAGTCATGGCATTGATATGAAACATGACATCGAAAATGTAAATAAAAGAAGGACTTAGAAGGAGGACGTAAAATGATAAGATCAATACTGATCAAGAAAAGCTAAAAGACAGTAAAGCAGAAAAATAATATAAACATAAAAGAGATACAAGGTGGAGAGAAAACAGTCAGGTCCAGTTTATTTTGCATAGCAGCTGGATTCACCAGATGTGTCATGAATAAGCAAAAAGGACGACCTGTGTATCAGATAACGGATGAAGCATCTCGTCTTAAAGATCTAGTCAAATTGTCTAAAAGATCAACAGCTTGATGACCCCTGCTTTAACCCTTTAACTACCAGCTCAACTGTTTGGCAGAGGTTATCAATAAATTCAGTGATATTTAATGCTTTAAAAAACAGTACAATCAAATCATTGTCTGATACTGTTGATATTTTGGGGAACAGAAAAAACTACAAACAAAGCAAAAAACAGGTATTTTCTTAGTGTGGGTTTAAAGGGTTTAAAAGCTAACAGTGGATTAAGCCATGACATAAAAATGCACAAATATTTGGGACAAAATCAATCAAGAGGTAGAAATGTTTGTCAGTAAAATAGAAAAAAAGGAGCTTCAAATAGATGATATTGAGTTTGACAGACATACTGTATATTAGGGCTGGGCGATATGGCCTAGAAATAAAATCCCTGATTTTTTTCCACACCACTCGATTTACAATTTTAATCGATTTTTTTCCTCCCTAAAAGAAACAAAACTCCCAGTGACATAAAAATGAAACAAATCAAGTTTTGCTTTTATGTTGTCTAAATGTTCCCCTCTTAAAGTCAAAATCTGGGTCATAAAAAGCTGATTATGTAGTATAAACGTAGGCAGGTTTGTCTACATAAACACTAAAAGGCTGAGGGACATTTACAGTATTAGCATGAAACTCTCTGATCAACATTTAATCTACTTAAATAACAAATACAAGCCTATAAAAGTGCTTGTGCAAACCCTACAAGGCCGACCATCATGAACATTGTAATTTTTTTTTCAAAAAATTGCAACTACTGACAATTGGACTAAGGCAAGAAAAAAAATCTCGATTTTTACTTTTTATAATCTTCTGCAGAAAGTAATCGATTTTTTGCCCAGCTCTTATGTATATATACATCATATTAGTAAATGGTTAAGGATTTAAAATAATAATGATGGTAATAATAATAACTTTTAGCTTTTAAGTCCTACACAGGTTTGTTTGCAGTTTTTTCTGTATCCTAAAACAATGACAGGAACAAACTTTTTTTCACACATTACGTAATCCTGACTATATTGACCTCTACCAAACAGCTGAGCCGCGAGTTAAAGGGATAATATGATGAGTTATGTATTGTGAGTTGGTTGTTTTGTCCATCTGTTTTTAATCACAATAAATTATTTCAAAGAGACTGCAACATTCTAATAATCTTGAATCTTGAACCTTTTTCACGTGTAGGTCATTTGTTGTTTATTTGTTTGTTGTTTAGATCAGGCATGCTGGAGTCTGGTGTGGACAGAATCATCACTCAGGTCGTGGACCCAAAGATGAACCACACTTTCAGGCCAAACATAGAAACTGCAATCCATGACTTCCTGTCAGGAGAAAAGAGGGAGGAGACCATGTTGAGCTGTAATTCTGCACCATCTGAACAGACAGACCTGCAGGAGACCCCGTCTGCCTCAGGCCCTCACACCCCCTGAGGACTTTAAAGACTGAAGTTAGTGATCATGAAGAATTTGGATCAACCACAGACGGTCTGGCAGATACACAGGCTGCATATTGCTGGTCTACATTTCTTGACAGATGGTGTGTGAGAAGGAGAGAGAGGAAGATGTCTGTACCAATCCCTCTGTGTTACAACAGCCAGGAGGCGTTTAATGACTGTGCTGTTTCTTTAGTTGTCTGTGCTTAAAGAAGCAACTGCTGGAGAAGTTGTAAGACGTTGAGTGGTACACTGGACAGCTCTGTGCAGCTCTGTCATTTGGCCATAAAATAACAACAAAAACCTGCAATATCATTTTTTGCTTTTACTTTGGAAACTACTTACTTGTACCATTACATATTTTTTATTGTGTCCCACACGGATTCATTAGGTTATAACTGTGTAATTACATTTTTTACAAATAATACTTTGTGTATTGTGATTTTTCCCTTGTCATCTTCTGTGAAGTTTCCTTTAAAGGTACAGTGTGTATTATTAAATGCTATCTAAAATAACAGACTTGGTAAAAATGAAATAGTTTACTTAAAATTATATTTTAAATTAGTTTCTAATCAGCCTTAAATAATTAATGTTTTGTTTTTGTTACCTTAGAATAAGTCATTTATATCTACATAGGAGCGGGTCCTCTCTTATGGTGGCTTCCATCTTGCGTCGCCATCTTTTCTACCGTAACTCAGAACGGACAAACTAAACGCTTTCGCATTTTTTTGTTGACGCCTACCGGAAATGCACAGTTGTGAAATAGACGAAGAAGAAGAGAGTGATTACCAAGCAGCTGTGCTAATACAAACAAACATGGAGGACCACACATACAATTTGCCATCAGTGGAGCGTGAATCTTTGTCAAAGAAACGAAAACGCGACAAAGCCAAACGCAATCGGGACAGGCTACGACAAAAAAACAGGGTCAACATCAGCACTGCCTTTCCCAGATGGAAGTCCCTGAAGGCAAGGATAAGTTTGCAGACAGACGCAGAAGTTGCCTGTTTTTTGCTGGACAGGTAAGACTAAGTGTTGAATTGTACTCTTATATGGAGCCGAGTTTATTTGTTTTTGTTTTTGTTTTTTTAATATATGTTTTTGGGCATTTTGTGCCTTTTATTGATAGGAGAGAGACAGTGGATAGACTTGTGAAAGGGGGAGAGAGAGTAGGGGAAGACACTCTGCAAACTGGTCACAGGCGGGATTCGAACCTGGACCGGCAGAAGCAAGTACATGGGGTGCCTGGCTGCTAACCACTCCGCCAAACCAGCACCCCTGAATTTATTTGTTTACTTTCGGGAGAAGTCGGAGGAAGACGCAGAGAATGTATCTGCTATGCGAGGCTTATTTCACAGCCACAAGCATTTTGAAATGATTGTCTCTTCCAAACGACCGGTGTGAGCATTAGCAAGACTGAAAGACAATAGGGAGACAACGTCGTGCTAAAACTCCACGATTTATTGATTTTCTGTGGCAGTAAGACAAAACATAGGCTGATAACTAAGCTAAAAACAATGTTTGTCCTTGGAAGGCCACCGTAGCTCCGGAGGTTCTCCGACAGGGAGGGGGGAGCGCCAGAGTGCTGCAATCTCAAACCTCACCTTTGGATGCCGCTAAAAACTACACACTGTACCTTTAAGTACATATCTTGATAATGAATTTCTGACAAAATAGGTGCTTTTTGCTTTTTCAAACAAAGACAAAACAGAAATATTTTAATTGATTTGAACTCATTTTTACTTTGTCATCTGTTATTCTAGAATAGGGATCATCAACTACATGCTTACATGGGCCAGTTTTTTTTTCTTGGCATATGCTCTTCAAGAAACCAGTAATAATTAACACAATTATGCACAAACAATGACGATGAAACATTTGGTCCAGTTAAAATATAATTCACTATCAGTCACCATTCCTCAGTCCTGAAGCAGCCACAGGGGGTTTTACTCTGCACATTTTTTCATTTCGCATACACTGAAGACCACAAGGGCCAAAACAGAACAACAAAAAAATAGAAAGTCTGTGGAAAAAGCCAAAATTCTGAGACAAAATGTAGAATTGTGAAAAAAAAATCAGAACTCTAAATAAAAATACAAATCATGTGGAAAAACGCAAGAAGTCGGAGAATTAAATCATTATCTTTTTGAGAATTACTTTAATTTTAGAATACGATGTTTCTTAAAATCTTGATTTTTTTAGTCATAAAAAGTTAAATCTAAATATAAATTAAATATATATTCGCCCTGATCTTTTTCTGAATAATGGTTATCAGGGGGCCAGATGGAAAGCTTTGAGGGGCCACCAGTTGGTGATCACTGTTCTAGACGATGCGCTGAAGAGGGCAAAGTTATGTACAAAAGCTGTGAGCAAACATTGGCCACATTGTTAGTATCTTTTGGCAATGAGAACTACTTGTTTGGGTCTCATCAATAAAACAGAGTACAGTGATAAAAACTTTAAACCAGTAGGTGGAGTAGTTGTCCTCAGTTGGCTAAAGGTAAACCAAGCTCACCTTAGATAAATCTCAGGCTTACTAACCACTTAAAACCTTCAAAGCTTGGTATAGTCAAGTAAATAGAGTAAAAGAAGTGGAAAAAGTTTCCAGTTCCATGATAGAATTTAAAAGAAACTAACCTTAGTAATGTCCTCAGCATTTTGTTGAAAGCCCTTAAAGTCAGTTCTGTGTTCTAAACCTCAGTCTGTGTCACAGTTTGTGTAACTTTATTGATTTCAGTGCATGTTTAAGCAGGAAAGTGATCCTCACATTACATGTATGTGTGTCACAGTGCCTTTGTACATCTGGAGGACTTGTGCACATGTGTGTGCTGACTGAGGTCACTGAGTCAGGCTGCTTAACTTGAATATGCATATGTTTGAAAACAAGTTTAAAATCCACCTTCTAAACTTAAATTTTCTCTGACAATGTTGTGTTCTCTCTCAGACACTCTGTCTTAAGGCCCTGCCCCACATTCATGGAGCTACGCTGTGATTGGTGGAGGCAAGCGAGCCGTCGCGAACGCACAGCTCTATATGTTTTCACTGTAGTAAATGGACTTAGGTCTTTTTTATCAACCTATAAATGAACATACACGCACCGTTAAATAAAGAAAAACCCACAATGGTCACTGAAATAACTTGAAACTGACAAAAGTAATAATAAATAAAAAAAATGAAAATTAACTAATGAAAATCAGAAATTGGTTTTGAATTGTGGTTCATCAGATTTAGTTCAAAAAAAACAAATGATGAAACAGGCCGGTACAAAAATGATGGTACCCTTAACTTAATATTTTGCTTCACAACCTTTTGAGGCCACAGGTATGTTGGCCCACTCCTCATGAGCAAACTGCTCCAGCTGTCTCAGGTTTGAAGGCTATCTTCTCCAGACTGCATGTTTCAGCTCCTTCCACAAATGTTCAACAGGATTTAGATCAGGGATCATAGAAGGCCACTTCAGAATAGCCCAGTGTTTTGTTCTGAGCCATTCTTGGGTGTTTTTAGCTGTGTGTTTTGACTCATTATCCTGGAGGACCCATGACCTGTGACTGAGACCAAGCTTTCTGACACTGAGCAGCACATTTCACTCCAGAATGTCTTGACAGTCTTGAGATTTCATTGTACCTGCACAGACTTAAGACACCCTGTGTCAGATGCAGCAAAGCAGCCCCAGAACATAACTGAGCCTCCTCCATGTTTCACAGTAGGTACAGTGCTCTTTTCTTTGTATGCTTCATTTTTGTGTCTGTGAACACAGAGCTGATGTGACTTACCAAAAAGCTCCACTTTTGTCTCATCTGTCCAGAGGACATTCTCACAGAAGCTTTGTGGCTTGTCAATATGCATTTTGGTAAATTACAGTCTTGCTTTTTTATGGTTTGCTTTCAACAGTGGAGTTCTTGCATTAAGTCCAATTTGGCTCAAACAGTGACAGATGGTGTGATCTGACACTGATGTACCTTGACCCTGGATTTCATCTCTAATCTCTTTGAAGTTGTTCTTGGCTCTTTGGTTTCCAGTCGTATTCTCCATCTCTTCATTTTGTCATCCATTTTCCTCTTGTGGCCTCATCCAGGGAGGTTGGCTACAGTCCTAAACTTCTGAATAATCTGTGCAGCTGTAGTCACCGGAACATCAAGCTGCTTGGAGATGGTCTTATAGCCTTTACCTTTAACATGCTTGTCTATAATTTTATTTCTAATCTCCTGAGACAGCTCTCTCCTTAGCTTTCTGTGGTCCATGTTCAGTGTGGTACACACCATGATACCAAACAACACAGTGACCACTTTTCAGCCATTAAATAGGCAGACTGACAGATTACAAGCTTGAATAACATCTGTGATGCTAATTACAGGACACACCTTAGTTTAACATGTCCCCATGGTCAAACCATTTTCAATCTTTTGAGGGTTCCATCATTTTTGGTCAGGCCAGTTTCATATTTTTTTTTAAATGAATCTGTTGAACCACAGTTCAAAAGCAATGTCTGATTTTCATTAGTTCATTTTCAGTAAATTTTCATTTATTATTACTTTTATCAGTTTCAAGTTATTTCAGTGACCATGTGTGTTTTTCTTTCTTTAACGTAAGGTACCAACAATTTTGTTCACGTTTGTTATACACATAATACAGCACTAAGAGTTTCTATATCTATATCATGCACATCTACACGCCTTTTTGTCTTTGAGTTGGTTGACCTAAAGCTCAGTTATTACGTGCAGAATCCATTACAGGGCATCCACAACATTTCACGTTGATAATCAAACTGCTGACACCAAAAGGCTTCCAATTCTTTTACAGCCTATGGTACAAACACCAAAATGGTCTTTAGCATGCCAAAGCACAACTGACCACTTCTCCCTGTCTCCTGCTGGCTCATTCACAACGCTCCAGGCCTGCCACATACAACATCACATCCTAACATGATGCATGTATGGCTTTATGTTTACTTCTGAATTCTTCAGTCTCTGAGTGTTTGCATCTGCTCAGAACTGGAATAAACACTAAACATCTGCAGTGGACCAACATGAACCCCATGCTACCATTGTTTAAAGTGAGCGTGGAGAGGATCTCATCAGTTATACACTGTGTCCACATTCCTGTACTCGTGCTCAACTGAACGATGCCAGAGCCCAGCATCTCTTTCAACCATGCCAAAGCTGGTGGACATGAAATTTTCTTTAACATAGACTTCTTAAAAAACAGGACTTCTGGGGTTTGCTGGTGTGATTAGCCCTGTGAGAGAGTCAGGGATGGACAGTAACAAAGTAGATTTACTTGAGTACTGTACTTAAGTACATTGTTTGAGTATCTGTACTTTACTTGAGTATTATTATTTTTGCAAACTTATGACTTTTAATCCACTACATTTGAAAGACAAATATTTTACTTTTAACTTCACTACATTTCTATGAAGGGTCTAGTTACTTTCAAGTATAGCTCTGATGTCAGTTCATGAAATTTCTTTTCCCTTCTTAAATGGGATCTACTCTGATTTGCTCAAGTGGTGATGCGGATAACAGTTCTTGTCATGTCCTGTCTTGGCAGTCATGATGGTAACGACAGGTACAGATGACGATTCCACACCAGAACACCCGTGGCCATATCTGAAATCTATATTTGAGATTGTCGAAATGAAGAATGATTCGTCTCATTTTAAATGTATGCTCTGTTTGCCGAACGCAAACTTTATCACCTTCTGCAAAAACTGTCCAACCTGAGAAAGCATGTTGTGTGTTGAACAAAAAAATGAAACAGCAATGACTGCCCTTTAATTTTGAGTTAGTTGTGTTTCAGTAAGGATTTCTATAGGCTAAGTAGCATATTTTACACGCTTTTTATTCTACAGTTTCTATAAGCAAGTCAATGCATTCTGTTTCAGTCATTAGGTTCTGTAAATTCATTGTGGCAACAATACAATTACACGCTGACAATGAAAGCAAAATGTGCTTTTAACCCTATAAAGCCAATTGCATCATATTTGATACATACTTTTATAATACCTCTATCTACTTAATATGATCAACAAATTACAAAAAAAAAAGATATCTGAATACAATCAGATAAATGATAAAAATGTCCTCAAATGGATTATCAGTTGCCAAAAACATCTAATGTATCAAATGAGATACGAAAAATCTATGTGTTGAATATTATGGACATTTAGATTTTTATGGATTTTAGCAGAAAGTGAAACAAACATTTCAGCTCCTAAAAATTAGAATTTTGTGGCTATAATCTATGGTCTTGGGCCTTTAAGGGTTAATACTTAAGTATTTTCAAATGCAGGTACTCCAGTACTTCCATTTAAGTATAAATTTGGCTTGATGACTTTTACTTATCTTGGAGTAATATTTGACCAGGAGTATCACTTTCACTCAAGTAATGAAGGAAAGTACTTTGTCCACCACTGGAGAGACTTAAAAAGCATAACAGATCTGCGTTATTACTCAGCTGATAAGAATTAATATAGGCCTACAATAAGGTCTACGTCCTGTTTTATTTAGCTAAAAACAAAAGCACATAGACTCAAAGATTCTGGTGTTTCCTCCTCGTGTCTCGGCCCTGATTCTCCTGGATTCAGTCTTCACGCTCACGGACAGACACAGGCCGACGTGTTGTTTACCACAGAGTCATGTGAGAGACAGAGTACAGGAGGGCCCTGCATGTTTACTGTTTGCATATTGGAGTGTGTAAGTGTGTGTGTGTGCATTGGTGTGCTGCTTTAGGGCATGTGAGTGTGTGCGTGCTGGGTGTCGAGGTGAGGGGTCGTTGTGTGGGTGGTCACCAGAGGTTGTGTGAGGGAAGCTGTGGGATGTTTTGCAGCAGGATGAGATGGAGAAAGAGCGGGGAAGGTCGGCGGGGGAGTCCTCTGACAAAAGTCTAAACATTTGCCCCTTTGAGAGTGTGTCGTCCCCAACAGGGCCCCTGTGTGTACACACACATATACACACATATACCCCTGCCCTGACCCCCCACTACCACAGAGCACATTAGTACTGCTCTCATCTATCTCTGAAGGCCTCTCCAAAGGGACTGATACATCTGAAGAGTACTTTGAGGTATTTGTGTGACCCACTGATGTCATGGTGTCACAGGACTGTGGTCGGTCCCTTTTACAGTGTCACAGGTCACGGCTGTTATGAGACAAAACATACAACCACAACAACAAAACAGCAAGATCCGAACACGTCAGAGAGAAGAAAACAAAACACAAAGTCCTGCTGCATCAGAACATGTTCCAAACTGGATTCATGAACAAAGATCCTTTTTTTATTGATTTATTTGAACATAACAAAAATCTGTTTTAAACATAACAAAGTAAGAAACAGCAACCAAAGTGCAAAACAACAAAATGTGTCATTTGCATGTTCAAAAGAAGGAAGTCGAAACTTATCTGGTCACCTCTTCACCTTACACAGCTAGTCAGTAGTTTACCCACGTCCAAGTTATAAAGATAGTACAGACAATATAATCACACAAGTCCAAATATACAAAATATGAATAATATAACACAAACAATAGTCAAAAATAAATAAATAAACAACAAAGGAACAACAGAAACGAAATCCACCTGCAGTGATCTTTTTACAATCTCATCCCTGTACCTTTTCCAAATCATGGTTTTTTAAACTGCTCGATGTTTGGACATTGTTTTAATTCATCACTCAGATCATTCCACCAACACACAAAAGCTTATAATTCCTCTCTCTTTGCTTGAACATGAGCTTAATATTTCCAGGTAGTTGATTATGTTTTTGCTTTAAACATTATTTGTGCTGTTTGATATTCTATTTATATAGATCTTTATTTATAGTGATTTTTGTTGGTAAAAAAAAATTGATTTCAATTAAATAATCATAAAGTTACACATATTACAAAAACAAACAAATGATTCATAATTTAGGATCTTTTTATTTTATTTTATTAGGTGATTTAGAGAAGTGCATAACAAAGACAAAAAAGAATAGGTGTCAAAGTGAAATGGGAAGGAGACAGGGAAATAACACATTGATGACATTAACACAAGACAGAATAAGAAAAGGGAAATACCATGATTAGAAAGCATTGCTTTTTTGGAGTTTTAAGGTATTAGGTATTAGGATTTAGCAAATATGGGTTTGTTGTAAGGATAAGAAAAGAACTGAAATTGATAGTACGTTAAATCCAATGATATGCGGCGTGAACCGTGTATGTACTTTAATACATACCTGCATGTAGCTTTACAAATTCCGACAAATGTACATGCACACACACACAAGTTCATACACTTAAAGCCTCTCCTCTGCCATCAACATAATATCCCTCAGACTCAATTCACCCCATTCAGCGTTTAACTATACATATATGTATATGCAAATACATGTGTGCATATACATACATATATAAGCACACACATACACATTTTTTTTCTCCTACCTTCCCAAAATTAAGTTTATTAGGCAAGGCAAGGTTATTTGTAGAGCACTATTCTTACACAAGTCAGTTCAAAGTGCTTTACAGAAAAAGAAAATGCATTAAAATCAGAATACAAAATTAAAACAATAATCATTTTACAATGAACTTTAAAGAGAAGATTGCAGAAAAGATCCTTTCAGTCATATGCACAGTTAAATAGAGCTGTTTTAAGCCTAGATTTGAACATTGTCAGAGTAGAGGCATGTCTCACATCTTCAGAAAGACTGTTCCAGGTTTTAGCTGCATAACACTGGAACCCTGATTCTCCATGTTTAGTCCTGACTCTGGGCCCCAGCAGGAGGTTGGTCCCTGAGGTCCTCAGAGTCCGAGATGGTTCATATGGCACTAACATGTCAGAGATGGACTTTGGTGCTTGGCCGTGGAGAGACTTGTACACAAGCAGAGTTGCTTTAAGGTCTATTCTCTGAGCCACAGGAAGCCAGTGTAGGGACCTGAGCACAGGACTAATGTGCTCATACTTCCTGGTTCTGGTCAGGACCCGAGCAGCAGCTGTTGATGTTATTGATTGATTGATATGAGCTTATACATTTAAGTGAATGGTGACTAACATCCATTTTGTATTTTAAAGCCTCTGTGCTAACAGCAGCCAAAGACCAAGGCAACACAGTTCTGAAGATTTCCATTTGTCCTTTTTGGACGATTCTTGTAAATTCAGTATTTCAAAAGGTTTTGAGGGATTTTCTTTCTCCGTTTTTGTGCTGCAATATGAATCAGACAAAATGGCATATGTTAATAATTATAAGATTCACAGTACGCCATAAATCACACACCAGATGGAGCACTCCTATGCTTGCTCTTGAGAAGTTTTCAGTCTTTCAGGTAAACACTTTATTTGGAAACTCTGCTTCCAGCTTTTCTGCTGCGTTCACTTGGAACATTTTACACCAGACATTTAAACTGCAAACACTTGTTCCTATTGGTCAGTTTTGAACAATGACAATGAATTATGCTGCTTTTGAAAGTTATGTTTCTAATTGTGTTGTTGTGTTGTTGTTCTTCACATCATTGAAAATGAGGGTCACCCTCAAGGACTAAATAAAATGAATTATTGAATAAATTTGTTTTTTATTTACTAATGAAATGTGGTCCAGATCCGATAAAACTGCTACTGATGCTGTTATGCTAATCTCCATGCAAGCAGTAACTTCCAGCTGTCATCTCAGGTAGCCTCCAGCTTAAGTTATAATTCAGTATTGTATCTGATTTATAAGGAAGAGGCAGGACTAGATAAGCGTTTTTGCTTCTTTCTGTTCCTTCTCAAACTGTTTGCTGTGCATGTGTTTGTATCCACATGCTTAATTTGTTGATACAGTAACAATACAGTTTGGTTTACATATTACTCATTTGGATTTGGTTGTTGCTGTTTGTTATTTCTTTATTTTCTTTTGTTTTCTTTTTTTAAGTCTGAGAAGAATAAATAAATTAAATCAATAAATAAAATAAAAGCTTCCACCTCTTGCTGCTTTGGACTGCTCACAACTGTTGTAGATTGGAGCTTGGTAAAATTAATTTACCTGATCACAGACAAATAATTTAGGCTGATTCATCTGCTGAGCAAAGCAGAAAAACCACCTGTAAATCATAGATTCAGGGAAAATGGCAGCATAGAATCAACCAGTCTACCTGTTTAAATTTCTGACAATGAGATGCACATTGACTATGAGACCCAGCATCGTCTATACTCATGGTAAATGGGCTTATAGCACTTTTCTAATCTTTCTGATGACTCAACGGGCTCTTACACTACAGGTCACATCCACCCATTCACACCTCTTCATTTTCACTCTCCACATTTACATACCCATTTACAGGCCACTGGAGCAGTGGTGTCTTGCTCAAGGATGCACTGACATGTGACCACCTGAGCTGAGCTCCAACCATTGACCTTCTTACTGATGGTAATTCGTACTGTCAAATTAAGACACTGCATTTTCATATTCATTACTAATTATGAACTAACCACTTATATTTGTAAATAAGTATTATATCATTCATAAATGATCATTAAATCAAATACATTATCAAAAACACTGCACCAACATTATTTGTACATGACTTATTCATTATTAACTACTGTTATTTTTATGTGTAGGAAAACATTGTTAATGATTTAAGGAAGCATTCTTTAACTACATGTATGATGTGTTTCATGATTAATCAATGATTTGTTATTAGTCAGTATAAATTCCATGTTACGTTTTTGTTGCAGCTCAAGCATTTGTGGAAAAAACATGTTTTTAATAATGTATAAATCATAAATACATTTTGTGCAAGTTTAGTTACCTTCGCCAAGGAGGTTATGTTTTCGGGAGAGTTTGTTTGTCTGTCTGTGAACAAAATAACTCAAAAAGTAATGGATGGATTTTGATGAAATTTTCAGGAAATGTTCAGCATAGGAAAAAGAAGAACTGATTCGATTTCTGTGTTGATCCGGATCAGCGTCTGGCCGCCATGATGAAAAATGTGATTTTTGTGAATAACTAGTGAACTGAAACAGATATCATTATAAATCCAGTTGCTAATGGTTTGTTTTCATGGTCAAGGAATCTAAATATTTACATGAAATAAAGGTAAGACTAATATTTATGGTCAAAATGACAATATGGGTGAGGACTGTGGTGCTGGCGGAGGTCTGCGCTCTCCGAGTGCTTTTCTAGTTATAAATGGTTTAATAATCATTTACAAATGTACATATATGGTTTATTCATGATTAGTTCAATATCAACTAATAGCTTATAAATGTAACTTAAGTTGTAACTGATTTAATAATCATTTATTAATGATGTAATAATCATTTACAAATGTTTACAAGTGGTTTGTTCATGATTAGTAAACTATCTACTAATGTCTACTAATAGTTTATAAATGATCTTTATTCTAGAGTGGTACCAATAACTTTCTGTGATAGTTGCCTTCAGCACTTGCTAACACGTTCATGTCCTTTCACATCCATGTACACACCACTGACATGCCATGGGAGCAACTTTATGTTTAAGTGTCCTTCCCGAGGACCCATCAACATGTTACAGCAAACTTCTGACTGTTAGTGCTCACTAAACTAAGCCACTGATGCCTGCAGATACACATTGTGCTAGCGTAACAAGTGCACAGGCTATGTGATAGCTCTAAGAGATATTAACATCAAGCTAATTTTTGGGACTAGGTCTACAGAAGACAGGCTCGACTCCTAGAGGTAAAGGTACAATAAAAACACAACAGCAGTTTTTCTTTGATTGCAGTTGGTACCATATATTAATATGTGAGAATAAATACAGTGAGCCCCGATATTTACAATCTGCAGAAAATATCAACAAAATCATAAAGTGCACAAAAATGTCTGATGCATCAAAATATTCAAATCCAGTCAGTTCCAGCTTTAATTTTATATGGCAGTAGATCCACACATGAGTTTTACTCTCGCAAAGGCACAAAGTTCATAGAAGTTGAGATGTATGGGAACAGTCCAGCGTGTGCACCGCAAAGGTAGAGTCCAAGTTCTCAATCATCCTTAAAGTGCAAGTGCATATGTGTGTGGGTGTGTAGAAGGTGAGAGGGGGAACAAGGCTGCCAGAGCCTCATACCAGACCAGGAGAGGCTTTTAACCAGTGTCTTAGCTCGCCATCAATTGGATTCAGCGTCCTCACAGGCACCCTGGCCTGCACAATGTAAACAGCACCATATCTCAATAAATTATTTCATCAATAAGTTATATCCAGTGTACAAAATAATTCAGTGCTTCATGAGGAACAATAAACTAACTCCATCAGCGTGAGAAGCTTCTTATTTTCTAAATTATTTTTTATGTCCTATTAAGGACTCCATGCTTTTTTGATGCGGAGATTGTTGATGCCAATCTGCGGACGCTGCCATACTGCACATGCACTCTCAACTGACTTTTAGATTAACCTGTTGACAGACAGAGGCAGTGTCAAGGCTGGATTTATGGCTGTGTGACCGGTAACTTTGTGTGGATTCATATACACAACAATCATGTCTGTTAATACTAAAATAAAAACAGGCATATTGTGAAAAAATTCAATCACTATATAGTTAGAGCCAGGTATGTACGGAAGAGCATAAGGGCCATTTTAGATGGTATTATAATTTTCAGAAGGTCAAGATTAAAGTAAAAATGACGAGAGTTAAGTCGTTTTTTTAGAGATTAAAGCCGAATCGACAGGATTTAGTTGAAATGTGGACTATGAAGTTGAATACAATTTTGTGATAAAAGTCAAAATGCTGAGATTGTTAAAATGTCTAGGAAAGAAGTTGAAATTAGAGAATAATGTTGATATAAAAAATTATTTTGACTTTATGGTCAACATTTCACCTTATGTTTATCTTTTCTACTTTAACCTCCACATTCTGACTGCAATCTTGACTTCCCCCAAAATTATTTTCTCCATCTAACAATGCCTTTATACTCTTCCATAATATTGTATATTTTTTTAACCATGCTGTAAAGATGTTTAATCAGTATAAGCTTTGTTCCCTACAAACCTCCTGGTTTTCTACTGCCTGCCCATGGACTGTAGAGAAAATTGGACAAAGCCATGTAAGGTCAGTCATTTTCTGTTAATGTGTAGCAAAACTACATGTACTGTGCTTGTTGTCTCAAGCAGTCTGACTAATAACCTATCTGCACTGATTTGTTGCCATGTCAATCATGTCCCTAATTTCCAACATCTTAATCCTCAAAGTAAGATATAAACAGTTGTGATATGAAAATTAAAGCACCAACCTTACAGTGAGAGCACTTAGATGTCCAAAACCCAAAACCAGTGAAGTTGGCTCGTTGTGTAAATCGTAAATAAAAACAGAATACAATGATTTGCAAATCCTTTTCAACCTATATTCAATTGAATACACAGCAAAGACAAGATACTTAACGTTCGAACTGGTAAACTGTGTTGTTTTTTGCAAGTATTAGTTCATTTGGAATTTGATGCCTGCAACATGTTTCAAAAAAGCTGGCACAAGTGTCAAAAAAAGACTTAGAAAGTTCAGGAATGCTCATCAAACACTTATTTGGAACATCCCACAGGTGAACAGGCTAATTGGGAACAGGTGGGTGCCATGATTGGGTATAAAAGCAGCTTCCCTGAAATGCTCAGTCATTCACAAACAAGGATGGGGCGAGGGTCACCACTTTGTGAACAAATGCGTGAGCAAATTGTCCAACAGTTTAAGAACAACATTTCTCAACCAGCTATTGCAAGAAATTTAGGGATTTCATCATCTACGGTCCGTAAAATCATCAAAAGGTACTGCATCAAAAACCGGCATCACTGTGTAAAGGATATCACCACATGGGCTCAGGAACACTTCACAAAACCACTGTCAGTAACTACAGTTCGTCTACATCTGTAAGTGCAAGTTAAAACTCTACTATGCAAAGCCAAAGCCATTTATCAACAACACCCAGAAACGCCGCCGGCTTCACTGGGCCCGAGCTCATCTAAGATGGATTGATGCAAAATGGAAAAGTGTTCTGTGGTCTGACCAGTCCACATTTACAATTGTTTTTGGAAACTGTGGTCGTCGTGTCCTCTGGACCAAAGAGGAAAAGAACCATCCGGACTGTTATAGGCGCAAAGTTCAAAAGCTAGCATCTGTGATGGTATGGGGGTGTATTAGTGCCCAAGGCATGGGTAACTTACACATCTGTGAAGGCACCATTAATGCTGAAAGGTACATACAGGTTTTGGAGCAACATATGTTGCCATCCAAGCAACGTCTTTTTCATGGACGCCCCTGCTTATTTCAGCAAGACAATGCCAAGCCACATTCTGCACGTGTTACAACAGCGTGGCTTCGTAGAAAAGAGTGCGGGTACTAGACTGGTCTGCCTGTAGTCCAGACCTGTCCCCCATTGAAAATGTGTGGCGCATTATGAAGCGTAAAATACAAAAACGGAGACCCCGGACTGTTGAACAACTTAAACTGTACATCAAGCAAGAATGGGAAAGAATTCCACCTGAAAAGCTTCAAAAATTGGTCTCCTCAGTTCCCAAACGTTTACTGAGTGTTGTTAAAAGGAAAGGTGATGTAACACAGTGGTAAAAATGCCCCTGTGACAACTTTTTTGCAATGTGTTGCTGCCATTAAATTCTAAGTTGATGATTATTTGCAAAAGAAAACAAAGTTTCTTAGTTTGAACATTAAATATCTTGTCTTTGCAGTGTATTCAATTGAATATAAGTTGAAAAGGATTTGCAAATCATTGTATTCTGTTTTTATTTACGATTTACACAACGTGCCAACTTCACTGGTTTTTGTATTTTAGTGTAATAGCGTAATATTTAAAATTGGGCTGTAACCGTTTGCAGCACAAAATCATGCAACCTACCGGGTTTCTGCCTCCAGCCTCAAGTGGACACTCGCGGAACTACAGCTCTTGGCATTCTTTATACTGGCTTCATTTTCACCCCCAGAATTTACAGCTTGACACTTTTACAAGCATGGCGTTGCACTTTATTTTTATTTACATGACATTTTTTTCTGCATAAGACATTACTGGTGTTCGCTTTTTAGAGCATAACATTCAAACATTTGGTAAATGCTGACTCTTTTCACAGCCTGCTGCTCTTTTTTCAGAGTGGGTGCATCTGAAACGATCCTTGCTGCATGTCCCCCTGCCAAGAAAGCAGCTGCTAACACTCACACTCACATACACATGCACACGGCTGGCTGGCGGGTTAATTGAGTGTAGATGTCTTGAGTGGTTGACCTTCACGTACCCTCGGCAGACTGCAGAAGAACAGTAAAGACGTCACGAGAGCTTTTTTTCCTTTTTGACCATTTTATTTATTTATAACAAAGATGTCAAAACATGATCATTTTGTGTATCCACGCTTGCCCAACTATCACACGAACAACAGGACAGACACAACAGAGATGAGGCTCCATTATTCTCATCAATGATAAACTTTTGGCTCCACTTATTCGCGCGTTCATGACGCTACGCTGTGATTGGTGGGGGCAAGCGAGCCGTCGTGAACGCGCAGCTCTATATATTTTCGCCGTAGTCAGTTCATCTGCAGTAGTGTGAGCTCTGTTAGAGAAGACTCGTGCTGTTTAAATCTGTTATAAAGTTAAAGCAAAGTTCAACCCTGAGGTGAAGCATGCAGAGGAGCGTCCTGGCTGTGTTTCTTCTTCTCCTGGTGTGTCAGCAGGTGTTGACCATGGATCTGCAGGATGTCCAGGACAAACAAGCGACTCAGGGCAAAAGACGGCTGTCCCTGCAGAGCACAGGTGAACTCCCATCACTAACGTAGATCCTCAGCTTTGGAAAGTATCTTTACATTTGTTTACACTGGGCTTAATAGGAATTTTCTGACAATGTTAATGCATAATCAGTGTTCTAATTCCAATGAAAGTGATGCTGAATGGTGTCCTTTTCAAGGCTACTATGGACAAATCTTTACCTTTGTGGGACAATAAGTGGATTTTTATATTAAATATGCAGATCCTGTTGTTAAATGTATTATTAAACCCTTTGTTTCTGATTTTTATTGTGTGATCTTGAAGAGAACTTCTTACTTTGCAGACAAGCAGTAAAGCAGTGTTTGCTGTGGTGTTAACTAGGGGTGGGCGAAAAAAAGCGATTCACAGAAGTATCAGGATTTTTTGTTTGACGATTTTCAAAGATGCTATGAGGAGTTTCTAAGTAATTACAAAAAAGTCTCACTTTTAGATATATGCCTGATTGAAATACACACTTTAAGATGAGTTTTATAGCATCAAAATAGGTTATCTATAAATGTTATTCCTTAGCTTCGTGGTCGGGTCGGACGGGGCTGGACTGGCCTGGATACTCAACTTCAGGAACAAGACAATTAAAACTAGAGCAAATTTATATTATTCAGACACATCTTAGAGCACCGGGCTGTAAGTAGCGATATGTAACTGGCTACAAAACTACGATACTATGTTTTCCACAAATTGTTGTAAAGTTGTAAGTTGTAAAGCAATGCAGAGTTCTGAGGAAGGTCCGAGCTGCATTCATTAGCATCACAACAAACACACACTTTGAACAAACACACACTTTGACTTGGGTCACTTCTTTACGACAGTTACTGCGTGTGCTCATGGGTAGCAGAGTCTATATGTTGCCAGAAATAGATTCTCCTCATAGCACCTTTAAATTTATTTTTTTGTTCAAAAATATTTTTTTTCATATATAAATGCTTCATTTTAGTCTGTGTTAATAAGCCACTTTTAAATGCAGTCCAGGATTTTGAAGAGAGAGTATAAACAGCTGGTTAAAATATATTGCTGAGTAAATCCTAAAAACAGACTCACATGTGATGTGTATTTTTCCTGATATAGTCTGTAGGCATTATCGTTTCCATCTTTTTCACTGGTGTTAAAAAAGCTAACTAAAGATTGCAAAAATTGGCGATATTGTAGAATTGTATTTTAAGTAAAATCAGCACCTAAATAATTGCAAAAAATCGAATCAGGAGAAAAAAGCGTATCGTCCCAGCCCTAGTGTTAAAGTACAGTTGTGTTTTTAATTTGCATTTTTAACTACTCTGCTTAAGCTTTAAAAAACGACCTAATGTGAGCATATACGCTCACTTTGAAAACTACTTAAATTATATGATTAAAAACATAGATTTTGTTGGTAATGTATTATAATCAAGCCTTTATAATGTTTTATGAAGGCTTTATAATGTAGGCTTTATAAGGCTATAGGCTTTTTATGTTTTATACCTACATAGAGTATGCAGGTATGAAACATTATAAAGGCTTGATTATAATACATCATGTCCACACTTGTAATACTTTATAAACCTTGGTACAAGTTCTTATACATGGTTATACACCATTATAATGACACTTATGAAGCATTATACATGCATTATAACGTCTTATGCATGTGTTTATAATGCATTATAAACTAGACCTTTAAGTAAAGTGTTACCATTTTGTTTTATAATACTTAATCATAACATTGCTGATATAGAGTAACAGTCAGTGTTTTATTTGATATGATCATACATTGGCCTTTTGTCAGGCTGATATTCTACCCAGGAATAACTTTCTTGTATGAGAAAAAACTTGGGTCCATCCCTACCCGAGCTGAGCACCTCAGTGCCCCTCTGTCCTTAATCTCCCACTGTGATGGAAAAAAATGAAGTGTTGTTAGATTACGAGTCTGCTCTTTGAGCCGGCTCTTTTGGGTATCATCCACTTTCACTCTTGTGAAAGTGGATGATTTTTTGTCTAGTTTTTTGTCTTTATAAAAATATGAATGAAGAAATGATAGGATTGTTCCACACTGAAAAAGGTCTTCACAGGTTTGTACAGCAGATTTCCACAGTGAATAATTTTAATGGAATTTCTGAGGTGCATGACAGGTTAATATTTGTAAAATTACAGTGTTTAATTCTGGCATGTATACTGTAAATATTACAGGAATTTATTGGCTTCTGAAATGTAGTGATTATATAGTAAGAATGTTTAATTTCAAGTGTACAGTACACTAAGCAGTATCTTACTGTAATTTAACAACAGAACACTGACTTTACAGCATGTGCAGATTGTGTTGTTAATCCACATTACACTTGAACTAATGTGATTTTATTACGATTTTCTGATATCTTACTTTAATATCGTGCCTGGGTCACCTTAAAATTATACTAATGTCTTGTAAAATCACAGTTTTACAATGTAAATATTTTCATATTAATGTAAATTTACAAAAACGTAATGTGATTTTAACACCTTACTATAATTTACAGTATTCATGTGTCAGGGTTGCTGTGAAAACACAACTTAGTCTTTCAAATTTATGCAACTGTGGAAAACTCACTACTATACCATGAATTTACCATCAACTTACTGTGAAATTATTGTGATTTTAACAGGGTAAAGTGTAAATATTAAGCAAATTAGAGAAATGCAAGTCTCTAATAACTAACATGGAGCCCATGATTGCTCTGAAAGTCTCGATTATACACATAAGCATACAGTTGTAGATTTGTAGATTTGTTTATTTTTTAAAAGAAGGAATTGGACAGTGCATGTTAATGAACTTATAAACGTAAACATGCGATATTATAGCCGTGTGGCCAATTTCCATCTCTAGTCCCATTGGCAGGTTGGTGTTGTACAAAACATTTATACACAATAAAAACAAAACAAAGACAGAGCAAAACAAACAACACGAAACAAGGCAAACATAGTTGATCATCAAAAAAAAAAAACATTTAGGCCAAGGGGCTGGTTAAAGTGCAGAGTGCTAAAGTGTAAAGTGCATCATTGTATTGATAATTGCCCAAAAAATATAAAGTTCCTGGAACTTTTTTCAGTTTACTTGTTATTACCTTGAATTAAAGCTCATGTAAGGTGTCTTAAATTGGTTATGGAAAGACTTAAATTAATTTGATGACTCTATACGAGTTTCAAAACACACCAGGAAATCGGATAAATTCTTCAAATATTCTGCTCCTTGTCAACGAGTTTAAACTTGTCCAAGAAAATATTTCTGAAGCTAGTTTCCAAAAAGTCGGCTCAGATATTAGATTTTGGACCCCTCTGTCTCAGTCCTGCTCAGAATTGGCTGTTTTAATGTAAAACCTCACGGGCTGTGTTTGATCGTGTCCCTCTTAAGAAGTGGATACGACCTCAGCATTTCACTTCTGTGCTCTAATGTTTACTATGGTTACAGACATGACTTGACATGTTCCATCCACTGGAGTCAGCTGTGGGTCAAAGACTCATATTTCAAAATAAAAATATTCAAATGCAAATTGCATAGTATACAACTGTCACTATGTGAGAGTTTAATGGCCCTTTTCCACTAGCACACCTTGGCCCTACTCGATTTGCAGCGTGTTTCCACTAGCCTGGTACCTCCTAAAACAAGCTAGTTTTAGTACCTACTCTGCTCTGGTTCGAAGGGAGCTGAGTTGATACTAAAAGATGACGTCACCGCCTGCCGGCTACTGATTGGTCAGACAATGTCATCATTGATGAGTCATGAGTGCGTCGACCTAGCATGCTAGCGGTAGCTACCATTAGCTTACCCTCATACGTCTTTTCTTTGCAGCTCGATTGCTCTCGTCCTCAGCTTCATTCTGTTGTATAGCTTCAAAAACTCTCCTGTGCTTTTCAAGGGGTATTTCTTCTTACCACCTGCAGCCTTCTTCTGCTTTCCTTTTTTACTCAGTTTGTGACAAAAAGCCACAGATTGTTGTGTCGTGCTCAAAATGACGTCAGGGCAGTGCCGCTCAGCTGTTTACAGCGACACTGCACCCCGTTGGGCAGGCAACTGGGGCTAATGGAAAAGCAGCACAAGGCGAGTAGAGTAGAGCCGGGTAGAGTCGAGTAGAGTAGGGCTAATGGAAAAAGGCCATAAGATATGTACAGAACACTGCAAAAACAGAAAAACAGATTTCTACTCAGTGTTATTCAAAAATTATTATAAATTACTTATTTTTATTTCATGAAAATGTAATATAACTTTATGTATTACTTTTAGGGATGCACGTTATTGTTTTTTTCCGATATCCGATTATTTTTTTATTCATTATCGTTCAATACCGATACCGATATTTCAGGTCAAGAGCACAAGCTCTGTGCTTAATAAAAACTGACTTGTTTCTTTCAGTGTTACAGCATATTATCATATGAACAGATGTAAAACAAGAAGCTTTAACTGAACTTTAAAGCTGCAAATCATCATGATAGCAGCCCACTGAGGACAGAGTTTAACTAAGGATCACTTTGTTTGGTTACTGCAATAATGTCTGTACTTTGAAAACATCCCATACTTAACTGGATTCATAATAAAGTAATATTATTGCATGAATGTATTAGAAGTAACATGACATTTTCCACTTTAAGGACTCCCACTGATATGTTTGTATGGTTATAGATGTCAGGGGTAGAATTTCTGTCATTAAATACTTCTTACATAAAGAAATAGGATGTACCAAATTCACCATTAAAGCAACCTAACTCATTTTTTTCACTGGAGCTATAAATGTGCAATTTAAGCATTTTCAAATAACGCATACATGGGTCACTCCATTTCTAAATTTAACGTGATTTTAAAATCCTGCTGCGTTACTAAATAAAGAGCCATTTGGCAGCCAAAGTGCGACCCCTCATAATGGACTTGAGCCAAATGATCTGGCTCGCAAAAACGAAACAAATTTCCCATCAGTAGTAGGTGGCTGTAATTCAATGCGCTGCTTCAGTGGCTCAATCCTCTCCAAGCACATTCCCTACTCACAAGCAGGACGGCGCTTAACAGCACCACTGGGCAGGAACTGACCTGCAAACTACACCGACAGACGGAAACAAGTGCTTATACCCAAAACAAGTCTGCAGTTACTCAAGGAATCCCAAACACAGTTATCATTTTGTTACAACTGAATCCTTCTGGTGAAAGTTATTAAAAACAGCCTCCTTTAGATGCAAATTTTATAAATCCTGCCATCCTTCTAATCCATCAAAACAGGACGAAACAGCAGGATGTGAATGAGGTAGGGCTGGGCAATATGGCCTAAAAACAAAATCCCCAATATTTTCCAAAACTCGATTTATTTTCCCTCTTAAAATAAAGTCTGTGTCATAAAATGTTGATTTTGTAGTTCTAACACAGGCAGGTTTGTCCACGTAAACACTGAAAGCTGAGGGATTGTCACAGCTTAACATGTTTCTCTCTGATCAATATTTAATCTAATTAAAAATAATAAATGCAAGCCTATAAAAGTGCTTGTGCAAAACCTGACAGGGCCACCATCATCGAAATGGTAAAATATCAGTATTTGTTTTTTTAACCAAGCAACTACTTACAATTTAAAGATGCTGTGAGGAGTTTCTAAGTAATTACAAAAAAGTCTCACTTTTAGATATATGCCTGATGGAAATACACACTTTAAGATCAGTTTTATAGCATCGAAATAGGTTATCTATAAATGCTATTCCTTAGCTTCGCGGTCGGGTCGGACAGGGCTGGACTGGCCTGGATACTCAACTTCAGGAACAAGACAATTAAAACTAGAGCAAATTTATATTATTCAGACACGTCTTAGAGCACCAGGCTGTAAGTAGAGATATATAGCCGGCTACAAAACTACGAGACTAAGTTTTCCAAAAATTGCTTGTTGTCACACATCAAAAACTACCGCTACGTAACTAGAAAGAAATACATTACCTTGTCGCTTTGCATCCTGTAAGTTGTTGAAAAAAGAAGTTGTAAAGCAATGCAGAGTTCTGAGGAAGGTCCGAGCTGCATTCATTAGCATCACAACAAACGCACGCTTTAGCTTGGGCCACGTCTTTACTACAGTTACTGTGTGTGCTCATGGGTAGCAGAGTCTTTATGTCGCCGGAAATAGATTCTCCTCATAGCACCTTTAAGTAAGTGAATGAAAAAAATCTTCATTTTTAATTTTTAAATCTTCTCCAGAAAATAATTTGAATTAATCGATTTGATCGATAAATGGCCCAGCCCTAGAATGAGGTATAGAGCCAAATCTTTATTGTTGCTGGGTATCACTTTTTGATATTCAGAGCTACTGATCTGATCAGACCAGAGGCACCACATGAGACCTGAAGTAGAATTAAACGCATCAGTGTTTTAAAGTAATGTCTAATAATATTGATACAACACAACTGACGGACAAAGAATGTGGATTTGCTGTTTCCAAAAAAAGTGTGATAAACATATAATATAACATAATATATAATAGGGCTGGGTATCAATTTAGATTTTCTGGATCGATTCGATTCGATATTAAGAGGTCTCAAATTGATTCGATTCACAATTTGAAACTTGTTCAGTCTGGGTTATCTCAGTAAAAATAATGCTGTAAATGACTTTTTGACCTGGTACATTATTAAAACTGTTTTTACATTAAGAACTGAACCCAAAGCAGTTACATTAATCTCATATTAATGATATGCATTAATCATATTCTGCATGTTACTTGTTTTATGTCCAACTTGTCTTTTCTTTCATGCTTGTTAATTCTGAAATATGTCCAGACGTCAACTTTTAAACTCTCCGGTGGTGCCCCTATAGTGCTACTCGCTTCTGACATGTTTTTTTGACTGCTTTCAGTAACATCTCAAGAGATCTTGTTCAGTGGAAAGCAGCGCTAAACGCGAGACCAGCAGAGTTGATACCACAGGCTGCTTCTCGGGATGTCCAATGAAGAAAAAACTACCCACGTTAAAAGATGGATCTTTGGATTTTATGGATCGATTATGAACCATTTAAAGGGAAATCAATTAAAATCGATTAAATTGATTTTTTTAACCCAGCCCTAATACATAATATACATAATAGAATTAAAAAAGCTGGTCAATGTGTTGCACTGCACACTGCACTGTGCCTCCATTAAATCAGTGTTGTCTTTACTTAAAGTTTATTTCTGTAAAAGTGTAGAGGATGTGAAGAATACTGTTGCCAGTGGTATACTTTTTTATAAACCTGTTTTAAATCAGAAAGGGAAAAGCAACAAGTTGCGTAAAAGAAGCGTGCCGATTACTTTTGGTACAAATCAAAACATTGCTGTTACTCATGGTAATAAATCACAGGGGTGTTACTGCAGATTAACTAATTATAGCAGTGCTATTATTCATATAATACATGCAAGCAGTGCTATTATTCATTCAAAGAACCAAAGCTTTGCTGTACTTTAGCATTACAAGTCATAGCAGGCCGATCGTTCAGCATGACGTATATTAGCAGTGCAGTTATTCAGTTAAGCCCATCAGAGCGGGGCTATTACCAAACTGAACAAGTCGTGACAGAGCGATCAAACATCATAATAAATCACAGCAGTGGTGTTATTCCGTAGCAAATCAAAGCAGTACTATTACAGTTTAACAGGTTATGGCGGCATTATCATTCAGTGTGACAGGTTACAGCAGTGGTCTTACTCGGCATAACAAGGCTCCATCCTGTTTGATATTGCTTAAAGACAGAAGAAGTATCTCTAAAATGTTTCTGGTACAATGATTGTGGAGAAGTTGACATTTATTCCTCTCTGTTTCTGCTCCTGTCAGCTGATATTCAAAGCTGCCTTGTGAGTTCAGGGGATGTTGGCTGTGGGACGTTTCAGTGCTTCAGCAACAATTCCTGTGAAATCCAAGGGCTGCACCACATTTGCCTCACTTTGCTGCACAACGCTGGGCGCTACAACTCACAGGTGGGTGCAGGAGATTGTCTGACCTTATGTAATCCACGAAGGAATAATAAACACTTTTCAGAAGTAGGTTAATTTGTTTCCCATGAGGTCGCCTTTGCTCTGCCTGACGTGGTTTGAAATCACATCCAACATTAAGTAAGAGCACCACATATGTATACATGTTTGTATTTCATTTAATCCCTTCACTCATTACTGTCATTTGTGAAGAATGTTTGTCGTAGAGGGATCACTGTATAGTTATGCACGGCAGCACTGGATACAGAACAAACTGAGAGGGGGACTGAAATCAGAGAGGGGGACATCCTGTCGTCTTTACTAGAATAGAAGTGCATTAGAGAGAGATGCAGGTCCAATGTGTGTCCTGTATGATCAGGCACTCTGGATGATGTTCAGCCAGGATCAGTGTCTGTTAATTATAATACAGCTCCACAGTAACAACCCATTTTATGTGATTAAAATATAAGTATTACACAGAAGCAAGAACATTTCTCTCATGGAGGTGCTTGAAAATGTGAGTCCTTGTTACTCTTTCAATTACAAAACCAACTTTACAGATGCTTGACTGCAGTCATAATTAGTATTTCACTTTAAAGTTAATTTGTAGGATATTCAGACTAGGGCTGCCACAATGACTACTCTAATGGTCTACTAGTCATCGACTATTTTTACGATTAGTTGACAGATCGGATCATATATAAATTGCATCTTATCGCACCAGCATGCAGCTGATCTTATATAACCATGTTGAGATCCCAGCTTGACATGTTGGCATTGTCACGATTTTTGTAAAACAAAAAACAAAGATGCCAGACCCAAATGCAGAAAACGCAAATACTTCTATTAATAACTGACAACAAAGTAGTGTTGTGCTCAAGACCACACTATCCGAGACCAAGACTTATCCGAGACCAGAATGCACCAAGACCAAGACAAGACCGAGACCGAGACAAGCCGAGACCGGGACAAGACCAAGACCATCAAAATCAATTTTAAAAACCATGACAAGGTTGAACAGTTAAGTGGGGGTGTCACGCAGTCACAACATCAGGACAGTTGCAGTCATCACAGGGAGAAATAACACATGAATTAAAACTTTTTGTTGTTTACCAAGTGCCCCTCCTTATTCACATTAATGAATTTGTAGAACAGCAGATCAGTGCTGGTCTTGATCGGTCTTGACGGAAAATTCCAATTTCGGCCAGTCCGAGACCGAGACAAGACCGAGTAAAAATGCTCTCGAGTCCAAGACAAGACCAAGACCTTCAAAATGTGGTCTCAAGACCGGTCTTGGTCTCGAGACCGGGGTAATACAACACTACAAAAAATGGATCAAAACACATAAACAAAGTACAAATCAAAAAACAAAAATCTTAACAAAAAAAAAAAAAACAGACTATCTGCAAAACTCGGGAGAAACTCGAGAACACTGGAGACACTGAAGAAGTACACAAGCACATGGTGAAACAGATGAACAATGACCCAACAAAGACGACTGAGAGCACAGAGACTAAATACACAGGGGAAACATCAGGCACGGGTGTGACAATCACACAAGTGGAGGGAATCATCATCATGGAGACACAGAAGGGACGGCAGGGACACAACACGAGGAACTCAAGGATTTCAAAATAAAACAGGAAACACTAAAGACGAAACACAAAACCAGTAATTAAACAGGGACCAGAAAACAGGATCAAAAAGCAGAAGGAACACACAAGAGCCTAACCCAGGAAAAAAATTTAAAAATGAAACTAAATAACTCAAGGCAGGGAGTATCATGACAGGCATGTGCTAATAAAAAATAAAGACAATTAAGATGATCATTTATTCAAGTTTTATTGAACTTTGCAGCTTGTAGCATTATTTCTGAAATTTTTTACTGTGATTGTCCAAAATAAAATGAAGGCACAATTCTGGCCTATAACATTTTGAGCTGTAAATGTTCAGTGCATTGTGAAATGGTACCAAAAATATGCACAATTTAGACTGTCTTAATAGTGCCTAACTTGGCACATCAAATGGACAGTACATGATATCTCTTGTCCACGTGGGAAACAGCCCATTAAAAATGTCTGGGAATCTTTCAAAAGTATATTGGGCAGGTGATTTGATGATCATTCTGTCAATCACATTAGTCACAGGCTAACAGATAATTTAATAGGCTAGTGCTACTTCCATGATGTAAAGACAACTTAAACCACTCGGTGGAACAGACTATTGGTAACAGTTTTAAAAACCAAAAACTAACAAAAAACAAAAGGTGCAGGATCCAAATGTAGATCAATACAAAACTCTTTATTTAACCAACAAAAAAAAGTTCCAACTCAAAATCCAATTACAAGTCAAATACCAGAGACACTGAAAAACAGAAGCACATGGTGAAACAGGGAAGACGATTAATGTCCCAACACTGGAGACAGGGAACACAGAGACTAAGGTGGGCTTCACACGAGTACGAATTTGTAAGACTCCGGTAAAATAAACTATCGATCCGGTGATATTGACACACGGAGACGCGTATTTGTCCATGACTCCGCATCTTTTTTGAAAACGGATTTGCAAGTGGATATCTGCATATTCGTCTTCATGCCGTAGTTGGTGTAAACAGATTAGTCCGGAAAAGACGGTGACCTCATAGCACCCGTCCTCCTCCCCGCCCCCCAACTCACGCTGTCACACATACACCAACAACAACTATGGTGGCAGCAGCTATAAATATTGCTACGACTTTTACACCAACATTTGCTCACAGAACACCAACAACACCAGCTACAGCAACAACAGTAACAAGTGCTCATGCAGAGACGCAGCATGTTACGCGTGCATGAGCACTTGTTGACGTTGAATCCACCTCGGAGCACAACTGTGATGTTACGAGTGTAGTAACCCAAGAACCACATTACCCAGCATGCTATATGGGTTAGGAGCATGCGTGGAAACCCACAGGTACGTCCCGGCGTGGATTTTGCGTTCTCAAGTAAATACACAAGCCTATCTACAATACGATGTGTAAACAGCGATCCATGTTTTGATGCCGACGCCAAGACAATACGGTGCCGTCCTCGTGTGAGGAGGGCCTAAATACACAGGGGAAACATCAGGCACAGGTGGGACAATCACACAGGCTGAGGGAATCATAATCAGGGAGACACAGAAAGGAGGGCAGGAACACACCACAAGGAACACAGGGATTTTAGAATAAAACAGGAAACATGAAATACAAGATACAAAACCAGTAACTTAACTAGGACCAGAAAACAGGATCAAGAAAGCAGAAGGAAAACACAAGAGGTTTAACCAAGGAACAATATATAACTTAAAGTTAAATAACCAATACAGACAGAATCATCACACTATTGGCAAAATAGAGATGTTGAAGTGTTCTTTCTTCTTCATTTAATAAAGAAATGCAGTCCAGATCTGATAAAACTGATTCTGAAGCTGTTAGCACCAATGCTAATCTCTGTTTGCGCAGTCACGTTCTGCTTTGGACCGCTCAAAATCGTTTGACAATCAAAGATGGCTGCCCCCAGTGTTAACAGTTATTAAGCTCCTTTAATATTCTGTTAATTTGCACTTCTGACTGGTGTTTGTGGCACTAAATCAGCCGTTTGCACAGTGTTTTTCAACTTGTATATAATTATATATTTGTAACTGGAACGCTGATAATGTAGAGACGACTTCACTTCCACTTCCCTCTTTGGAAGGTTAATGGAGCACAGCGTAAATCAGGCTGTCCTATCTGCACTGCAGTGTTAGTAGTTATTGGCATCCTGTCATGACAAAAAAAAAGAAATTAGATTAAAGTCGTTTTTAAACTGATCTCACCAAAATGTGTTTGTTGGATTTTATTGACTCTGTGTCTCACATGAAAAAGATTTCTCTCTGATCCTGCTCTGCCTCCTCTCAGGGAAAATCGTTTGTCAAGGACGCGTTGCGGTGCATGGCACTGGGACTACGGCAGCGTTTCAGCTGTGTGAGCCGCCGGTGCTCGGCAGTGAAAGAGATGGTGTTCTCCCTGCAGAGAGAGTGCTACTCCAAACACCAGCTGTGCCTCGCAGTGCGGGACCACATGGACACCATGGGGAGCCTGGTCCAGTTCAACCTGATGTTTCCTCCAGGGTGAGAGAAAGTAATAAATGATCAGTAAAGATTAAAGAGCAGAGGATGAAACTATTAATGTTGCCTATGTTATTATGTCTAAGCCACTTTACAGTCGCTTCTACAAGAACTCACTAATGGAAAGTATAATTCAGCTTCATTCTTAACAGTTTTTTACTGAACTTCATCTAATGCAGGCTACATTTGAAGACTGTCCTCAGAGGCATCTACAAAGAACTTTCTGTTTGTGTCAGTATTAGCAGCTGTGGCATTATGGGTAGGCCTTGAGGACCCAGGCCTGAAGTGCAAAATTAAATATATCATAAAATAAAATTATAAAAAAAAAAGAATATTAAAAATAATTATAATACTGAAAAACAAATAAGAAATTGAAACTATGTACAAACAACAATAGAAAAACTAGAAAATAAAAAAAGGAAAGATAGAAAAGGTAAAAAATAAAATAAGATAAAATAATAAAAGTGGGCTGTAATTAGAATAAATAAAAACCCTTAAAGGTAATCAGGTAAATGCTTGACTAAAATGGTAGGTTTTGAGTTTGATTTTTTAAAAAATAAAACAAAGGCATTTTAATAGTATTAAAAGAGTGCCTTGGAGTCTCTTCTTTTTGTTTCAAGGACTTTTTAAATCCCTTTCCAAAGAATAAAATAGAAGAATAGAATAAGCCTTTACTCGTCCCACGCAAGGAAATTTACGGTGTAACAGCAGCGAAGTGGACAGCATTAACAGAATAAAAAATATACTTGAGTATAAAAAATAGCAGCATGTACATTAACTATATAAGACATTGAATACAAAAAAATATAAAATATAAAAATAAACAAAGGGCTTGGAAAACTAAAAGCAAATCCTATAAAGATTATCTACACATTTACTGAGTAATTGCACATGGGATAAGTGATTGTACATGGGTGTACTTCCACACTGTAATTGCACTTTGTTAGAGGATTAAGGATTGCACATTTATTACCTCCGCCAAGGAGGTTATGTTTTCGGGAGAGTTTGTTTGTCTGTCTGTCTGTGAACAAAATAACTCAAAAAGTTATGGATGGATTTTGATGAAATTTTTTAGGAAATGTTCAGCATGGGAAAAGGAAGAAGTGATTCAATTTTGGTGTTGATCTGGATCACTGTCTGGATCCGCCATGATGAAAAATGTGATTTTTGTGAATAACTACTGAAATTAAAAAAGATATCATTATGAATCCAATTGTGAATGGAATGTTTTCATGGTCGAGGAATCTAAATATTTACATGAAATAAAGGTAGAACTAATATTTATGGTGAAAATCACAATATGGGAGAGGACTGTGGTGCTGGCAGAGGTCTGCGCTCTCCGAGTGCTTTTCTAGTTGCACATTAATTGCACATAGTAAAGAGCACCTCAAACAAACTCTGTCGAGTCCAGGTAGCACTCCTTTTCTCTTGTGTCTTCTCAGGTCAATCCTTAAACTGTCTTTTTCTCTTGTATTACCAGACCATACGTTGAGTTGATGAACTTCCTGTTGAACTGTGGAGACGAAGTTCGCTCATGGGTGGGTCACCGGCTGCGCAGACAGTGCGAGCAACACTGGGGGGCGCTGTGCAGCAGCTTCAGCAGCACCTGCTCGCTCAGCCAGTCAGACGCACCCTATCACACAACAAGCAGCCCCCCGCCGACCACTTTGCCCTGGTCTGTGAGCACCCGAGGACCCCTGCAGGAGCCGACCCCAGGGCCTGAACACAAGGACAAGAGCGGGAGTGAAGCTGATCTCAGCGTGTCAGAGAAATCAGAAGTCAGTGCATCATAAACAGGCAGCACAGTCACCCAGGGGTGCAGACAGGGTATGAGAAAGTTCATGCACTTAGTTAGATTAGAGGTGAAATGTGTCAAGTTGAGGCAGCAGATTAAGTAAAAGCAGTAGGTTATAACTTATTTAATCTATCATTTTTATGCTATTTTGATAGGAAACCAGTTATCTACCTCACTCAAACATCATAGCAAGCCTGTATGTTACAGCAGAGGGCATGGACACACAAATAAACACTACAGGGAATCACAAGTGCAGCTCAAAGTCAGTAGTCTACCTATTTAAGTGTTTTTGTATTTATAGTGTTATAAAGGTGTATTTTCAAGTTGATCACATCATAATGACTTATTAAAAAAATATCTTAAGTTTTTTTTTTTAATGAATGTGAAATAAGTGTGTAAATGTACTGATTCAATCAAAATAAACTATAAGATGTGATGTAACACAGAGAGGCGTGAGTTCATGATACAGGCCGGGGACTCTGCCACCTACTGGTGTATCTATGGAAATAAACAGACAGCCTTTTTCTTCATTTTAAAAATACTTTCTTTTATTCAATAAGACATTTATTCAAAACTGTCACAGTGACCTGCTCAACATCCCTGATTTTACAAAGTTATTAGTCAGACATTGAGATTATAGCAAAGGCATGAGATAACTCCTCCTGAATTACACACAGACCAACAGTACAGGCCAAAAGTTTGGACACACCTTCTCATTCAATATGTTTTCATTATTTTTATCACTATTTATGGTTTTCTCTTCTCAGGTGAGCCTTTCCAGGGTTAATTAATGGAGTTTCTTGCCTTTTTAATGGGGTTGGACCGTCATTTGTGTTGTTCAGAAGTCAGGCTGATGCACAGCCCACAGCCCCATTAGACAACTGTTAGAATTAATATTATGGCAAGAACCAACCAGCTAAGTTAAGAGAAACGAGTGGCCATCATTACTTCAGTGAGAATCTATAATGTAATTAGTGATAAAAATAAAGAAAACACGTTGAATGAGAAGGTGTGTCCAAACCTTTGGCCTGTACTGTATGTTGAAGTAGCCCTGAGCAGACCAGCATGTATACTTCTCTGTAACACACACATTATAGCTCGACATCATTGTAAACAGGATGAGGGTGACTGCATACTGCAGCTTTGACCCTGGTTAGTAACGGAGACAAGATGGTGCACTGATCCTCTGAGTGCCTCTTCAATTCAGTCACTTTACATAGCAGCAGGTATAGTATGCATTCAAAGTCCAACTTCTGTGCTGTTAATTTTATTATTTGTGAAAATAATGGCCCTTTTCCACTAGCACGCCTTGGCCCTACTCCATTTGCAGCGTGTTTCCACTAGCCTGGTACCTCCTAAAATAAGCTAGTTTTAGTACCTACTCCGCTCTGGTTCTAAGCGAGCTGAGTCCATACTAAAAGATGACGTCACCGACTGCCGGCTACTGATTGGTCAGACAATGTCATCATCGATGAGTCATGAGCGCGACGACCTAGCATGCTAGCGGTAGCGACCGTTAGCTTACCCTCATACGTCTTTTCTATGCAGCTGGATTGCTCTCGTCCTCGGCTTCATTCTGTTGTATAGCTTCCAAAACTCTCCTGTGCTTCTCAAGGGGTATTTCTTCTTACCACCTGCAGCCTTCTTCTGCTTTCCTGTGTTACTCGGTTTGTGACAAAAAGCCAAAGATTGTTGTGTCACGCTCAAAATGACGTCACCGCAGAGCTGGGGCAGGCAACTGGGGCTAATGGAGAAGCAGCACAAGGCGAGTAGAGTAGAGCCGGGTAGAGTCGAGTAGAGTAGGGCTAATGAAAAAGGGCCAATTGTCACCACATAGAAACTCAAAGACCCTTCTCTGTACTGGGTTTGCCAGCCCTAACCACAGGGTGTCAGGGTTCATCAGTCATTTTCGGCAACTGCTGTCACAGTTAACAGTAAAGGGGGCGAAGTCCCAATGCTGCAGGCTTTGTTGTCTTGTGCATAGAAGTACTTAAAAAACCCTTAAAACACATTTAAGGGCAGTAAGATCCGACAAGCATGATAAGACATATTAAAAGCAGATTAGAGTGTATGACACATCTCATTTTCTCTCTTTTTGCAAGACATGACCTAGAAGTTCGAGAAAGTTCATTATGTCTACGAGGATAATATGCTTATACTTTCTTTCTTAACAGGCTAGGTGGAAGAGCCCTGAAACATGTAAAAGTATGAGTTAAAACCTTGCTTGTCCGTTAAAAAAGAAAATATGAGCATAAAACATGCATTACGTTGATGTCCCACAAGAGGAAAGCTAACATAAGCCCGCATGAGATGCTTTACAAATTGACCATTTATTGGCTCCAAATTGGTTCATTGTTCATCCAATCAAAACCTGAGATTCTCTTATTAAAGCAAGCTGTCATCATGTTTCAGGTAAGTTCTGTGTTGGCAGTAAATGTTAAAGAATTGTGGTGAAACATTAAGTCATTGAAACTTATCTACACTCAAAAGTAAGAGAAAAAAAGTCAAACTAACAATATTTAGTGTTTTAGGAATATAATGCAGAAGAATTTTTATGTGAACAACTGTTAGTTTACATCACTAGGACCATTCACCAGTAATATTTTATGTACTTACACAGATTTATAAAGGTTTTGAATTTCATCACACACTTTCCTGTAGGTTTGTCTTTATTACTCAGGCCAGATTTTTTTTAAATCTAATGAATTAAAAATAAATGAAAGTTAGCCAAAAGGAAAGTGTGTTTCATATGGGAGGAGGCCAACAACAGATTCTGTCTAACCCAGTGACAGCTACTAAGAAGAGTGAGGCTTGACAAAGAGTCAGATGTCAATGCAGGTTTGAGGTTAACCAAAGAGTCCTTACTGAGCCAAATGTAGTTTTGGTTTTAGAATTTCACCGAGGCGATGCTTTTCAAGAACAATATTAGTTAAAGGTGCTATGAGGAGAATCTTTTTCCGGTGACATAAAGACTCTGCTACCCATGAGCACACGCGGCGACTGTCCTAGAGACGTGACCCAAGCCAAAATGTGCGTTTGTTGTGATGCTAATGAATGCAGCTCGGACCTTCCTCAGAACTCTGCATTGCTTTACAACTTCTTTTTTCAACAACTTACAGGATGCAAAGCAACGAGGTAATTATCTCTTTCTAGTTACGTAGCGGTAGTTTTTGATGTGTGACAACAAGCAATTTTTGGAAAACTTAGTATCGAAGTTTTGTAGCCAGTTATATATCACTACTTACAGCCTGGTGCTCTAAGACGAATAATATAAATTTGCTCTAATTTTAATTGTCTTGTTCCTGAAGTTGAGTATCCAGGCCAGTCCAGCCCTGTCCGACCTGACCGCGAAGCTAAGGAATAGCATTTATAGATAACCTATTTTGATGCTATAAAACTCATCTTAAAGTGTGTATTTCAATCAGGCATATATCTAAAAGTGAGACTTTTTGTAATTACTTAGAAACTCCTCATAGCATCAAGTAAATTTTAAGTTAGTCAAACAATAGGGTGTATTCAACTGTCACAAGTAATCAAAAATGGGCGGGGCTTAAAGTGGGTCAGCTGCAGAGAAACGTCAGATTTCTGAAAGAACACGTGTTGAATAGTGTGACTTGGTTTGTTTGAACCATGCTGATTCCTTTAACTTGAATTTGTGCATAAAACCTCAAAACAAAACAGTATTTGTTGTCTTTTTTGATGTTGTCTTAAGCTTAGTCTTACAAAACCCATTTTAAGAGCTAACATATGATTGAAACTAGAAAGACTAACCTGCCTGTTCGGCTTCTGATTCCCCCTCATAATCAACACCTCCTCACTTTTTTTCCAAAACTCCATTTGGAAACTCTCTGGATAGTTCTAGATCATAAAGCATTTTTCCTGAAGCAGCTAAATAAAAGGAAAGAGGCGTTTTTTGAGGATGTAGAGGACAGTAGCGAGGAAGAGAGCCAGAGCCAGGAAGATGAGCAGTTTGTCCGTCAGCTCCCGCCGGTTGTACTTGAGGATCAGCTTCCTCCCCAGGTGGATTGTTCCTGTCATGTTTTTGAACTCCTCGTTGGTTTCCTGCACCGTCGTGGAGGATGTGACTACAGTGAGGAAAGGGGAAAATGGAGTAGAGACTGGTTAGAAAATACAAGCAAGAAAAGCTTTCCCAGGGGGAACTTTTACACACAAACTAAAAAAGAAAGGAATCTGCGTTTACCCAGCGTGCCGATGGTGTCCTCGCTCTGCTTCACCTGCTCAGACATCATCCTGCTGATGGACATCAGACTCTCTGTGATGTTGCTACTTGTTTCTACGAGGCTTTCTTTGGTTGCTTTCCTGAGGGGAACGTACACAGACGATGAACATGAGGTGATTAATATTTTAGGATGTTTTGTGACACCATAACAGACTGATGAATGACCTGAGGTCACAAAGTTCTGCCATCATTTAAAGTTGAACAATCTAGTGTTTCAATTTTAGTTACAATTTTTTCTCTTACAATCATGAAAACAAGATGATCCCGATTTAAAAATTACTTTGCCACAAGACCTGTTGCACTTGTTTGGCTTTTTTTTAACCATTAGATATTAGTTTAAGGCAGGGAGCATCAACCACATTTGTATAAAGGCCAGCTTTTTTCTTGGTATATGCTATAAGGGCCAGAAAACAGTGATGATATTTACAAAACAATTTTGGCCAACTTACAATATTTTTTGTTATCAGCCCCATTCACCAGTCCTGAAGCACAAACATGGGGTCTCAAATAGATTTGGGTATTTAGAGACAAAATCTATCATCAAGACAACACATTTTCTCATTTTCCTAGCACGCAAGACTATAAGAACCAAAAAGAAAGACAGAGAAGAAAAGAAAATTAAAGGTTGGTCTGAAAAAAGTCCAAATTCAGAGGTTAAATTTAGAACTATAAAAGTACTCTAAATCCTGACCAGAGGCAAAGACTGCAAATTAGCTGAAGCTACACGTCTTATATACATTACCATTTTCCCATTTTCTTTGGCAATGTTGTATGTATCATCCCTGTTAAATAAACATTAAATAAACATTAAATAAATAAAAAAGTGTAGAAAATGTCTGAGAATTAAGTCACACTTAATTTGAGAATTAAACATCTAATTTACGAATTCAGACTTTTTCTTAAGATTCTGATTTATTTCAGTCAAAAATAAGTTTGATCCTCAAATGGATAATCATAATAATCAGGGGGCCAAATGGAAAGCTTTAAAGGGCCTGACGTGGCCCCCGGGCTGCCAGTTGGTGATCATTGGTTTAAGGTACAGGTGTCAAACTTATCCAGTAAAGGGCCACTGTGGGTGCAGGTTTTCATTCCAACCAAGCAAGAACAAACTTAATCCAACAAATAAACTGTGTAAAGACAGTCCAGTTGATTGAGTAATTTGCATCAGGTGTGTTCTTGCTCGGCTGGAACGAAAACCAGCAGCCACAGTGGCCCTTTACTGGATCGGTTTGACACCACTGGTATACTTCTCATTTTCCCCATGTATTCCATGTTTTTTACTTAAAAAATTATTATGTGTTGAAGTACAACAAAGCCAGTGATGCATATGTTGTAAAATCGGTTTAAAAACACCATTACAGGGGTTGGTTTGGTGGAGGGGTGAGCAACCAGGCACGTCCAATTAGGGCTTCTGTCGGGTCGAATCCCATGTGGGGCACATTTTCAGAATGTCCTTCCTTTGAGTTTTCAATATGAAATGCTCTCTGTCTGCTATCATGTAATTGGGCACAAAGGTGTTGGTTTATGACACAAAATCAATCACGCCCAGCACCACAGCACAGCTGTAAGCCACAGATATGAAATAGTAATGGTAGCCTGTATGATGACAGGGAAGACAGTTTAGTATCTGGGTCTGTTTGTGCAGCTACTGACTGCTAGCATTAGCATACTGAATAAAACCTTGGTCCTGCCACTTTAACTGGTGAGATTTTTGTGTTGTTGTTTCATCAGTAGCCTCTCTTAAATTAATACTGGCAAAGTTTTGGAAAGTTTTCTCTCTGTCATATATTGAGCTCATTTGACTTGGCTTCTGAGGGTGAGAAATGTAAAACACTTGAAATATTATTTACTAATACGTAAATCCAAGTATCAAAAAGAGGTAAACTGTCATTGCTATGACCACAGAAGCACTTTCGACTCACCTCTGTCTGATGTTTACATTTTCCCGTCCATGCAGCAGCTCGTCCTTTTCCATGTTGTCTATGGCTAGTTTACAAGCTAGGTTAGCTTTCCTCCATGCTGTCTGGTTGCTAGAGTACAAAAAAGAAGATACCTTAGAAACCCACATGAAGAGTTTTAGTATCTGTGTAAGTGTCTGAATTTATTAAGTCCTGCGTCAGTGCATAGATACAGTATGTGTGTTAAGAATCTTCCCCTTTGATTAACGATCCTTACTTGCATTGAGAGTCTTCTTAGCCCCAGCCTCATATGCAGGGACCCCCCCTCATAACTCCATGCTACCCCTGATGTCATCTTCTGTTATTATTTTGAATGAGACCAAAGACAGCTTAATTTACAGACTGGGGATTTAAACTAACCCTCAACCAATGTTCAAAGCACTTAAAGAGACCAAACACTGGCCATAAGATGGGGGAAAAAGGCAGTGATTGAAGGACTAAATTAGTATTCTGTATCATGTCTGTCTGTCTGTTTATCCACACACCTCAACATTTGCCTTCGCTGACTCTCCGTCTCCGCCTGGATAGCCAGTCTGTCCGTCTCTCTGTCTTGCTCTCTGGCTATCTGCTCCAGATCCTGACAAACACACACATCAAACTAAATGGTTAAGGCTCTGAATGGAGAAATAAGTCCAGCACAGCAATGCTGCGATGTGAGGCCTGACCTGGATTCTGAGTCGCAGTTTGCTGAACTTGTCTTTGACCTGAGAGTTGAGCTCCACGAGAGCTGAGTGAGGTCCAGGGCAATCCCTGATGTCCTGCAGGTAACACACACAAACACACACATAACAGTGGAGGCTTATGTACTCAAGTCTAGGGGTGGGCGATATGGCAAAAATATCAAATCACGATTTTTTTAAATACAAAATCACGATCAGGATTTTATCACAATTCTTTGATTTTTCTAGACTAATTTGCATGTTTGACCATTTTTTCCATATGTTTAACATATAAAACATGTAAAACCCTAAAAGAAAAAAATATGACAATTTAAGCACAAGAAACTTTCTGAACGGTTTAAATTTATATAGTGCAGTTTTTATAGAAATGTGCAATAAATGTAAACATAAAAGGTAATGAACATCAATAAAGTGCACTTTTGTAACATAAAAACTAAACACACCAAATAGCTTATTAAAGGGGTGAAATATAAATGCAAACTTAAGCAACGGCTTATCTCTTAAAGTGCAACAATTTAGAACAAATGTTTTCTAACTGCAATGTCTATAACCTGAGTGAATAATACAGCTGCTTTAGAACAGATTTTTGTTCAGACATCTTCAAGCTTTTATCTCCTTTTCTCTTTCCACCATGGCTTCATGTTACATAACCAAACAGGAGATCCCATCATGCACTGCACGTAATGTGCTACGATAAGTTAGTCGGGTGCGCGTCAAAGTCTCTGCGCCCACACAGATGATCTGACGATCTTTCTGCTTTATGAGATCATCCCCATGTTATAATCCTTAACGATTTAATATCGTCATATCGCACACCCCTACTCAAGACTATTCAATGTTGATCAAATTCTACCAGAAGGATTGTCTAAACACAAGAAAAGAAAATTACTTTTTTGTTACAGCTTAACTCCAGATTAGGGATGGGAATTGATAAGACTTTATCAATAACGATCCTGCTAATCGATCCAGTTCTTTAACGATTCCCTTATTGATTCCTGCAGATTTTCCATGTGGTCAAATGTTAGTCTGTAGATTTTCAGTGTCAACAATGTCAAACACACGTCACAGCATTGATAGCTGCTTCTGCAAGCTGCTGGTGTTTCCACTCACTTAAGGTTGTGCAGTAGGCGCCTTTAGTAAAAAAAATTAAGCCACAATTCTCTCGTTCTGAACCCTGTCAGTGGGAGGAACTGAAATTTGTAGTTATTACTATTATTTGTCTGAGCTTGCTGTTACTTTTGTTGCTAAATATATTGATGGCTATGACCTCAAGAGGCTTCAGGGTGAATTTAAGTAAGACATTTTTAAAATGAAAAAGGGGTGGGACTACATAAGTTTGTTACTTCTTCCTACACCCTTCTCTAACTGAATCTGTTATATTTTCTTGCAAAGATTAATGACAGTAGAAAAAATGCTGTAATTGCAATTTGCCTTTGCTTACCTTTTATATTTTATTTTTGTTGGATTTGTGTAGAGATATACATAAGTACGTTTTCCATTTTAAAGTTTGAAATAAACATTCATCCATTCATTCGCAAAAAGACCCATGATATCAATTCTTTGATGGAGCTGTTGACGATTCTCAACTAGAATTAGTTTTCGATTTCCTTCCATTTTCCAGATACTCCTGATGAATTCACTTTAATATGAGAGCTAAATAATTAAGCAGCTCAACATGAATAAGGTTAAATAGTCTGTGGGGTCTTAACAAGATTAATGAATGAAACCTGAGCATTAAAATCCTAAACCACATATGAATATGAAACAATTACTCTGAACATATCACTGTAATACACCAGCATAGTCTCATATGATTCTGTGGAAACAATATCAAGTCACCAAATCTTTTGAGTGCAAAATGTCAATTTCAGAAAGTTTGAAGATCTTTTTCTGCAATAATAAATAAATGTGCCACAGCAGAGACAGGCTAATTACATCATTGCCATCAAAACAACACTCAGTTTACAGATTTATTTTACTTGATGTTTTCATAAAATAACCTCCTTAACAACACTGAAACTTACTGTGTTTGGGTATAACCTTGTAAATATTGTTTTACACCATTTTTGATCATAATCTAATTACACAAAATACTCTCTTGATTTCTATGCATATATCTACACTCTCAATCTCAACTGAATTGAACAATCAATGTTTTAAAAGCCTTCCCTCCCCATTTTATTTGTACTTGCACTTCCTGGTTTGTATATTTAAGGCAAAGGGTTAATAAAATTAGAATTACAGAATGTGTCAAGAGATTTTTGCCCAAAATGGACTGGAGCCTCTTAGAGGTGTGGAAAAATATCGGTATCGCAATATATTGTGATATTTTGACTCCTGATATAATATCGATATCTCAAATCTTAGTATCGATATTTTTATAAAAATAAAAACTCATATTTTATCAGAGTTGGAAATAAAATACAACTTATAAATATGTATGCACAGTTTTCTTTTTCATGCACTATTCAGTTCAGACAGTGACAAGAGAAATATGTGACTTTTTTTTTACTTACTGTTGTGCCGTCAGTAACTCAAAGCTCTTTGTTCCTCATGTGTTCAGTTACAGTTTGAGCTGCTCTACAGGTTTGGATGATTTCAACACTTCGTTAAAGGGAAAACAAGAATAATTTCTTTCCAACATTAGTTTAACCGACTTGATGCACTCTGTGTTAAGTGTATGTATGTAACGCTGCATTTGACATATTTCAATAACAATAAAATGGAAAAGTTACATATTGACTGTCTCTAGGTTTTTCCTAGTTTAATGTAGAATATCGCAATATATCACAATTTTGTGATATCGTGATATATCGTGATATTATATCGTGACTAGAGCTGCAACTATCGAGTATTTTTGGAATCGAGTACTCTGTCGATTATTTCTTCGAGTACTCGAGTACTCTAACAAAATATACTTTTTTGTTTTTAAACAAATAAATCAATTGTATCCAATGCAACATGTTAGGGCTTTCAAAATGAGCAACCAAATGCCGTTTATTCCTCAGAAAAGGGTTTTTATTTTAACAACTTTCAAAGTTTAAACCAGTACTGGCTTAAAACAAAGCCAATACAATACTGATTTACAAAGCAGTAATATAATTCTGCAAAATTATATTTGTGAAGTGTGTTCTGGAGGACATTGTGTAGTTTGGATTGAAATCCTTGATCATGTTCTTAAATCCTGTGTCCTCCACCATGGAAAGAGGACGCATGTCTGTGATGAGCATATTTAAAATGCTGTAATAGTAATAGTTGCAGCCCTAACGACGTGCTATCATGCTAAGCTACGTGCTAAGCTAACTCCATTTGACATCAGACACACTGCACTGTGTTTTCTTTTCGTCCCTTCTTGTAGTGACCACACACTTGGGACACTCTCTGCCGTTTCTTCTGCGGACTCTCTCCTTTCTGTCCCTCTCTTTTCTCTTCCTTCATGATAGCACAAGCCGCACAGCAGCAGAGGTAGCAGGCGCGCTGTGCCACAGAAATGACCGTCCGTGTCAAACACCATGCACTGTATAGTAGTCCAGATATATATTTATATCAAATTTACGTATCGAATCGTGAGGCTCTTGCCAATACACACCCCTAGAGCCTATACAGCGCTTTGAGAGTCCAATAACAGCTAAATTTATAGAATCTGTTCATTAAAAAAAGTTGAAATAGCAGATGTAACTGCAGTTGGTCCATTCATTTTTTTAAGGTATGCACTCTCAACAAGGAATTATATTTGAGGGAGTAGATTAATACTGGTTCTGAAATTAATGGATTAGCTCAATAACTCTGAAAACCATGAGATCATACGATTGAGAATACAACCTCTGGATTTACAGCTCGTTTTAATGTTCTAACCTACATTAATATTCAATCTTTGAGATTAAAAATTAAAAATCTTTATTTTGGATGCGTGACTAAAAAGTCATCCACCTTTATCCAACCTGAAGCCTCACAAATACAGCACAAAGGTTTTGTTTTTATACTCCTACTGCTTCATAAACTATTTTTGTTTGGATACATCTAACTGATTATTAGTTATGAGGTTGTAGGGCTGAACGATTTTAGGAAAAGATTGAATTGCGATTTTTCTGGCAGATATTGCGATTTCAATTCGATTCACGATTTTCTTCAAATCAAGCTTTGGGATATTCACATGTAGGGCTGAACAATTTTAGGAAAAGATCTAATTTTGATTTTTCTGGCAGATATTGCAATTCACGATTTTTTTTTTTCAAATCAAACTTCAGAGCAAAATTATTCACCTTCAATAGTGATGATAAATAATCTGTTTTCATTAACTTCTACTCCTAAACAGAGGCTTTGTGTTGTTGACCTGCTTACCAGCACTTTGAACATATAGATTTTCTACAAATTTGTAAAACAGTATGTGTACAATACTTGACACAACAGATCCTGAGTCAGTCAGGAGTCCTGCCAAAAAATTACAGCTTTGGCGATCACAAAATTGCATTGTCTAAAATTGCGATTTCGATCTGAAAACGATAAATTGTTCAGCCCTATGCTGTTGTGTCATTTAACAAAGTCGATGAGGAAAGGAAAAGGCTGTTCTGCACTTTGGAGTCGGTCCCTAACTACAGACATTCATCTAACTGTGCAGGTCATCACTGTGAGGTGTTGACAACAACACAGGTCTAAAATCAATCAATCAATCAAAAATATCCTCAAACCAGACCGGCAACATCAAACTTTAGAAGAACATTTTTATACAGGAGAAACATTTTACTCATATAAAGTTGATAACTGCATTGGAAATGCTAGTAAAACCAGCACTCAACAAATTATTGGAACAAATAAAAAGGACCTTATATCCGTGCGCCTCTTCTTTTTACGTATAAGTTAGCTATCGTTAGCTTTGCTTCGAGCTGTTTGGAGCCTCCATGGACATTTCTCAGAAATAAAAAGAGTCCAAGAACTTTATAAAAACAACATATAGGAGAACAACGTGTATAATATATTACCTGAATGAGAGCTTTGATTTCCAGGTCAAATTTGATTATTTCTTGTCCACAAATTCGGACGTGGACATCAGGAGATGACGCCATGTTTGTTTTTGTACGGCAAGCGGGAGGGTCAAAAGACATCACGCTGCATAAAGCGAAGCAAGAAATGTTTCTATTCTGTCTTTATGTTACCAGGAAGTTTCATTGTTCCATTGAAGTCTCTTGTAAAAATCTCTTTTACAAGAGAGATCTGACCAAGGCAGCAGCCAAAACAGTGATACATAACCAAAAAAAAAAACCAAAAAGACAAATCATTAACAGTAAACAACAAACATTTTAACAACAAGCTTACAAAATGTGCAGTGAACTTTCACGAAAAGCAGCTATGACCCTTTTAAATTTTCTTAGCAATATCACTGACTATGTCTTTAGCTGTTTTTAATGGTTGTTCAATGACCAAGGTGCTCTGCAGTCTTACTAACATTTGTAAGAGTTCGGGAAACTGTAAAGCAGCAGCAGAATGCAAGTGTTTGGATAAAAAAAACAGTGTGACATAAAATACAGAGAAACCATTACGCCAAAATAGCAGAAATTATAGTGATAGAAAAAGTCTACACTGATGTGTTGTGATAAAATAAAAAGCAGGATTCATTTATGGCTTTAAAGTATGAACACTCCAATGCATTTTATTATAAGCCTCGTTATGTAAATGGGCTGAAACAGTAAATGGGCTGAAACTTGTACATCGCTTTTCTAGTTTTAATGATAACTCAAAACTCTTTAACACATTTCTAAATATAAATATATGCACTGTTAGTTGTGATTAGAGCCCTCAGATGAATTACAATGAAAATAAAGTTTATTACAGTCTCTTGTAATGTTTCTTTTAATCTGTCTTTACTTGTTTTGTAACTTGTCCATCAGTGTTATCCTAACACATCCAGGGCTGCCCACAGAAATGTGTGGACCCCCTGAAATGCCCTGTAGGCGGGCCCCCACAGATCTTTAAATAATGTAAACACTTTCCAATTGGTATCTTGTGCATTCTTGAGCTTGGCTCCAAACATTGTTGGAAATGATATAAAAAATGCTCATGCACAGGTCCAAGCATGACTATAAACGCAATCATCGTCCATGTTCTAGATGCCATTTCAGGGTGTAAAACTGAAGCCCTCGTGATGCTTCACCTCCACTGTGAATGCAAGAAAGAGGGGAACAAACTGACCCCCTCTTTGCTCCATCTCCAGAGATAGCATTAGAAAACTGATACTGCAGAGGGGTCGGCATGTGGCCTTATAGCCTCATGGAATTACTGAATTAATGTCTCAAGGTGTGAATATGACGAAGCCTTGAACTTATGCTTAAAGTCCATATGATCAGGGCTATTGCTGACGTAAGGATTGAGTTTATTGGCCCACCCACAATAAAAACATTTAGGAATGTAGCATCATGCCATTTAAAGAACTACCTTTCATTTTTAGACAGATAACCCTTTTAACATGAATTCATTTTCTTCTTTGATGAGTAATAGTGAGTATTTAGGCTAGAAAAGCAACCAGAACAGAAAGGGTTTCCTCTTTTCCCCCTTATGGATAGCCTTAAACACATCCACATCCTTTCACAACCACTTTCATTCACTGACGCAGCAGTGATAGAAATTGGACATATTTGGAAATATAATTAAGCATTAAATTTAACAGACTGTGTGGTAACAAAACAAAGTTCAAAAAAAAGAAACCTACAAAAATACATCAGGAAAGGCCCATCCATCAAAAAAGTAACAACAAAATTATCAACAGTATCGAGCCAAAGAAATTTTGTACAATTAAAGCATAGACATATTTTTTTATTAAAAAAATAGAAGACATGTCATCTACTTTTGAGATCATTTATGTTCTGGATCTCTTCTGATCTGTGTGCTTATCCATGAACTGCAAAATGTACATAAAATACTCTTTGTGCAAAATAATTGATGCATTCAATTGTTGTATTTCTATTGAAATACTTGCATGATAACTGTAAATAAGACTAAGTACTCAAACATTTTATGATCTCAACTTCAAACAACAACTCCTAAAATCAAAAATGTGCCTATGTTTGAGAATTAAGAAGTAAAACAAAGACATGCTTTTAGTTTTCTTTTTTGAAAAATAGAAATTTCTACATGCACTAAAACACATGCATACGTGTCCTACAGCAACAAACAAAAAAAAACAAATAAACACACAAGTCAAGTAGGGGTGCTAATGGTTTTATTATTTTATATTAAAATCAATAAACATAATCAGACTAATGTGGTTACAAGCAGAGCTGAGGTACCAACTCCTGGCTGATACAACAGAGAGAGAATGATTTTTAAAAATAAGAAAACAAAGAAAAAGAGAGAGAGAGAGGCACAAATACACAACAGAGATTCAGGGCAGGTGTCCGCAGGATGTCGAGCAGCCAGAGACAAAAACTGTCAGAAGCTCTGAGACAGGACGAGTCCTTACAGTACGAACCAAAAAGAAAAAAACAGAAGCACAACATCTTTTAGATTTCCTTTCCTGTGCATAAAGCTACCCCTTGTGCCTCCATGAAAAGTAAAATACAATGAAAAACAAAAAAAAAAAGTTAGATAAAGAAAAGTAAAAACCCAGCACGACATTTATTACACAACATAAATATAACAACTGTCAAGATATTGTATTTGAACAGGCATATATGTGAACTACAAATATAGACGTAATTGCTAAAGAGAGGATCAAGTTAGTTTCAGCAGGATACTTTACGTTCTGCAGGTTTTATTTCTGTACGGAATTAGAATCACCAAGAGATCTATCATAGAGCACTTAGCAATGAAGAACAGCCTTCCTACTGAGACTGGGGAGAAGAAACACACAGGACTAACTACAGAGAGATCCCATGCTGTTGATCTAATCAAGAAGTTACCATACAAGACCAGAAGCATCAGGACAATGGCATGTAGCTGTGGAGCTCAGGATGACCCATACCTCACACATCCTCCACATTTTGGACTTGTATGGCTTTCCTATAAAATTATCTTGTTGTCATTTGTTTACCAAAATTAAAAATAAAACAAATAAAATGCTTTAAATACACTTTTGTTGAGCTTCTCTCGCCTCATGCATTTTGGCAAGTCTGGAGGAAGGTTATTGATTGCAGTTGTGGATGAGTGTGGAGATATGGAGAGAGGAGTTTGTTCAGCTGTTTAAGGGTGGGTTGTTGTTTGCCTTAGTAAGATCGTTCTCCTCAGAGGGAATTGAACCCCTTCCTCCTCATCGTCAATCATCACCGTAGGGAAGGGTGCGAGGTCTCTGCCCACCAGCCTTTATAAAGCAGCTCCTGGTTTATCTCAGGAGCTCCCTGACAAGACGACTGCAAACCAAAGCCCTTCTGATAGAGAAACCCAAAAATTAAAGGTACAAATCAATCATAGCACCCGTAAGGGGAAGGGGGGTATCTTACATGAAAACATATGATTGTTACACTTCCTTTTTGAAATAAACTCCAAACCAGAGCTCCAGGACTATGGAGCACCCGACCCTCGGTCAGAGTCTGGACAAATAGAGCTGGGTCGAACCAAAAACTGTCTTTGCTGATTCACTGAAACAAGCTGATAGGCTTCATGTACCACAATCACACAGCAACCAATTCACTCCAGTGTCACACTGCTGCATTACACGTTGTATGTTGCATAAGTGTATCTTCATTTACAATCATTTACTTAAATTAGTTCAGACCCAAGGTATCTGATTTTGGGAATGCTTGCATGTTCTCCAATATAAACATGAGAAAAAGTGAACTGTTTTCCAAAATCCTCGTCTGACCATAGCGTTATAAAACCTCTCTTCATCACTTTATAAAAGTCATTTTTAGAGATGATGTAAAATATTTCATTTATCATTTTTAGAGTTTTACAGACACTCCTGCATCATTTCCAAGAGATATTCACAATAAAAGTTGTTGTTTTTTTAGGCGAGGATGAAATTTTCTAATTATTCTGACTACTATCTTCATCTATTCTGCCCCAGTAACACATATACTGATAATTCCACATCAGAGGGCATCATTTCCAGTTCCTATGAACGGTAATCTCACGGGAATTCGTGCTCACGAGGGACATAGCAGTTTTTGTAGTTTTTGAGTTGTCTTTTCTTGTGCCAATTTGAATTATTAAAAATGTATAAAGATGTATTTAAATGTGGCAATTTAAGGGGTAGGTACAGAAAAGTGTGAAATGTTTAATTCATAAAGAAAATCCATGTTTGATGAAAAGTTATGTAATTGATTACGCCCAGGGGGAGGGGCTGCCTTGGCCTGCTGGACGAGTTGGGAACAGGGTACAGAGCAGGTAAAAGCTCCAAAGGACATAGAGTTGAGTTATCGAGGAGCTCTGTGGTTCATAGGGCTGAACCATATGAGAAAATAATCTATGTGCGATTTTTTTCCCCCCAATATTGCAATATACTCTGCAATTGTTTTAATGTTCCTCATCTTATGCATTCTAAACAAACATAAGCAGTAGATCTTTTTATAGTAAAACCAATATGACATTAAATTAATGATTTGAGAAAAAGTGGAGAAGTGAAAAACAGAAGTAAATTAGGTATAAAATTGCAAAAACTGGGTAAAAATGGTATGAAAGCGGAAAAAGGTTAATAAACAGGTGCAAAAAAGGTATGAAATTGCAAAAAAACGGGGGGAAATTGGCAAAAAAATCCAAAAGTGGCTTAGGAAAATTGATTATGGCAGCAAAATTGGGAATTAAATTTGAAATTAAATTTAAAAAAACATGTAAAAATTTTCTAACAGTGGCCAAAGAAAAATGAATGGGGGCAAAATAGGCATAAAGTTGTAAAAACTGGGCCAAAAAAATGGTAAATATGGTCCAAAAGTGGGAAAAAAAGTGTATGAATAGAGGCAAGAAATAGGCATGAAACTGCAAAAAAATACATCACAATGCCAAAATGTTCAACACATTTTGGGCTAAAAATATTGAACCTTCTGCAATTTGAAGATCGCAACAACAAGCCGTTTTGCGATTTAATCTAATTTGCAATAAATTGTTCAGCCCTAGTGGTTCATGTACCTGATTTTTCTCTTGTTCTGTAAATATAGTACATACATTTTTCCCACGTCATTTTTTTGTTTGTTTGAGTTTTTGCACTGCCAAATGGGAGGCTGGTATAAATAAATAACACCAAACGCATTCTTCTGACTATGCCTGTGTTTTTGGAAACATTTGGGGTGTTTTAAAGAAGGACCTCAAGTGTTACTTTTAATATGACACCAAAATAATTCGAATAGACCTTGTGGTTGCAGAGACACACTCTTTTCTTTACAAGTGTGTCCTTTTCGAGCAGCAGGCTTAAAAAGGGGCTGTAGAGGTTAATATGCCACTGAAAAGACAGGGAAAAGTTGCATTCTAGAGAAAGTTCTGGCTATGTATCCTTTCCAAAAAAACAATTGACAACTCTAGCAAATGTCATTATAAAGTAAACATCCAGAACATTGGAAGTAAAACCTGAGAAGCTTTTCATTTAGTCAGGAGAGAACTTCTTAGTTGACACAATGTTTGCAGAAAGTTTACTTCCTAACTAACATAATGCTTGGATATTCACTTCTTTTTAATATACTGGGAGTAAAGAGTTAACTTTCTATAAGACTTAAAGCTAGGAATTTACTTCTTAGCTAACATAATACGAGGATTTAACAACTTCGACATTGTCATAAAGCTAAGTAATGTCTCCTTAGACTTTTAACAGACTTAATGGGTTACATTTATAAGACTTTCAACCTGTAATGCAGCAGGACAATATTTCATTATTACTCAAGCTTTCAACAGGAGTGTAAAACAGGAGGACGTTGGCTGCAGTGTAAACTGTTGACATGCAGCCCAGTCTAACCATTTAAATCCCTTCACTAACACAACGGTTCACAGAGATAAGTCAAAGACACAAAAAACTGAAGGTCTGGAACATTTTTTCCTCCAGCAAAATAAATATAAATATATAAATAAATAACATGATAATAAAATAACCCTGTCATTAAGGCTGGTTTTAAGTGGAAAAATGAAAAATGTGTCAGTCTGAGCTTAGGGGTGGTTGCCAAAGGTGAATTTTAGTTTTCATATTTTATCATTTAGAAGAAGCCATTAGTTACATAGTTTCAATTAACCTTTACAAAATGAAAAAGCTGCATCAAAGGTCGTGTCTGAAATAAATCCATCAGCTAATAAGTGAATAGTTTTCATATCTGTCCTACAAGTTATATTTTTTATCAGTGTAAATGCAGGTTTTTCTGTTATTTTATCATAAGTCATTATTATTAATGTTGTGATTCAGTAACACAGTCATAAACTTTTTAAGTCCTGCATCAATACAACAGAAGTTCTTGAAAAGTTGGGAAGCTTTAATTTAAAAATTTCTTTTTGTACAACGAAGCAATCAAAGCATCTGTCTCATTGGATTAGTTTTCTGTCATAATAATTATGATTATTACTGTCATGACTTACGGTTAGTGACATTACTTATTTTGCATTTACATTATAGTACATTTTTTGATTTGTTGCTGTTTCTTTTATTTAAAGACATAAATTAATACACACATAAGCTTGAGGTAAAAATGCATCTGTCATTTGATTATCAAACAGTACAGATTAACATTCTAACTTATTAATTAATGCTCTATTTTTTAATAATAGTGGCTGATCCACTAGATGGTATAGTTAACTTAATTTTAAGGGTGCAATGGCAGGGTGAGATTTAAATCCAACACAATTTAACAATAAGTAATTTATATGGTGAATAAAACCATTCATGGAGGAAAATCTCCAGTCTCATTCTGGCTTTGACTCATCAGTGTAAACTCTACACAAGCCTTTGACTCCTGGTGAAGCCTGCACCAGTGGAAAGGCTTAAAAATCAAAATCCAATCATTCTCTCCGACTTCTGCTTTAATTTAAAAGTTCAAAACACATAAATATCAAAGAAATCGAATGAACCAGGGAAAAGGCAAAAATATAAATTTAAGAGAAAAGATTTACACAACGAATACAGGACACAGTTAAAGCATAAATATTAGACTTTTCAAAATATAGTTTAAACATACAAGCTGGACAGCGGCCTTATAAAGACACAATATTCATGATCATCCTGTATCCTGACAACAAGAGGCGTCATCTGTGTGTCAAACTTATAAAAGAAAGAAAAGAGGAAAACGCCACAAGGCTCACTTCTGTCTAAATAATCCTGCTGAGGAAGACTAGTCTACATTCATCAGCAAAGCAGCAGCAGAGTTATACCTCGCCATGTCAGCATACAGCAGTGCAGCAATCAGGAACACGACACTGACCTGGGTCATCAACACAAGAACAATATGGCTAAAACAGCGAGTGAGCACAGCCATGTTAGCACCACGGTTTACCTCCATGCTCAGTTTGTCGCTTCATTCGCAGCCTGCGACTAAGTGCCAACACTGGCTTCAAGGAGGGTCTGGCACTTTGAAACAGCAAAGTCAAGAAATGGAAAAGAGTTTTTTTTGTTTGTTTTTCTTTCACTGAACGCTCTCAAGAGGCAGCATCACAGCGCTCCGAACTTAAACCAAAGCAGGAGAAACTAAAGGAGAAAGCATCGTCATTTTTCAGGAAAAAAAAAAAAAAGCTGGGCCCAAGTCTGCCTCAGACACAGTGGAAGTTTGCTCCTCTTTACGTGGTGATAGCAGCAATAGCAGCCAAAACAGAAAACACAACAACGTGGCATAGTGGGCAGAGAAAAAAGCTCAAATCAGAACAAGGTTTCCCAAAACAACACTAGATTAGTTCACTTGTTCTTTGAGAGGGAGCTCTTTTCTATTAATGCCAACAGAACTGCCTGATTACAAAAATATTGTTTGGGGTTCAACAAAGTTTTATTTTTCTTTGTACTTCAAGTTTTGGGAAACCCCGCCCCGTGTTTCTGCAGGGAAACCCCCTCCAGACTGACGGGAGGTGCAGATTTGTGTTCTCACATATTTGATTAAGGCACCTGGTTCAGCAGGCATCATATTCAAAGTACTTTTTTTCTTGTTTATGTAAAAACCAAGTGCATGGTGACTAACACTGTTGGGCTTTTGACTGTTGTAGAAAATAAGGTGTGGAGAAACAGAAGAGGTTGGTGGATACATTATACTGTATTTGTGGCGTTGACACACTAAACCAAATCTAAAGTCTCATTGTGCTCATTCATTAGCAGCAAGAATGAAATCATTCAACAGAGTACAGTGAGTTCACGTCCTGACAAAAGAGACACTAAGTTATTTCCAAACATGCAAAAAAAGATCTCCAGACGTCAGTTGTTTTTCTCAGTGCTCTGCAGGGAGTCGGCATGCAGTGTCCTCACTGTACTTTTATCACAGAGTACAATTCTGAGGTGTCACGTTGACACACAGGAAAATGTAGAGTAGTAAGCGTACAGCCTCTGAAGGCGAGGCGTTCGACAAGCAACGAGGACGGCCCACGTGGTTTCAAACAAGACAGGAAACAACTGAAATGCTATGAACGAGTCTGAAAGGCAGACTCATGAGGGTCTGACGTCACGGCCAAAAAGAGGTTTTTATAACAGTCCAATTCATCTAAATGATTCAAAGGATTGCTTCATAAATGCATCTGTAAGTTTCCAGTTACCTGTTAAGGTGGACTTATATTTATTATTATTTTACATTACATTTAAACTTTTTTAACCCTCTTACTGTTTTATTTCTACATTTCAGTTCAGATTATTTATTTGGAATTTCTTTTTTTGCTAAATGCTTTTATTAAACTGAATATATTCTGCCAAATATTGCAAAAAAAAAGCCAAATTTGTGAAGTGAGCTAAATAGCAAGGCCGAATAGTACTGTGTGATGCAATGACGAAATCAAATTTGTCATTGCGTGTGACTGTGGCTGAGCAGACTTCTGTCAAAAGAATAACAATTTATTTGTTGTGGGTTTATCCACTTGTTGAATGAAAACTTTGTTGGGCTTTTTTTGAAAAGCAAAGTTACTGGAATATTAAAAAAATATATTCAATTAACAATTACTTTTTTATTAAAACATGTCTAAAAATTTATTCTAAAAATATAGTAACCTCCTTAGCCTCTGCATTGGATATTCGGTATTCGGCCAAGCGTTTATATTTTATTCAGCTTCGGCCACAGATTTTCATTTCGGTGCATCCCTACTTTCTTATTATCCCATTTAATTGAATTTATTATGCACCTGATGTTAGCTTTTTTCATTTAACCATATTATTTTTTTAAATTTTATTTTATATTATTATTATATTTTATTTACTCACTTATTTTACCCTATAGTATTTCTACTGTCTTATATTTTCGTTTTATGCAATTTTCTTCTTTTTATTTCACTTCTTTTTATTTTCTTTTTATTTTCTGTCCCATGTAAAGCTTTGTATTACAAATTCCTGTGTGAAAAGTGCTTTACAAATAAAGTTTGATTGATTGATAAAGAGGAAAATAGAAATTACAGTGACAGAGCTGCTGCAGTCTGTTCATTGATTTTGTTTTTGGTAATTACATAATTTCATAAATACATAATTTCTCAGGCTGAGGACAAAAATGTATCACTCCCCATGTATTCCCCCTTTTGTACTTGGTTATTCGCGTCATTTTTGTTTCTCTTCTGAAGCTGCAGAGAGAAATAACTTCCATTTAGCCGTTCAATATGACTTATTTACCAACAGAAACTGGTTTATAACTAACTGTGAAACCGCCCTAATCGTCAGAGCTTAGTCTGAAGAGTTCGACCTAAAGGTTCACTGGTAACTGAATCACTTCTTACGGGATTGAACACACATTTTAAAACAAAGTGTGAGACTAAGTAACCAGCCTTATCTCTCTAATTCAGAGAAGTCTAGATCTTTCTGTTGCATGTGGCTGCATAAACCAATGTGTATCAACAGGAGTCTTTTACTTCACTACAAACAGCACAACACAAAACATATAATGTTTCAAACTTTTACCCTCAGGCTGAAAGACAAACTTTAAAATTTTAGATAAAATATGTTTTCTGGAAGCACATTGCAGTGCAGCTGGATCTTTCTGATTCAATGTCCGTAATAGGGAAGATCCATCCTGCAAATATGAAAGCTAGTATGACTGAGCTCTGTCTGCAAAGGCACAGGCTGTGTCCCAAATGGCATACTAACGTACTACATACTACAAACTCATGTGTATATACTGTATGCTACATACTATAAGCATGATTAGGATGCCAACCGTTCACACTGTAGTATACTACTAAGTTTCCCATGATGCATTTCAAACCTCCGACGACAAAAATCAGAAGCACACCAGGCTATCAAATATCTCTGTTGATTCACCACATTTAAAAGTTCAGAGAGCATTTTAGGTGAGAAAGTCACCATGTAGAATACCAAAATGTGGTCATTTGAGCCATAAAACGCACAGATACAAATTTCATTTCAGCATTTCGGACATTCCGCTATGCGCCCCATTATGCTATCGAAGAAACTTCCGGTCGGCTCCAAAACAAGAGTCCATTTACAAAAGCGTTAAAGAACTAAAAGGGGATAATAAAAGACGCATTTATTTTAAAAATGGGAAGTTTGCTAGTGGTCGATTTTTAGCTGAATGCCGGTCGGTCTTGCATGGCACAGTGCATTATGGGGCTCGCAATTCATTATGGGGCATTTGAGTGTGACTAGTATGCCCACCTCGCATACTTAAATTTTTTTCCGATATAGTATACATCCGGGTATTCCTCGCACACTCAATCTTTTCATACTATCTAATGTGAACACACTACATACTCACTTTGACGTCACACTTAGTATGAGTAGGACGTTAGTATGCCATTTCGGACACAGCCACTGACCAATCAGTGTCTTTTGAAGAAAAAGAGGGAGGAGCTATGGGTGTGACGACAGCAGAAAGTGACTGCAAGACTGTAAACAGTACTGCATGTACGGAAATTAGCATAACTATTCTTCATTAAATGAAAAGCGACACACTACACTGGAAACATTTCTCTCCACAGGTTTTAACAGAGTTTGATTCCCACTGTCTCATGTTAGCTTATTAACACTTGGAAGCAGCGTCTAGTTCTTTATTTAATTGGATCATGGTAATGTGACTGACAGAATAACTATCCAATCATGTTCTGGATATATATAGTCAGGTTTGTTTGAGGTTGAGACACAAGTAAACACATGATTCCATTTTCTCATATTGTGTCGTTCTCTTTAGATAACTTCTGGAAAATCATAGATACAAACTGAAGCAATACGACATATTCCTCATGAGGACAATACCCCGTTATTTGAATAAAAATGATGTCTTACACATTGTTTTTGTGAACATTTTGTTCCTCTTTGACCTTGGGCAGTGACATCACACCCTGGAGTCTGGCTTTTTACAAAGACATAATGCTGAACAAACATGATGGTAACAGGTCAGTAAAACAGAAATCATCAATCTGTTGTTGAGAGCGAGACTACGTGTGAATCTTTCTCTGATTGGTCCAACTGTTGTTGCTTATGCTCTGAATATAGATGCCATGATTTCTCAGATCGATACAATGAAAAGAAATCAGCACCATGTCACAAAAACCAGTTGATTTACGGCGAGAACTCCGAATCGAATCTTTTCTGTGAGCAAATCTCATGCGCTCTTTTTTGTTGAACTCTTGTGTCGAGTCTGTTGGCCTTGGTTTTCAGTTCTTGTAGAGAGCATTGCACTATATTGATTGACATTTATAAGAACACACACACACGCACACGCACACACACATACAATAGTTTGTACAGAGTAAAGAATGGCAACAATAATTGGAATACATAAATATATTTTCTTTTGATTTTATATGTCATCACATACGTCAAATAGAAGTACGATATTACCCTGATTTGCTGAAGAAGAGCTTTATGGATCCACTTAGCTTTTATTGGACAAGAGTAGCACAAAGTTACACACTCTAGTAGCTTAATAATTGACTGTATAGGATTTATGTCATCAGAAATCATAGAAGAAGGAATAGTTTTACTGGCGTGGATTTTTCACTCACTCCTCCACTGTTAAAATGCCACAGAGTCTCCTGGTTTGAATGTAAAGTTGCACAGCTTGCGCCTCTCGTTTTTAAGCGTATAAACCTGTGAGGACTCTTTCTGAAACCAGCCTCAGGATCGACAACAAAACGCACTCCTCGTGAGCTTCCTAAACTGTTAAATCAGGCTGATTTAACAGTTCTCAACCCCTTGGCAGACCGGGGCAAAACAGCTGAAAAAAGGCCTCAAATGTTTCTAAAACTGAGCACAACATGTTCACATTTGACGCATTCTTTCAAACAGACTTCACCCCGTCTGCCTTTCAGTCATGGTAGTTTTGAACCAATCAGGCTGAATGAGTTTTGTAACTGTTGACTGTATTGTGGCAGGATGATATCACAACCTCATCACAAGAGATCGGACACATCCGCCATGTTGTTATTGTTGTTTGTGTATGATAAGAAGTTGTTTAAGAAGGCAATAAGTGTCCGGATTGAGTCTCCATTTGTAATTGGCTTGCCATACAGTACAGTGATATAGTAACTTTCCCCTAAGGCGGCCCAGAACAACATCTTCTAAATGGGCTGTTCCCGGCCGTCCCAGGCTAAACCCCTCCTCATTAAGTCACAAGTAGAAATCAGTTTACAAATGATAACAATATAGCTCTCTGGAGAAATGTGTCTACACTGTACATCACCCTGAAGAGGAAGCCAAAGCAGAATCAGTTTTTCCATAGGAAACCTCTACTGAAGGCAAATGAATCATGACGCCAAGGGGGTCAGCATCAGGATCAATGTAGGGGCCCTGGAATCAAAACCCTCTTTTTTTTTTAAGACCACAAACACACCATCCCCTGACCAGGAATTAGACCTATCCTGTCAAGACACTGAGTGTTCCCAAAACCACATGACGATATGCTCTCATTCAACGCCTCATATCATCACATGGCTCCAGCAAACATGGAGCTCCGACCCTCGTCAGGCCACACGACCATTCCTTGCTTGTTCATAGACGTAGCTGGGTCAGGTGATAGACCTATCCTAACAAGTAGTCGTCAAGTACACTTGCAGCATTCACACCAGGCCTTTTAGCAGCAAATGGAAGAAAAAAATGCTTTTCTTTTTGTTTGATTTTTTTCCTTTTTTGGACAAAGTGCTTTTGTTTTCAAACATATAAGATAGAGTATTCTATACACATATCTAACATTAAGAAGATAGACATTAACTTATATAGTCTATATACAAAAATGAATCACTACTAAGAAAATAGCTATGGACGGGAGAGCAAGTCATTAGGCTACAACTAGACTAAAATAAGAATCATGGATACTCATCATTCTAGTTTCAGAAAAAGCACCATTTCTCCCTTTTTAGACGAAACACAAACAGTAAAAATATATTCATATATATATATATATATGTGTGTGTGTGAGTGTGTAGCACTGGCTGTTATATAGAAAGACCACAACTCTGCATCACCACCATCAGACATCAGAGTTAAATCAGTGAAGGAGGACTTTCTCAACCTGAATTCAGCCACATCAAACACTTTTTTGTTTTTTCTTGCTAACTGAATGAGTCACGGTTTAACTTTAGCATTCTTGAGATTGGCAGTGTTTCCTCTGAGGGCACAGCTGAAAGGCAAGCATATATGCATCATGCATTCATTTTAAATAGGGATCAAACAGGCTGCTAGTCTGAGGCCTTGACTTTGTAACGTTGTGATTTGAAGTCATTGGAAGGATGCAAGCTGAGGACCAGAGGCTAGGCCAGGCAGGAGAAAGATCAGCTAAGCAGCCTCGAAGGTACAAACGCCAATCTCAGGAATGAAAAAATCAAACTGACTCCAAGGTCACAAAGGGAATCAAAAGTGGAAATACACAGTGCTGAATCCAGATCAACCTGGGAGTGAAATTATAATGGCTTTGGCTTTCTTGCAGCACCTGTAGTAGTACATCTTCCTCATGACTCCACACTGCTGGACACATTTCTGTCCTCACTGAAGTCAGCGTTTCCTCATTCTCTTTATGAACCACTCAAACTAGACCAGGGCTTCACTGCATTGAAATTAAGTCCAGATTATCTGCAGGCCACTTCCCCTGCAATCAAACCATCAGACTGCTCTGTAAGACATCTCTCCTATTGCTCCTCCACCTCTTATTTTTCAACTCAGAGAAAGTCAGACCCAAAGTCCATCAGGAAAGCTAGCAGGCAGCTAAAGTACAAAAATATAACAATCATTTTTTTTGGCTTTTGTTTTTTTTCCTCTATCTTTCTTGATGCAAGGGTAGGCTTTAGAAATGTTTCATGCTTAAAAATGAATCAACTGTCATGAAAAGTGGCATTTCACCAGATATATGTATCATTAAGTTTCTATATACAGTACTTTAAAACACAATTCAGTTAATATTTGTCGATGAACTAGACCTCGTCTACACACAGAAAAATCAAACAAGTAACACAACAAAACATTTTGGTTATTGTCAATGACATTTTGACAAACAAGCAGAATATGTAACATAGCTTATCTACCAGCGCTCTTCATTTTATGTTCTAGAAAGCGCCATAAACATATTTAGCATGTGGAGGGAGGAATCAGTTGAGGAATGAAGTGCTTGCTAAGCAATACATTTGCCTGTAGATGGGATTAATTTCTAGATTTAGAAAATTAAATGAATGAATGTTCCTTTTCAGTACAGAATTGGACCCAAGCTAATTTCACAGTTCAATGAAGTTCCCTGACCCTCCCACATTTCTTACATTCAATACGGCGTCAGGTAAGCTGTGCAAAACCTTACTTTAACTGGCTGTTCGCCATTTCGTTGCATGTGTCTTTGGTACAAAAAACAATCAAAATATAGTGTGCAAATATTTTTATGTAACTCTTAACGAAAATATTTGTTTACCCCTCCCCTAAACCCTAAAGACAGAGTACCAAAAACAAAAAGTAATCTATTGCAGAGCCCTCCTATTTACACAGACTCTGTGGCATCATGCAACAAGAGCTTCCGTTTCTTTTTATGTACATTCAGGAAATCTTCAGACAACTGAAAAACACAACAAACCCCACAGGTGTGTCGCTATCCTCACATTCGCAAACAATCTCCCTCAGTGTAAAGTCGTCCCGTCCTTGGCTGGACCTCAGGGAGTTCTGACCAATCCCTCGTTCACACACACGCACACACGCTCACTCAGACTTACAGAAACACACACGCATTCATACACAAGGCACAATGAATAGAACTCTGATCAAACACTATAGTATGAACTCACCAAACTGTCAGCCTGGTTGTCTCTTCTGTACAAAAAGGAAAGCCAGTGCCATTTTCATTCTTTTTTCACTAGCTGACACTTTGTTATGTACACTTTCCAAGAGGAGATGGATCTCTGTTTACGTCATCTTCATCTATACCAACGATCTTCCTCTCAGTCTGCACCCACAATGGCAAAATGCCCGCTTCATCAAGTCCAGTTAAACTAGCACAAGGCCAGAAAAGCACCAAACCAAACACACAACTACCTGCTGTTGTTTAAGTTATCATCTTCGAGATAAAAGCATCAATCCTGCACACTCGTCACTTCAACCCGACAGGATTCTGATGCTTGATTGTGAAACTTTCCACTTTTTTGTTTTGAGCTTAAATTTGCACATTCTACCTAACAACAACAGCACACTTGGTTATAAAATAGAGGATGGCATGAACATATTTAGGCCTTCAATACAAAATATATCCTGCCAACCCATAATGCCTCAGAGCACGCTGCTTTTTTATTTCTTTCTGCAGCAGTCCATGCAACCAAGCTGTTTTTTTATTTTAAGTGTGGGCATTTGGGTGTTAATCCATGTGAGATGGACCTCCTCTGGTAAATGACAACTGTAACTTCGCTTATATTTGATGGTAGTTGACGTTCTTAAGTTCTTCCTATGTCATTGCAACCTCCAACAAATCACGTGAAAGTTTTCCAGTGGTTACACTCGTTCGTGCTATGCTACACACACCTAATAATCCGCGGTGGATTTTGAACGTGGTGTTAGCTACACACCTAACCATCCTTTTTCTTTTTCAAAAGGCGCTTTACCCAACAGACGCTGGCAATGGGTTGGGAGAAAGTGATGCACTGACTCTGCGCGCAGTGTGCAGAAACAGAAAGCTAGGGTGTCTGCCATACAGATGCATGGCTGAAACAAGCACACATATATACACACACAAAGGAGTGGTATGTGTGTTTGTGTGGCTAACGATGTGTGTGCACACTGGGTTTGAGGGGCATGCAGAAGGGAGCATAGTTACAACAGGACAGCACTGTGACAATACTAAGTCCACTAGTCTCAGTGGACCGCTGCTTGTCTAAATCTTGGAGGTGGGGACTCGCAAGCCAACCAGTCCGCCGGTGGGATCCCCGCGTCCTGTGTTCTCCAAGATCTTGTTGACGAAGTCTGAAGTCTGCCCGGCAACAGGTGATGCCACTGCACACAGAGACACAAAAGGAGATTTTCATTGTTAGCGTAATAGATTAAGCTCAAATGAATATTTCCAAGAGAAAAGATCACTATTACTCAAGATCCCATGTTTTACTTTGCATAGTTTTTCCCTGAAAAAAAAAACAAAGTTCTTACCTAAAAATGCACCCAGATGTTAGAATTTAGCATGCCTGTACACCCACCTGTCTCTGCCCTGTTCAGCACAAGCTGTTTTTGCTAGGGGTGTCCTGATCCGATATGGATATCAGTCTTATATCAGCAAAAAAACAAATATCAGATTATATCAGACTGCATTTAAAACATCCGCTATAACCACTCTGCTACAAGCAGTCCATTCTAATTAATTTTTGGGGTTTTTTTTTATTCATTGAGCTTACTTTTCACGGTCTTCTATTATATTTTAAAATTTATTTTATTTAATTGTACTATATTTTTATGTTTAAGGTTAAAATTTATGGGACACCCCTAGTTTTTGCTTGAATCTTCAAGAGCTGGGACTGAGCCCACCCGTGTCACGAAGGGGATATGAGATTTCTTACAAATAGATTGTCTGAGTACATATTTCCAGAGAGGGGGAGTAAGTAAAACCAGGGATGAGGAGTTTACTGAAATTTGAGACAGGCCATGGGAATATATATATTTTCATAATATGTGAACTTACACTATGATAGGCTTGATGAACAGAAGTATCTTTAGTCCTTTACAGCTCTTTCCCAAGGGTTACTTACATTCTAGATTAAAAGCAAACTTTCATATCCACAAAGAGTCATACCCAAGATTAGCCTTTTTTGTTGGGGCTGCTTTTGTGTTAAACATCATTTTTGATTAAAAAAAACTGTTTTTCAATGTTTGAATTTTAAATTGTGAAGGTGAAAAGCTGTTAAAGGTGGCCTTCCTGTATCAGAGCTCTTTGTAAATTACCTGGAGGTGATTTGAAGCACAAACATAAAGAGTCACTTATTATTACTACATATTTTCATTTATCAAGGGAAATCTATCCATTATAAAAGTGTTTTACATTTCGGTAAATACTCCTTATAAAGTGCAGTTTGTCTTGATAAGTTAAAAATCCATTTGATGTGGGCAGAGCCTACAGCACATCTTGACTGTCAAATGTCTAATCAGACCATTGTGAGGAGCTTTAATGACAGCATGTGCAGCTAAAGGCAGAAAGAGGATCACAAGTAAGCAGCACTAAATATCGTAATTACAAAAACGCTGGATATTCCAGGAGCAGTTCCAGTTGAGCTGTCTTTGACTTTGTATTTAATGTTTCAATAGTTTATGTATCATGATGATGCATGATGTACACAATAACCAATTAAAAAAAAAAAGAACTGATCTTTTGAAACTAATTCAGATAGTTAGTTATGGGTAAAAATACCCATCCAGTGTTTTCTTCTTCAACCACCCTCTTCAAGTTCAAACCATTATCAAAATGTTCTGGTCATAGTATCAAGTATGGTCAAAGCCTTTTTTTATTTTTTAAATAAGATAGAGGAACAAAATGGAACGAAAACAATTTAGGACAGTCATGGACAAAAAGCCCAAAACAAAACCTGCCTCTGTCCTATTCCCCAATCCCCGAATACTAAGTCTTCAACACACATTCTACAAGACAATCAAACAAATATCCATACAGTAACAACAAAATAAATTAATTCAAAAAATGTTAAGAAATAAAATAGAAAGAATTTTATAATAAAAATAATATTTATAATAAAAATAAATTAAGCTAACATGCATAAATATATATATAAATACACATGTACACAGATAATGCAAATACAAATTGAAACAAAGAAAACATAAAAAAAGGGGTTACAGAATCCCATTGATAGCTGCCATATCTTCCACATAGCATATGAATGGTTGCCAAGTTTCCAAAAAATGTTTGGTGCAACCTCTAATGGTATACCTAATTTTCTCTAGGTGGACAAAGCACATGGCCTCTCTTACCCACTGGCATTGAGTCCTTTTATTTAGATAGAATCAGCCTTCTGGCCAAAAGAGAACAAAAAGAAGCCATCAAACTAGCAAGATACCATTACAAGGGGTCAATTGTTGTGCCACATATTCTAGAGAAAGTCTCAAAGATGGAACACCAGAAACTACGAAGTTTAGGGCAAGTCCAGAACCAATCTGACACACAATTTGATCTGGATTTTAGAATAAATTAATTTTCATTTTTGAACTCACCAAAATATGGTGTGTGTGAATATGATATTATTACATGACTGTCATTCAAAAAGTTATGTACCTTACACATTGTGTCATTCGATTCTTTATTCTGCTTATTTATCTACAAAACTCACCGAGTGTCTCCTGGATGAGGTGCTCCAGGGTGTCTGTCATGTTGGTTGGACGAGGAGAAGAGTCCTCCACTCTGGCAACGATTTCTTCCTTGATGGTGTTGATCACAAACAGCAGACGATCTAACCAACAGAGATAAAAATTTAGCTTAAGTGAAAACAGTCCCTAAATTATCAGCAGAAGCTACTGATCCAAAATACAGTACAACATTCCTTTATAATTGTAAGCAGAAGGGCAGCAAACCAAGACTGAAAGTAATCAATACATTTAGTCGTACATTTAACAGAGTAGAAAATGTGTGCTACTGTTTCTCATTAGTAACGTACCGTACTCTGTGCTGAGCCCCCAGAGCTTCACCTTGTTAGCTTCATACTGCGCCTTCTTCTTCAAACGACAAGCTCTGCAGCAAACAACAGGAGAGCAGAGTTTTAAAACATGACAGGAAAGAAACAGACATAACGTGATCTTACAACACATTTTAAAGTCAGTTATAATGTCTGCTTTTAAATATTCAGCCTATGTGGAAGTCAGTGTGATAAAGTCATGCGTATCAGAACTTTCTGTACCTGGATGCCAGCTTGTTCTTCTCCTTGCGTGACCGTGGACGAGCAGTCAGAGGCAGCTCGCTGACAGGCGTCAGGTCACTGATCACCTTGTTCAGTTTGCGGAGCTCCGTGCCAATCTGCAGCAGCTTACGAGGATTCGGAGTCAGGTCTTCAACATCTGTTCGGCGTGACTTCTTCAGCAGATACTTTCCTTTAGAACAGCGGGGTGAAAAAAAACTGTCAGAGAGTGGGACTGAAACAAAGTTCATGTTTTGGATGACAACCTTACATGTACGGTGTGTTGTATTTGCTGTGATGACTGCAGCTCAATACAGCTTAAATACTGCCTCAGTGCTTGTCTGTCAGATACTTCAGGTGTACTTTCAGACCTGTCAGCTACATATAATAAAGGCTTTTATTAATAATTTACAGTAAACCCAACAGTGGATCAATACTGGGTCTGAATACTGTAATAAAAGAAATTAGAAAGCTGGCCATAGCTTCTTCAAACTGCACAGAATAGATTGTGTCTTTTATTTATTTTTTACTTTTTAAAATTAATTTCATTATTTACATGTACAAAGAACACGAGATCATCATGGGTGCCACAGCTAAAATCAAAGTATTCTTCTACACATACATCATGGTAAAATATCACATTATTCATGGTGCATACACAATCAATTTTTTCCATTGTTTAGTACATTTCTCCAGCTGGAGCCTTAATACTAAAGTAAATCTCCATACAATAAATTTCTTGGGTAATTCCACGCCACTGGCCCAGTGTTGGAGGGTCTAGTTGCAGCCATTTTCTAGTTATAGCTTTCCTACAGCTTACTAAGAGTATCTTCCATAGGTATTTATCCTTCTGTGAGACTGTTTCTGGTATTTTACCAAGATATAGGGTAACAAAAGAGAAATCTACCTCCACCCCAAAAGATTGTCTTTTAATGACAACAGGTGAGAAATACAACATAAGTCCCCTCCTTCATCCTTATTCAAACTCAAGAATAAATTAAAATATTGGCAGATATGCCATTAAAATGGTTTTGCTGCCTTGTCTTTCATTATTTTGAATAGTTTCAGCAGCATTGCTCACATTGACGTGCCCTGAAACATGCTGCTGTTTTGTAAAAAGCAAACAGTTACAGTCTGACTTAAGCAGAGAAAAGTTTCTTTGATTTCTCTAGAAAGATGTAATTTAGCCATTTCCAAAAACATTGCAATGTTTCTGAAAATATTCAAAGTAATGAAAGTAAAAGCAGAAAAACATTTCGATGGCATTTGTGCCAGAATTTTCATTTATTCTGGAGTCATAGAGACTGTACATCTAAAAACAACATAAAAAAAGATATCAGGCCTGAAATGATTCATTGAAGGGAGGCATCAGGTTAGTTTATGTTTATGTGATGCATCAATACGCAGCTGATAATGTGTGTGTGTGTGTGTGTGTGTGTGTGTGTGTACCATGGAGTGGCCCGTTCTTCTGGTACAGGTTGCTAGGCAGCGTGTGTCTGTCCCACTCAGATGGTTTGAGCATACGTTCCTGTTTGGAGGGGGTGAGCTGCTCGCTGTACTCCCAGAAGTAGCGGCGTTTGCCTCTCTTTCGGCTGGAAACTCCTGCAGTCAGACCTTTAATGTCCTCCACCAGCTCCATGTCGCAGCCTGGAGGAGGAAGAGGGTAAATCAGAGGAAGGAGAAGATCAGGAAAAAGGAGAGATGCATTTTAAAGCAGAGGTAACGCTACGTTACATTAACCTCTGAACTGGGAAGAGGGAGTGACGTCATTTTCGAGTTATCAGCGTACCAGTTACAAAGGCTACCAGGCTATTGTTAGCCATTGTATTAGCCGCTGTTAGCATTCCCTGCATTTTAATTCACAAATATCACATGAAGAATTTAAGAACACTATGGCAGTATTTCCATAAATTAGGGGTGCCAAATTATTGCCTTAATGGCGATTAATTAATTACGGTCATAATTAACTTATGTTTTTTAATTGCGTAAATCTCATTTATAATCTCATTTCTATGTTTTGGTATTTTCAGAGAGCAACACATTTAAAAAAAACAGAGCAGCTGGTGATTGGACGATCGGTCCGCTCGTCACACTCTTCACAGACCAATCACATCAAGCTGCAGTATGACGTAGCAGCTCGACCCTGTTGTTAGCTGTTAGCTCAAACTACGAGTACATCAGTCTTAGGCTATCGTCCTATCTTACATTAAATGATACCACACAGATATGTCATCTGCCACATGTGACATGAATCTCGCCAAGACAAACTCACCAAGTTCTCCTGGTAAACTTCTAAGGAGAGCAAATGTCATATCGTAAGGTAACCATGACTACGGCATTGTTCGTGCAGCATTTCTGCATCTCTCTATGTATGAAGAGGAAAACCATAATTCCCCATAAAACACTTTGAAGTGACGTTTTTTTGCTCCTCTTTTAAAGGAGGAATTGAGTCCATTTTTGATAAAACTGCAGATGTTGCTGCATCCATGGAGACCCCTTTTGCACACCGCTGTTGTTTTCAAACATGCAGTCACTTCCTGTTGCCACATCTGTAGCTCTGCCTCTGTCCCCTGATTGGACTGTTAAATTTGGAGCGTTTTTATGCATTGGGCTTTTTGGGGTGTGGAGAACAGTCTTTTGATCTGCCACAATAATCCAATGAATTCCGAGAAAATACCTCAAGTTGAGGTGAGATTTAAAAAAAACGATTAATTACATTAATTAATTACAGGGCATAATTAATTAATCTCTCTGTTTTTTTTAAAGGAGACATATCATGCTTGTTTCTCCTTTTCACTATGCCAGACTAGGATGCCTGTAAAGCATTTCTGCCCTCAGTACAAGTCATTTAGTTCCTTCATTGCCCCACAATAGCGTTCTCAAAATCCTCATTTTAGGCCATTATCAAGCTCTCGTTGAAACGCTCGGTGTTCAGGATGACCTACAGTAACCTCGCAACGTCACAGCCCTTTGTGCTCTGATTGGTCAGTTCTATCGGGGGCTGAGCCAGCCTGTCCTTCTTCTTCTACTGTATTTTCCGGCAGGCTCAAAGGAGCGACCGCGTATTGAGTCCCCCTACAGGCCAGAGCTGGTAATGAGTGAGTGTGAGCTAGGGAGCTATATACTGCTGCTGGGTGGATGTGTTCCTCGGTGACGGTTTTGTGGCTAACGGACATCACAGAGGAGGAAGTGTTTTATCAGATTACTCTAATAAAAAGAAAGGTACCTCGTGTCGTCACGACGATTTAAATCTCACGGTCATCTCGCAATGACCTATTTTCAGAGGCATCAAATCTCGTTCTAGGATATCAGAAAAAATACAATATCTCATTTTTTGAAAATTAAGGGGGTGTAAGGTCTTGTTTTCAAATTTATTCTATTATATGTAAGTATTAAATCATGCATCAGCATGATATGTCTCCTTTAATCTCCTGAAGCACTATCTTAAATACAAGTTGAACAATACTGCGTATAAGGCTGATTATGTGCCTTAAACACCAGTCAGAAGAGCAGATAAACAGAATATTACAGGAGCTTAATAACTGTTTACACTGGGGGCGGCCATCTTTGATTTTCAACTCTGGGTTGGTGAGGATTCCCTTGAGTTCCAAGTAGGAAATTTCGACCTCGGGAGCATTCCAGTTGAAACTTCCCACTTGGAACTCGGAAATTCCGACTTCCCAGAACACCTGGAATGCAGCATAAATCCCACAGGTGGAGCTGGCATGTTCCTACCTGGCTCAGAGAAGGCATCGCTCATGTCGTCATCCTTGTCTGCTTCATAGTCTTCATCCTCCTCTTCATCCTCTTCCTCCTCGTTCTCAGACAGCTCATGCTCGCTGCCAAAACCCTCATCGTGGTCTTCTTCATCATCCAGCTCCAGCCCATCTCCTTCCTCTTCCTCTTCCTCTGCCTCCTCCTCCTCATCCTCCTCCTCTTCTTCCTCCTCCAGCAGGGAGTGAGCTCTGCCGGCCAGTCTGCTCCGGGTCAGAAACAGGGAGTAGTTATGTTCTTCCTCTTTGCTCTTCTCTGTTGCCTCGACCACCAGAGCGCCGCTGCTCGCTCCCGCCACATTTTCGCCCGAGGCATCGCTCTCCAACACCTGGCTCGATTCAACAAACTGTGGCGCTGAGGTGGACCATCCCACGGGCATTTCTTTCTTCACAGCTCCGTCTGGTCTCCTCTCAAAGCTCGCCAGGCTGCCGGAGGTGCCAGCCGAAGGAGCAGGAAGTCCCACCATGGTGGCACTCGCTGATGTGGACGCCACCTCGTCTTGGGGCTGGGGGAGGGGCAAAGGGGTCTCTGACTGCTCAAAATCTGTCTGTGTAGGCTGGTCGGGCTGAGCTTTCAGCACAGCGCTAACACGCACTTTAGCCTTCCGCACAAAGTCAGAGCCGGGAGAGGCAGGGGCGGCCATCTTGGCTCCTCGCCCCGCAGCCTTGGTCTGAGCTTGGCCGTGATCCTGGCTGAGACTGAGGAGGGTCTGTGTTTTAGCCATTGTCTCTGTGCTGGAGGGGACGGGTCTCGTGGCTTTCTGGGAGCTCTCGGGGAAGTCTGGGAGGAGGCTGCGAGAGGGACGGGAAGAGGATGTGGCGCTCGGGGAGGGCCGTGAAGAGCTGTGGCCGGACCCTTGGCCGGGGATTAGGGGTCTCTTACTGTGAGAGGGGAACAGTGACAGCTGAGGCTGGAGTGGCGGGCTCTGCAGGGTGAGGTCACCAGGTGGGTAGAGTGCCTCGCACACAGACTGAGAATCCTCGCTGTTGAGCTGAGCAAGGGTAGGGGTTCGACCAATCACCTCCTCATCTTGGTAGGGGCTGGAGAAGTCATCCAGTCCTAGAAAGTCCACCTCTTTGGTGCCCCAGATGTCACAGCTGGCAAGCCGTGTGTATCTGCAAAGCACAGACACATGCAGGTCACTAACCATCTGTTAAATACTCTACTTTGTAAACAAGAAAACATAAATACACAGAGAGCAGTTAGTCATTTTAACCTCTGCAGCCCCAATTTCATGAATGCCTGTACGCTCTCCAACAAAAACGTTAGAAAAAGTGAATTGTTTTTCAACATCCTCGACTAACCTTATTGTTATAAAACCTCTCTAATTTTGCCTTGCATCACTTTATAAAAATAGTCCTTTGCAGAGATGATGTTAAGTATGTTATTCATTTTTAGGAGTTTTAGAGCCACTTCAGCATCATTTCAAGGAGATATTCACAATAAAAATAATATTTTTTAAGCGAGGATGAAATTTTCAAATGATTCTGCCTTCTATCTTAATTTACTATGTCCCAGTTACACATATACTGATTATTACACATCTGGGTTGTGTAATTGTGATTGCAGAAACACTCTTTTCCTTGTGAGTATTTCACTTTAAAGCAGAAGGCTTAAAAAAAAGGGGCTGTAGAGGTTTATCATTTCACATTTTACAGATTTGTACTGATATAATTTCACTGTATATCCGTTTTTGTCACACTACATGCAGGAATTTCACTGTTTGTTTTCACACCTACATTCTGTTAATTTGTAATAAAAATGTTACATTTTGCATGACAACCTAAACTTTGGTCTATGTTTTCATAAAGGCATCTACAAACTGACTAAAATACAGTTTCAATATTCTACATTGTTATAATTTAGCCATATTATGCTTTATCATGGCCCCTTACATGTGTGAGCATTTTTTTGAGAAAAAAAAAGACTATATTCTATGATTCTTTCTATTGCCAAACCAAATCTGATTCCTGGTTGATTTTTCAGATTTTTTTTTCTAAAAAACAAGTCTGTTTAGTTTTCATTCATTATCATTTGTGACCTCGTTTTGCAGCTTAGCTGAGCAGCTGAAATTCAACGCCTGAACAGTATGAAACTGGTCAAAGGAGACTGTGTTGATTTTACGTTTGATTTTTGCCGTCTGTAAAAGCATAAAATGATACAAAATCTGCACAAGCTGCTGATAAAATTATTAAAAGTTAATAATCCCAAAGAAAAATTCATCATATTATTGACTATTTCTTCATTTTGCTGAAGGCTCGCTTACCAACCATGACATTTTTGCCATCTTTATCTTTATTTGCCAGATTGTCTTGGTACATTTCCCAAATTTTGAAAAAGGCAAATGTGACATAAAGTCGTGTGTAAAAACAAAACCAGCCAAACCAAGACTGCTTGCTGGAAACACCATCAAGACTTAAAAAAAGTGATCCATTTTTCATCAGATTATTTACAATTTGTTAAAAGACTAAATTTGTTTTGAAACCAAAGTTCATGAAAACAATATGTGGTCAGCTGCAGCTTAGTTAATAACATAAAAAGTAGTTTATTTAAGACATGACATGTTAGAAATTAGAATAAATTAAACTTTCAAATAAGGCTCTGCTTTAGCAAATATGCTTTTCCCATGCCTAAGCTCAAACAGAGGTTTCATTTGTTTAATCAAATTTCCACTGGTATAATTACTATTCAGCTTTCACTCCAAGAAAAGCAATTTTATGGCAATGAATAGAAATCTAAACGTTGCCAAAAACATTTTCATTTCTCAAGAAATAAAAGGAAGGAACTTTTGGTGATGCAAGCGCCCGAGTAGCCGTTCTGTTGGAGTTCCGCTATTCCTACTATTAAGGGTTAGTTATTCTTTCATTTACTTTATTCCATGGAGTATTAACTCCGGGTAAGGTCTCTGCAGCACTTCTGAGACAAAATGCCTCCTGAACCAGCGAAAAAGAGCTCCGCCCCTGAGAAGCTGCAGCCAAGCCAGGATAGGAGGTATAGGCCTCAACGATTTGCCTGAAATTAGACCCCATAGACTGTAGAAAACATGGACGTCATGTCGCTGGGCTCAAATTGAAGCCGCCACAAAAAACTGCTCCCCCTGGTGACTGGCTGCAGTATAGGTCAAATCTCCGTCTCCCCCATTCATCTGAACAGGCCATAGTGAAACTTCTAAAAATGAATACACCACGTAGAAATATTTCTCCCATCTGTATGCTGTGGTGATATGAAAGTATTATTGGGCTGCGTTTTTTTCCAAGTCCTGTTTTTTCTGAAAAGTTTCTTTTTCATCAGTTGGTAGAGTTTAAAAATAACCACGGTTTATGGCAGCTTCACAATGATTGTGTACGGCGTATGCTGGGGAGTTTTGCGACAGTTTACGACAACTACGTCGAAATATGGTCCAGATTCTCTACTGGCTGCACAATGGCAGCGCCCTGACGAGGGATATTTAGGCTTCAAAACCGTTGAATGGTAGAAGGCGGAGCCACGCTAACCAGGTCTTATAATACATCCATGTTAGACCCAGCCATTGCTAAAGCTATGAAGGTGCTAACAGCTAACATCTCCAGCACTATTGACAACAAAGCTAGGACAAATGCTGGACAGTATCAGCTCGAATATATCCCAACATCTAAGGGAAATCAACGACCAGGTTGGAGAGGCAGAGGATAGAATACTGAGGGAGGAGAACATGACGTCAGAAGTAAAGGAGAAATAAAAGGAAGAGAGCAGCAAAACTGCAGCTCTATGGCCTTCTCGGAGACACACCTGCTGGTCGTATTTTGGACACAAACATTGTCGTGATTTATCTCTTGATGAGCTTTGGTAAGAAGATATAAAGGAGCAAAGGTTTATTTAAAAGCACTGATATTTTATGACTTCCTTTGACACACTAACACAAATCTGGACAGTCAAAGGTGGAATTAATGATTCACTTGTAGGCCATTTAAACATAATGAAAATCAGATGGAGGCAGAATCTGGCTCAGGATTGAAAGACCTTAGACTTCAGAAACCACACAAACTGTCTTGGCAGCAAAGACTCATCAGGATAGCTGCAGGACAGACGAAGCATCACCAAAGATCTCAGGAGACTGCAGCAGCCAGCTTCTTTGTTGTTTGCTGACCTTTTTAGGCCACTCCCTGCCTTTAAGTTAAATCAGGAGCTGCCTTCAACAGTCCACTGTCAGACCAGGATGTCGTGTCTTTAGGAGTTATTGTCAGGGATGGTAAATATTACTGCTGCAAAACCTTTAGGCAGCTGTCCAGTCTGATAATGTCCACAGTGAGAGTTTTCCTACAACATAAACAAGACTTCTGAGCACACTGACAGTGTGTCTGAACCCTCTTTTGACAATTCAGCTTTATTATTAGTATGAGACAAAAGCAGAAAGACAGAGGAGGGGTTTAAAGTGCAGAGCCTGGGTTAGGGATGTAACGGTTACCAGTAAAATGGTAAACCATGGTAAAATTTCCCGCGGTAATCATCACCGTGTCCTATTAAAATTACCGTTTACCGTGTTTGATCACCACACTGTGTCAATAACTCATGATGATGCTGCTCTTTGACCGGAAAAGCTGTAACTATGTGTGTGTCTGCCTCGATGAAGCCGTGTCTCACAAACAGAGGTGCACATGTGCGCAGCTTGAAATGTTTGGCCTCAGCAGTTGGAGCTCCACTCAGACTCTTACAGGTTTTCCTACTCGCAACGGCTGAAGTCTAAAGTCTGGTCGAAGTTTGAATTTTAAAGAATGTCGAGGGGAAACAAATTGACAACAGTCACCCTGTCTAAAACACCAAGCTGTGGTGAAAGACTAAAATGTGCATGATTAAAGCTGCTGTAACTCCTCGAGTAAACAAGCAAACTGAGAGAGAGAGAGGATTCAGAGAGCCATACCTGAGTGAATTATAGGAGGTTTATCAGGATTTTCTGTCTAAATAATGTATAAAGGTTGTAAATAACAGCATTAGCATCAATCTGGAGTGAGTTCCTGCCATTCTTTCGCCCTTTATTTGCCGTGTTTCGTCATATTTCATCGTAATAGATCGACTTTTCCCGTCATAGTTCGTGTTTTATGGATTTAATCAACCATAATTTGGAGTAGGCCTGTGCTCAAAATATCGATATGGCAAAATATCGTCATGCTCTCTTGGGGATACGTGTATCAATACAGATTCTACAGAATCAATACAGCCTCAGTGTTTAAACAGTTGTTGTAAACACACTTTGGATAATGTTAAAAATGGCACAGTTCAAAGTAGAAGCCGAGCTACATTATAAAACACATGTTCCAAATTTAAACTTAAGTCTACTATCTTTGGGGACCTGAATTAAAGTTCTTAAGTTGAAGAATTATTAAAAACTCATGCTTGTTCTTTTTCTTCTTGTAATAAAAACAAAAGTTGCTGGGAATTCTGTTAAAAGCACAGTCAATGTTCACAATTTATGTGTATCGGGATACGTATCGTATCGTGGCCTCAGTATCGGGATCTGTATCGTATCGTGGGGTTGCTGGAAATACCAAGCCCTAATTTGGAGATATTAAAGAAGGACATGTTGAGAAGATCTGCCATGGAAAGCGGAGACCAGAGGAGAGTCATGGAGGGGACTGTAGTTAGCAAAACAAAAAATTAATAAACAAAAAGGCCTGGACATGGTCTAACATAACGAGCTATAACATGGACTCTAATGCTGCAGGCAAAATAAAATGTGTGTTTGTAAAATAGGTTATTTTTGTCATCTCAAAACTTTGAACATGTTCATTTACAATTGTTTATAAAGAGAAACCTGCTTAAAGTTCAAATCATGTTTTTCTTTTCTTGTAATTACACACAGTTTAAGCATTTATAACAAAATAATGACAAATACTTGCCAGAATTGTTTACTTTTATTTCTAATGAGAAAAGTTTAAACAAATATTCCTATAGGACATTTCCTGACACAATTATTGACAAAAAAGACAAAAGAACTGTTAAAATTATAATATTAAAGGGGTTAAATGATTTCAAGACTGTGTTAAAGTACTTTTTGAACATTTTGAGCACACTGCAACAATACCGCGATAATAATGACAACTGTGATGATTTTGGTCATTTTGCATTTTCACAAGAAGCTCAATTTAGTTAATCACAGTTTCGTACATTTAAACTCAGATTTTGCTCCTGTTCCTGCCATCAGTCATGAGGTGTAAGACACACAATGATAGCTGCTTCAGTCACATAACAGCATACCATCATAGCAGAGCTTCACAGTGTGGCCTGCCAATAAATTCAAAATATGAAGAACGAAACAACAAAGTAGTTTGAACTTGATGACACTAGTTTTGCCTCCTGTGAGCACAAAATACAAGGTGTGTGCACATTTACTGGTCACAAAAATGTGTTTAATGGCAGTAAAACACCAGAGACACTGTGTGCCTCTATTAATCTTTAAATAATTTCATTTTGAACTAAAAAAACTGGAAAAACTGGATGCTTTGGTAGGTTAAGTGGAATAACATCCTCTGATATTCTTAGTTTGAGGTGATTTGCTTTTGATAATTATTTAGTATTTTGCTTCTTTTTTGTTTGACATTTTCCTAAATGTTTCTTTACAAAGAAAGTGACTGCACTGACTCATCAAAAATGTGCATATATATTTTGGTGAAGCTCTTGCATTGATCCAGCAGTGGGTGGCATTAGTTATAAATGCTAAATGATGTAACATGAGCAACAACAAAAAAAAACATTATCAGTGAAACAAAACATTTGAAGTCTTGTACCAAGGGCAGAAAAGTATTTACAAGTTGTTTGCAGATCAGAGCATTGTTCACTTGGGAGTTGACTTAAAAGTACGACCTACTTTTGAAGTTTTACTCTTGTGTTACTATATTTTTGTCTTCAGCCAAGACGTCCAAAAAAAGACAAAAACAGAACACAATTTAGTCGGTCTCTCAACAGTTTCTGACCTCTCTGCTCTGTCTGTGCCTCTCAGCCAAAAGCTGAGTCACTGCTGCCCAAAACACACCTTTAACAGAACAGGGTCAACAAAGTGTTGTTTCCTTGCTCAGAAAAAGGAGAGGTATTGGTTTTGGGGGATGATAATAACAAACCTTGCTTGATATTAGGGCTGGGCGATACGGTCTAAAAATAAAATCCCTGATTTTTTCCCCACAAAACTTGATTTACGACTTTAATTGAGTGACACAAAAATGACATGAATCAAGTTCTACCTATATATTTTGTCAAATATATTCCTAAATCATCAGAATTTCCTTCTTATGCTACGGCCACACCGCACGCAAATTCGCAAAGACTAGATTACATACAAAGTCAATGCAAAGACGCATTTGGACGCAGATTCGCCTCGGGCGGCGCGTTGGACGCATTTGGCGTGGCACGTATGGAGCGTCCGGCGCGTTTGGGGCGTCAAACGCCTCTACGCTCGAGTTGAAAATATTGAACTTTCGACGCAAATTCGTGTGACGCTGTGCCGTGGCAGCCAATCAGCTACGACATTCCCTCCTCCCGATGTCACTGATTTGATGACATGTGACGATCCGGCCACCTGCTCTGGCTCAAACCGCGCTGAAAGCTGAAGAAGAGGTTTATCTGCGCTGTTTGTCATCATCCGGAGCTATACGATTCGACTTGTGTACTCGACAGAGACCGGAACAAAAAGGAGCAGGCTTGGGTCAAAGTCGCTGTGGAGACAGGTTTTGAAGGTAAGTTCTGCAAATATTCGTTTCCAGCTGGATTTGCCTGCACGGGTCATCTCTGAGTCTGACTGGCTCCGGCTCTCTACTGCGCCTACGCAGTGACGCGCGTCGCCCTTCAGCTTGTCAAAAAGGTCAAGCGTCCAGCCTCGGGCGTTACGCGTGGCGAATCACAGGCACTACGCGCGTTTAAATACGACAATTCGCATCCGGTGTGGCCGTAGCATTAAAATTAAAGTGTGTCATAAAAGGTTGATTATGTATTTCTAACGCAGGCAGGTTTGCCTACATAAACACTGAAAGCTGAGCACAGCTTGTTTACATGTTTCTCTCTGATCAATATTTAATCTAATTAAAAAAAATAATAATACAATCCTATAAAAGTGCTTGTGCAAAACCTGACAGAGCCACCATCATGAAAACTGTAAAGTTTCAGTATTTATATATTTTTAAACTTTACAGCTACTCACAATATAAGTAAGTGAATGAAAAAAAACCTGGATTTTTAATTTTTAAATCTCCTGCAGAAAACGATTTGAATTTATCAATTTAATCGATATATTGCCCAGCTCTACTTGATATATTTGTGGTTGTGATTTAGTATAGAAAAATTGTCTTTTTGCTTTATCTTACAGCAGCAGGACAATTTGTATGATGTGGGCCTGAATAATAACTAGGGATGTAACGAAATTTCTTGCCATGAAATTTCACGAAATTAAATTCAAAGACGCACAAAATAAAAAAATGCGAAGGGGCGCTGGGGATTTTTTTACCCTCCTCGCCTACCGTAGCAAAACACTCGCTTCAATATGGAGGAGGACGAGGTCGAGGAATTAGCTGACGCTCCTTCGTCAAATAAATTGGTTGTGTGGACCTATTTTGGCTTCCCATGTAAAAGACAAGAGAATGGTGAAAATTGTGGACAAAACAACAACCATATGCAAAATATGCCGCTACAGTTCGCCGTATACTGCGGCGAGTACAACTACCAACTACTTTGAACTGCAGACAGGCAGCAACTGTGTGTTTGTGTAAGTCTGCATAAAAAACAATATTTGATTTTAGCATCTACTGTTGAGTTGACAGAATTTGATCATACTTGAAGATCAGAAGTATATGCACTGTTATAGGCTAAATATTATAGATCACAGTTCAGACATTTATAGGTCTAAACTGCAGCTCTGAGGACACCTATTTGTTTTCCTTTTCATTCAAGAATGTACTTATCCTGATTGTTACAACAACAAAGCACTTTTTATTGAGATTGTATTTGCACTGTAGTCTAAATAAGGGGGAAAAACACAAATTTGTTGTTTTTTTTCAAAGAGCATTTATTTTGCACTGATGCAGCAATATTTTTTGTATGTCTGCATTAGGAAGAAAATAAAGAAAATGAGATTTTTGCACAACTTCCTTCTGTTGGGGATTTTCTATAATCTTTATTTTGTATCGTGAGCCCTGTTTCTTATTTCGTATCGTTTCGTAAGTTGACCATTTCGTTACACCCTCTAATAATAATGAAAAATAAGTTATTGTAAACAAAATGTAAAGCACTGCACCACAAATTAACAACATTAGCATTTCAGGTTTTTTTTAACCATTTAATTTTGTCACCGCATGGACTTGTTAAAGTTAGAAACAGAGGGCTTCACAAGCTCTGCATTCAAAGCAGCCAGTGAGTGACTCTCTTTCCAAGTGTTTGTTTCTCTGAGGATTTATTTGGAGACAGATGAAGCAGAAAGTATGTAGACACTATGGTGGATTCACTCCGTCAGGACTTTTTAAATGTGTTACTTTCCTGCAGCTTTCTCAAACTCAATCTTAATTAAGCTCCAGCCATGAATAAATGATGGTGTACCTGGTGAGGTCTTCCCAGTAGGAGTCCCACTGTTCGAACGCTGTGTTGCTGTAGACTTCTCTTTCACACTCGCCCAGACCCATCAGCTGATCCACGCAGCCCTCCACCTCCTTACCTCCGTCCCCAACCCCCACCATGCTGTCCCTGCAGGGGCTCTGCCGGTGGGTCATGTCTCTGTCCTGCAGAGATGAGGCACATATAATGGTGAATCAATAAAGTTCTTCATACAGAGACTGCTTACCTTTGGTAGTTTTTACTTTACTCTTTACTGCCAGAGATGAAGAGCAAAATACAAGTTTATTTTGAACCTGCACAGAGACATTTAAGCTTAAAGAAGACTAATGAGACGTCACCAACAAGACTGAGAATTATGACATCAAACTGTAATTCAATGCTAGACATGCTAAATCATGGGGTGGGAGAAATAAACTAATTCACTTAAATATTAGGAGTTTTTGTTTGACGATTTTTTAATTGATTTTTTCGTTCAAAAGTCGATTTTTTTTCCAAATTTAAATGCTTCATTTTAGCCTGTGTTAATAAGCCACTTTTAGATGCAATCCAGGCTTCATAAGAGAGAGCATAAACAGCTGGTTAAAGCATATTGCTAAATAAATCCTAAAAACAGACTCACATTAGATGTGTTCATCTTTTTTGCTGATGTTAAAGAACCTAACTAAAGACTGCAAAATCGGCAATATCGTAGAATCCCAATTTAAATTGAATCGGCACCTAAAAATGTGGAATGATGGGGATCTTCGTTTAAAACTACAACTGATAAAATGATGTTACAACAAAAACGAGCCATACGCATCATAAACAAAGCCAGATATTAAGATCATACTAATCCATTATTTTTTAATTCTCATATTTTGAAGTTCAGAGACTTGATTTATTATAGTACAATGGAGGGCTGAATGGTAAGGACAAAATTTCATAGAAATATTCATGCTAGATATCTCAATATTGATACCATATGGTATGACTATGGGTTTGGCGAAAAACCAAGCGGTGCATTCAAGGGCAATCGTAAAAATGACTTCCAGAGCTGTACATGCAGGGCGAGCGCGGGGGAAACCTATCTTGTTTATATTGTTGCTTTATCGATATTAATATCTTTGATGTTCACTTTTTGATATGATACAATAACGATATATCTTTCAGCCCTGGTACAATGCAAATCATGCTCATATGAAATAATAAAACACTACCAGACAGTCTGCACAAGTTTTTCATAGTGTTTGACAGTAATGTATTTCTTATGTTATATTCAAAAAATCCTTATGTGCATTTATATTTAGGAGTTATGGCTGTAATTGAAAAAAAGGACAAAAGAGCTATGTATGTATGTATATATTTGTATATATTACTTGCTTGTTTTCTTTGTTTTTTATTCTCTCCCCACTTGACACCATATATTGTGCAGCTTAAGATGCACAGTAGGTGGGATTTAACAAGCTTTGCTTCTACCTGAGACTTTTTCAGTCAAAACTGTGTATTGTCTTTTCTTTTGCTGCTGTATATAAGACTGAAATAAACTAAAAACCAAACCAAACCACACATAATGCATGAATGGTAAACAATAAGTCCACTGTAAAGGACCCCTGCTAGGCAACAAATAAATACAAAAATAATGTCTCTCTATGCTGTGGTTCTCCCTGTGCACTGGGAGTATTTTTATGAAGCCCCTTGTGATATAACATTGACATAAACCACTTCAATTCAGTAATTTACTTCTTTTTTTTCTATTTATTGATCACTACAGCCACAGAGTCCAGTTGTGCACGACTGTCTCCACACACACAAAAACACATACACAGGTACACGGCTGAGGGGCACAGAAAAAAAGTTCAACTTTCTAATGAATGTAATTATTTTAATGAAAAGGACACAGCTTTGTGTACAAGAGAAGCACCCAGGTACTAGGTGGTCAAGCCATCATCCTGAATCAACAATAGAAAGTAGGGCTGGGAAATGTATCGATTAAATTGGTTAATTCAAATTATTTTCTGCAGAAGATTTAAGCTTTTCATTCACTTAATTAAATTGTAACTAGTTGCAAAGTTTAAAAAACATAAATACTGAAATTTTAGTTTTCATGATGGTGGCACTGTCAGGTTTTGCACAAGCACTTTTATAGGATTGTATCTTTTTAACTACATGAAATATTGATCAGAGAAAAACATGTTAACAAGCTGTGAAAATCCCTAATCTTTAAGTGTTTATGTAGGCAAACCTGCCTGCATTAGAACTACATAATCAACATTTTATGGCACACACTTTAATTCTAAGAGGGAAACTCTGATTGATTTAGGAGTATATTTTGACAGCATAAAAGCTGAACTTGAGTTAAGTCATTTTTGTGTCACTTTATTAAAATCATAAATCAAGTTTATGGCCTAAAAAGAAATCGGGGATTTTCTTTTTAGGCCATATCTCCCAGCCCTAATAGAAAGTAGTAGGCAGCTGTAACTGACTGAGAGACCAGTGAATAAAAAATCCTGCAGCAAGTGATCACAGAAACCCTTAATGCTATGGTCTACGATTTGGAAGCTTGGTACATCTTAATAACACTGTTTATAAGGCCGTTATGGTCCTATGGTCCGATCTACGCAATATAAAGACCAAAAAGAATGAAAAAAATCCATTCAGTATATCCGCTGCAAAGCAGCATAATAGTGGACCAATCCGAACCATCCAGAGTCCATCCAGGGCTTTGGTCGATTTTTGGTCGACAATTGCTGTGTTTTAGTCGACCAACAATTTCTTTGGTTGATTACAGCCCTACGCTTCTGTTACCCTCCACATCGAAGGGAAGGAAACGTAAAAGTTTCGAGGAAAAGGCTGAAGTAAGGAAGAAATATGAGCAATACAGGTCCCAACGGAGACTCAACATTGGAGAATCGTACGACTGGAGGAAAAAGCTGCAGAATGATTTGGGACTGAAAACTGACGCTGAGACAGCCGAATTTCTGTTGAACAGGTAATAACTTTGTTTACTACAGTGGGAGATGTCTGCTAAATAACTCTGGTTAGTCTGTGCCTATACTGGCTAATGACTGGACGTTGTTGGTCGGAACGGGAGGCTCTGTCAATAGATTTTAGCATAAGTTAGCCACGCATCATTAGCATTGTAAACTGAGCTGGTGGCTTCTTGCTCTATCAGAGGAGGCGTGTTGTTAGTAGGCGACACGAGCTGGGGGGCGGGATCTTGGAACACGGAGGGGAGGGGTGAGTGAAGGGGGGGCAGGCTGCGTTTTTCAAATCTGTCTCAACAGCCAAACTGTTTTTCAGATCGTAGACCCTAGCTTTAATATGTAGAATGACTGACCAATCACTGTATGAATATAAGGGTGACTGTCCGTAGAGCTTTTGAGTTACATCATTTCAATACTTATCTTCAGTGAGAAGCATCTGATTTAGTCAAAGATGGGGTATTATAACGAACCCTGTACATATCTGTTTCTTAGGAAACTATCAGAACAGCAGAGAAGAGAAGAGCTCCTCACACACTCCTTTGTCTTTTATTGTGTTACTATGGTGAAAGAAACTGAGAGCATGGCAGTGAATCACTTCTGTTTAGTCTACAGTGAACAGTAAACTAATGAGGACACCTGCAGCTGACAGTGTGAGTGCTGACAGGTGAGCCGTCTGTTTTATGCTCACTCAAATTATCCTTAATGCGAGCCGGCAAATGTCACATGGCTGTTAGACAAATGGAAACCAAACCCCCTCTGTTTTAGATGATTGCATGTAGCTGTTTATTTATAGCTCGAGTGTTTTCTTGATTTGATGATGACAAAGAGAGAGGGGCTTTAAAGTGTCAGAGAAACTCATTAGCAATGTAATGGGAAATTAGCTAATTGGCCTTCTTTGTTAGATTAGTTGACCCTCTAATAGATCAGTGATGGCACAGCGTGAGCAGCTGTGTCTGATCCGAAACAGAGTCGGGCTCAAAGACCGGTCAGCAATGCCTGGAGTCTGTCTGTAGCAGGGCTCTGTGCATGAGTGTGTGTGTTTGTGTGTGTCCACAAGCAGGTGTAGGCAATAGTAAGTTGCACCAAGAGCTATTAACTGCACAACTGAACTGTGCCCACGTTTTCATATTAAGTTAAGCACATTTAGTTTTCTTTCCACAGGATTTGGACCATTTTTCAGTGTATTAGTGTGCATGTGTGTGCAGCCTACTCACCAGTTCGTACATGAAATCTGGGTCAGAGCTGGTGGCGAGCAGCTCAGTGCTGGTCAGGGCCTGGTCAGCAAACGAGTAGTTCTGAAATGCGTCCCCAAAGGGAGGCTCCATCCCACTGACGCTGGGCTGCAACGATACAGAAACAAATGTTAGTCCGAGCAATTACCTTCTCTTCATCGTCCTTTATTTATTATTTATTTAATTAATATTTAAGTCCAATATTTAGCCAAAACATGACCACTTCAATACATGTCCTAGGACATTTTCATAGCACGAATACTCCTTACCAATCTAACCATCTCTAAATCTCCATTTGCGAAGAAACAGAGAAAAAAGATTAATAAATGAATAGTGAATGAAAACAAGACAAAAATTTAATTTATCAATGTCCCTTAACATTCCAACTAAAACATTACTGGATAGGAAAATGGTCGACTTTTGCTTTTTACAAGAAAAACGATTTATTGCTCTATGTTGGAAGAATGCTGGTTGCCCCTCTTTTGATTACTGGTGAACTAATCTATCCTCCAGTTTGGCTCTTGAAAAAATAACCCATATTGTACGAAAGAAAAATTCTGATTTTAATGAAATTGGAAGATAACATTTCATTTACTGTGAGATTATATGATGTAATGTATAGGGTTTGTATTTTTTATTATTATTTCTATTTATGTATTTGTTTATATTATTTTATTTTTATTATTATTATTATTATTTTAAATGTAGTCATTTTTCTGATTTTTATTCATTTATTTATTTATTTTTGTATAATCTCTGCCAAATGTTTGATATGTTCAATTGTTGAATGTTAATGCTTAAATGAAAATCAATACATATATATGCTTAAAAAAATTGATGGATAGGTACACAAGTTAATAACAAGATAAGTAAATAAATAAATATGTAAATAGTATATATATATATTATTTTTGTCCATACAGATATTGACAACAAGCATTATTGGCTGAAATTCATTTTACATGATGTTTGATGTTTGTTTGGCTCTATGTTTTCAGAAATAAGTCTTGTTGTCCTGAGAGTGTTGGTCATTACTTCGATACGGTTTTTAAAAGAAAAAGTTTACATTCAAGTTCAACTTTATTGTCCCCTAAGGGAAATTTGCTTTGCTGGCAGGTAAAAAGGACATAAATATACAGTCACAACAAGTCATTCACAAAAACAAAAACACAGGAGCACCTTAACCAAGAGAGACAAGCATGAGCAGAGCAGAGATGGAGCCGTCCTTAATGGCAATTCAAACAGTAAAACATTTGAAGTCAATCAAGCTGATTCATTTTTTGCATTCAGCTCAGTTATGGCGTGAAAAACAAAGAGTTTTTCATTCCTGTTGGTGACCTGTGTTTCCTGTATGAGCGCCAGAGACCAAAATCCGTCATGAAGAGGATGGTCAGTAGTAAGTCTGTGCTCAAAATACTGATACAGCAAAATATCGTCATGCACTCCTTGGGGATACGTGTATCAATACAGATTCTACTGAATCGATACAGCCTCAATGTTTGGACAGCTGTCAATACAATTTGAGTAATATTAACAGTGGTACAGTTCAGAGTAGAAGCCAAACTACATGATGAAACACGTGTTCCAAATTTAAACTTAGGTCGACCATCTTTGAATTTCAGTTTCTTAAGTTGTAGAATCATTTAAAACTCATCCTTGTTCTTTTTGTTCCTCTAATAATCAACGAAATTTGTTGGGAATTCTGTTAGAGGAGTAGTCAATGTTCACAAATTACATGTATCGGGATACATATCGTATCATGGCCTCAGTATCGGGATTCGTATCTGTTATCAGATGTTCTAAGATGAGAAGGATATGCTACAAGACTGGGGGTTTATCTGATTGTTTATTCGGCCGGTTCAGAAGTAGTCTGACAAAGAGTGATAGGTAACCCTTGGTTACATAGACATCCATGTCACTTATATGGTAACAAAACATGAAGACATCAATGTCATGTCTGTATGAACTTCCATTCCAAAGATGGTCAGCTGTGAGACCTCTCCATTCATGCTTTCTATTTCTGGCGAGCTGCCAGAGCTAGAGTCTCCTTGCTTACAGACACATTCAGTTGAGCATAGATTAGTCTGTATTGGTTAATACACATATAACTTCATATATGGACAGAATAATCCTATGTGTTACATGAATTGGTCCATGACTAAATTGATTGATACATGAGTAAATGATACATGATTTGAAATGACAGATGACTTAAAATTCATGCTATCAGTATCGTATCGTGGAAATGCCCAGCCCTAGTCAGTAGGGCTGGGCAATCAATCGAAAGAAAATCTAAATCGACATTTAGACCCTGTAAATGAAGTAATTTTACTAATGTCGATTATTTTGATTATTTTCCCTGTGAAAGCCACGTGACCGTGCCCCCTACATATAGTCTGCATTCATTTTCGCCAAGAGCGATGGATGCACCGCCAACATGGAGGGGATATGCGCCAATCTACGTATCAGAGGACCTTGTAGCCAAGAAAAATACCGTCTCTGTTGTTTGGGCACATTTTGAATTCTGTGCAGAGGACATGGAGCAGAAAGAAGTTAAGTGTGAATCCTGCAGGGAGACCGTGTTGACATTGGTATCACCACTTATTTGTTCCAACAAAGCATAAAATAATCATTCATTAATCGTAATTGAGATCAGAGCTTCAATTAATCATGATATTGAGATTAGGTAATATCGCCCAGCCCTAAATGATGTCCCGAGCCTTGGATCTTACTCTCTTGAAATATATCAGACAGATCAGTTAACTTAACACCAATGATTTAGTCGGCTGCCTTTACCACATGATCAAGCCTCTTTTTATCAGGCAAGGCTCCCAAACCAAGAAACAAAAACAAAGGTGAGAACAGACTCTACCCTGGACTTATAAAAGACGATCATCAGTCTATTACACACTCCAAAATGGTAGAGTTTTTGGAGAAAGTGAAGCTGTTGTTGACCTTTTTAGAAAACTGTATCTGTGTTGGCTGAATGTCAGCCTGCTCTCTATGATGACATCCAGGTACCTGTGGTGTTCAGGTCTCTCCGCTGTCTCACCTTTAATGATGAAGGTGAAGTTGTTTTCCACTGTCTGACAATAACTCTGCATCCTGTTAACATGGCTATTTGGCTCCGCATTTTTTTCAGATCACACATCTTAAATTCACTGGAATAATTCCCAATCTACATAGTGTCGGCCTTTTGCTCTGAGATATATATTACAGCTCATTTATACTAGCATATATATATATATATATATATATATATATATATATATATATATATATAGATATATATTATTTCATCCAAAAGGCCTAAACCATCACACAGTCATACAACATATGAACCAGCGTTCCAGTTCCATCATTGCTTAGTTTGCAGGGGTGTGAAAAAATATTTCATATTCATATATTTATAAAGCGCTATTTTGATCTCCAATATAATATTGATACTTCAAATCTTTTATTTAATTTTTTATTTTTCAGTTTTCATTTACCATTTTAACAGAACAGCCTCATACAAACTCAAAGTAGTATTGATAAAGTAAAAAAAAAAATAATAATAATAATAAAATGCTGGGGTTGCTATTGTTCAGATATAGTCAAACACAATTGTGCTCGATGGTGTCATGTTAGGCAATGTCTTTTGTATTCATTCCATTTTTCCCAGCGTTGATCATAAAGTCCTGCCTTCAGTCTTAGATAGTGAGTCAATTTTTCCATGGAGCTTATTTCCTCAACAATGTCCAACCACTGTCGTGGTAGAGGAGGGTCACATTCCCCCCAGTTCCTTGTAATGGCTTTTTTGCATGCCATTGTCAAAACTTTGAAAAGATGAGCATCTTCCCTTTGAATTATATCCACAGGCAATAGTCCAAGATACATAATTCATGGATTCTTGGGAATCGTATAATGTAAAATCTTCTCAAGAATCAGAGTAACACTTTCCCAGAAGAAACAAGTTTTTTTACATGACTAAAAGATACATGAGTGACCGGCATTCATCTCACCACACTGTTTCCAGCATGTCTGTTGTTTACCTGATTGAATTTAAAACAAATTAAAGTCTTCCAACAATAATTTTTTGTAAAATAAAAACTCATAATTTTTCAGAGCTGGAAATAAAATCAAAAAAGAAGTCCGGTTCAAGCAGTTGGATCATCCAGTCAATGTACATTATACTGGGAAGTTGTTTTTATTTTGTTTACAAGAATACTTTGTGCACTTTATTTCCGTCAAACTTTTTGTCTCTGTTTTCAGTGACATAGGGTACTGTAAAATGGTAGGGTATGCAAAATGTATGCACAGTTTTTTTAATGCAGTCTATTCAGTTCAGACAGTGACAAATGTGTGATTTTTTTATTTACTGTTGTGCTGTCAGTAACTCAAAGCACTTTGTTCCTCGTGTGTTCAATTACAGTTTGAGCTGCACTGCAGGTTAGGATGCTTTCAATACTTTGTTAAAGGGAAAAATAGAATATTTTCTTTGCAACATAAGTTTAATGGCCGTTTTCCATTAGCCCTACTCTACTCTACTCGCCTTGTGCTGCTTTTCCATTAGCCCCTGTCGCCTGCCCAACGGGGTGCAGTGTCGCTGTAAACAGCTGAGCGGCACTGCGGTGACGTCATTTTGAGAGCGACACAACAATCTGTGGCTTTATGTCACAAACCGAGTAAAAAAGGAAAGCAGATGAAGGCTGCAGGTGGCAAGAAGAAATACCCCTTGAGAAGCACAGGAGAGTTTTGGAAGCTATACAACAGAATGAAGCCGAGGACGAGAGCAATCGAGCTGCAAAAAAAAGACGTATCGATGAGGACATTGTCTGACCAATCAGTGACCGGCAGTCGGTGACATCATCTTTCAGTATCGACTCAGCTCGCTTGGAACCAGAGCGGAGTAGGAACTAAAACTAGCTTGTTTTAGGAGGTACCAGGCTAGTGGAAACACGCTGCAAATCGAGTAGGGCTGAGTAGAGTAGGGCCAAGGCATGCTAGTGGAAAAGGGCCATGAGTGACGCTGGTTTCCTTCCTTCTACTGTAAAATATGAGTTGATCAAGAGATCCGTGTATGAACTCCAGTGACACAGCAAACAAGTGGACAATCAAGGAACTGCAGCTCTTTTTGCTCGAGTTTATTAGCTTCTTTTTTCAACATTAGTGAATGTGGCTTAGTAAGTCTACATCTATTAAAAAATACTTCAGATCACTGAAAGATTAAAACGTGACTGTAATTAAAATAAACACAAAGGTAAGGTAAAGGAGAAGTGAGATTACTGAGCTTCAACCCTACATTTGTGACCAAACTAACGGAAATCTCACTGTTAGATAAAACATGCTGCCAAGTGATTCTTCTAAACAGATTTAGTTTCCTTGGTAGAAGATTAAGAACAAAAACAAGAACCAGGAGGGAAGGAAAAGCTGCACCTTTTAAAGTAGAGACACATTTCATGGGGCCTGAGTGTGTCCCCTCCTGAGGCTGATTAGGTAACGCTTCTATTTATTCAGCACCGAGGGAAATAAAAAAACTGAACATGAAATAATTGTAACACTCATCACAGCATGTCACCCCCTTCATATCATATATAATAAATGAATAAAAAACAGGATGAAATATCATCACAAATCACTCTGTGTCGTTTCCTTTAGGCCTTAAGATGGATTTTAGTTTAACACATAACTATTTCAATCATTACTTATCTTTGTTTCCATGAGTTAACTGGATGTTGGTGCCTTTCTGTGTTAAGTGAGTCAATTTGAATTCAATAAAATTCTTTTCTGATGGGTCAGTCTGATATTTCTTAAGTTGGAAGAGACTGATAGAGACAAACAGTCCTCCAGACCCTTTGGTCTGTGCTGGCTGGCAGTTATTATTTATTTTTCTTGGCTTGTTCTTGACAACTGCAGCGGATAAAACTATTCTCTCTGGACGTGTGCAGTCACAGGACTCTAAGTGTTACTTAAAAAGAAATACACACAGATGAATGGGAGCAAACTGGCAAATTTGTCCAGAACAATTCTTACTGATTACAAAAACATCAGCCCCCCTCATACAGTCCAACCTTGTTTCCCGTTAAGAAAACATGTTAGGTTCTTCTCCCCTTGGACTGTTTTTAACTGTTTTTAAAGTTTTGTTCCATTTTTTCTGTCTTGTTTTTGTCTTTTTAGAACTTTTAATGTCTCTAAAATATATTCAGTCGTCTTAGTGTTTGTATTTCCTACTGTGTCAAACACTTCTTTAATTTCTTTTTTTGTTTTTTCTTATTTCATTAAATTTCCTTTTATCATTAATCCCTGGTATGTCACAGGGTTTTCCTAATGCCCTGGGTTCCCATGACATTTAACATTAGTTTTTATTGTGCTTGGTTACTAACATTAATTATTTTTGGTTTGTCTTTCTGTTTGTTCTCTGCATTTTATGTGTTTATTGTTGGATTACTTTTTCATACTTATTTTTTGTGCTTTGCAATGTGAATTTTGTTGAGTGATTATTTTCGTCAACAACCTTTTTTCCAATGACGAAAACTAGACAGTAACTTATAAAAACGAGTGCACATTAACAAAAACTAAAACTAAACTAACTACTACTAAACTGAAACTTTCATCAACAAATGAAAACTAGACTAAAGGTTTGAAAGAGACTAAATCCAATCAGATCTAATTTTGTCATATAGAAAGAGGGACACCCAATCACAGCTGCCATTGCTTGGCGGTGGTGGGATCCAAGTGTAAAACATGACTTCAGAAATTCAAGAAAACTTCAAGATGCTATGAGGAGTTTCTAAGTAATTACAAAAAAGTCTCACTTTTAGATATATGCCTGATGGAAATACACACTTTAAGATGAGTTCTATAGCATCAAAATAGGTTATCTATAAATGCTATTCCTTAGCTTCGCAGTCAGGTCAGACAGGGCTGGACTGGCCTGGATACTCAACTTTGGGAACAAGACAATTAAAACTAGAGCAAATTTATATTATTCAGACACGTCTTAGAGCACCGGGCTGTAAGTACAGATATACAGCCGGCTACAAAACTACGATACTAAGTTTTCCCAAATTTGCTTGTTGTCACACATGAAAACTACCGCTACGTAACTAGAAAGAGATACATTACCTCGTGGCTTTGCATCCTGTAAGTTGTTGAAAAAAGAAGTTGTAAAGCAATGCAGAGTTCTGAGGAAGGTCCGAGCTGCATTTTTTTAGCATCACAACAAACACACACTTTGGCTTGGGTCACGTCTTTACGACAGTCCCGCACATGCTCATGGGTAGCAGAGGCTTTATGTCGCCGGAGATAGATTCTCCTCATAGCACCTTTAACTTCAACATAAGCATATTCTACAACTGAATTAAATAGATAAAAAATATGTTAAAACTGACTGCTTATATCAGAGATTGTAGATGCAGGCCGATATAACCTGATGTTTGTTTTTTTGCTGATATCAGATATCAATATCAGATCGGGACACCCCTAGTTTAAACAATTCTTATAAGTTTTGTTTGTTTGTTTGTTCTCACTTCACTTCGTGTGATAATAGCACATGTTTGAAATAAAGCATTTAAATCAAATCAAATCAAAGGGCTCTGGGATATGGGCCAAAAATCAGATCTATTTAAAAAATGTTTCTTACATTATTATTAAATTTCAGTTTTTCCATTTAACATTACCCTTTTTAGACATTGTTTACAAGCATTAAAAGAGATTCATTAAAGAATGAGGCCCTCAGACATTAAGTTGACTGTATTAAATTCTATGCCGGCTCTGTGTTTTTTTGTTTTTATGCCAGTTTGGTCTCCGCTTGTTGAGTATCTCTGTATATAACAAAGAGGCTGTCTGACAGCTGATGGCTTTTTCCCTTAATTTTGTCATAAAGCTTCATAAAAAGCAACAGTGATATATGATTTAGCAAATATACTTGCTAAATAAATGTGGTATGCTGTAATTATACCAATGAGAGTGGGCTGATAGACAATGTCCCTTTGTTTCTTATTTTTGTTGATAATTAAAAGACAAACAGCACGGATGAACTGACAGCACAAAGACCGACTCTTACTACTGATCTGATATAATGATTTCAAAGATGACGTCCACTATGGTGGACTACAGTAGATCTTTTTCACTGTTAAATGTCTTATTTCAATATGTTCAGACTCCTGTGATGCCTGCTAGTAGGTCTGAACAATTAATTGCAAATTAGATTAAATCGCAACTTGGCTTGTTGCAATTTTCAAATCGCAGAAGGTTCAATATTTTTGGCCCAAAATGTGTTGAACATTTTGGCATTGTGATGTAGTTCTTTTTGCAATTTCATGCCTCTTTTTCACCACTAATCATACATTTTTTACTCACTTTTGGACCATTTTTTACCTTTTTTTAACTCCGTTTTTATACTTTATGCCTATTTTGACCCATTCATCTTTTTTTGGCCACTGTCAGAACCATTTTTGGAATTTTTACATGGTTTTTGAAATTTAATTTCATTTTTTTTGCCAATTTCTCCCCTTTTTTTTTTTTTTTGCAATTTCATACCTATTTTGCACCTATTTATTAACCTTTTTCCGCTTTCATACCATTTTGACCCAGTTTTTACAATTTCCTACCCATTTTGCGTCTATTCTTCACTTCTCCACTTTTTCTCAAATCTTTTATCCTTAGATTAATTTAATGTCATATTAGTTTTACTATAAAAAGATCTACTGCTTATGTTTGTTCAAGAATACATAAGATGAGGAACATTAAAACAATTGCAAAGTAAATCGCAATATTGGGGAAAAAAATCGCAATTAGATTATTTTCTCAAATCATTCAGCCCTACCTGCTAGGCGGTGATTCATGTTTGCCTCCAGTTTTGTAACATTTTGCCTTATGCTGTGATGTCACGGTGGTGTGGGTCTGAAAAGTGTCTCTGCGAACGACAAACTGTCTACATGCACACAGTTTTGTGTCCTCACCTGAGGCATTGCCAAGCACAGCTTAGGGCTCCAGCGGGGGGAACCTCTGGGTCTCCTGTCCGGTCCCAGTGGTGTGAGGTTGGCTATCAGCACGATTAGCTTGATGAAGACGATGCAGGATGAAGCCTACAGGCAAGGGAAGGAGGGGGAGAGGGAGGGGGGGCAGTAACTGGACACGACCTGCTGTGGTCGGTTTTGTTGTGGTTTGCTGTGGTCAGGTGTGGCTCTCTGTGCACTTCAGGTCTGTGGGAGAAAAAGAGGGAAATAAAGAATATCAGTCACGCAAAAACAAGCAGATCAGACAAACTGATGTGACTTAAGCAGGTTTGATACCGTGTTAGAAGATATTAGATACAATAGAATATAAATTAGTGTTGAATGCAGTAGCAGATGAAAGACTAGGGATGGGAATGGATAAGATTACATCGATAACAATGCTATTAACAATCCTGCAAATCGATCCTAACCTGACAAGCCAGATGGACAGCTCGACATATCTGCCACAGAAATATTTCACTAGTCCATCTGGGTAGGAGCCCTTTAAATTTGTTTTCAGGGGCAGAACATTAAAAAAAAACACAAGCTTGTGATTGGACAATCGTTTGGTTCATCACATTCATCACAGACCAATCCACATCAAGCAGGGTTGCCTCCTATAATGTAGCAAACATAGCAGCTAATGTAGCGGCTAATGGCTAACAACAGTTAACAACAGTTCATGGATGTAAGCCATAGCAGCTAACTTAGCCACTAACAGCTAACAACAGTTAATGACCATTAGCCACTAGCCGCTAACTTAGCTGCTAACAGCTAACGGCCTTTTAATATTGTCTTACACTAAATTGTACCACACAGATGATTCATTTAACACTTATATGTGACATAAACCTCGTCAAAGACAATCCCGACAAGTAAACTTCTAGGAGGGCAGATTTCACCAAGTTTCACTAGGTAGCCTTGAGTACAATAGGCTAATCGACATGTCCGTTCTCAACTTCCGGTTCTTAACTTCCGGTTGTCGTCACGTCCGCATTCTGCAGCCCCCGCCCTCTTTCCTGATTGGGTCGTTAAGAATTCAGCCAAGTGAATTTGTTGGACAATGGAGGCTGGCAAGGTGGACCTGCAGGATTTCAGAATCAGCCAGGTCTGTCTGCTCTGCAAGGCTAAATCGATACTGCAGGGATGGAAATCAAAAACCAATTCCAGGTCAGAATCTGGACACGTGGGGAATCTGTTTCATATGTTATGGCTTTGCCCTGCAGTAAAATTATTTTGGACAGAAGTCTGTAAATTAATTTCAGAAATCATTAATGTAAATATTGCTCCATGTCTATCAGTATATCTGCTGGGTCACAGGGCTGCACAATTAGAAACAAGGCAAGAGAGAAAGACAGTTGGTTTAGGCCTTTTTGGCTGCCAAAAGAATAATTTTATCCAACTAGAAAATTCACAAACCAAACTGAAAAGTGATACAATGACACATTTCAATACAAATAGAATAAAAAAAGAAAACATACAGGCCTTTGACTGTCACATAAACATCACCTAAAAGTGAGACATGATGGTAAAGTGTGACTGAGTGATCTAAAAACACATCATCAACGCCTGCAGGCCTCTGTCTGTTTACTGATAACTCCAGGGCGTGAAGCTCTGCAGCCTCCATCTCTACAGCCAGACTAAGGTCAACACACAACCAGGCCATGCTCATCTGCATAACCTCATCACCCCTCCTCTGCCCCTCTTCATCATTCTTGTTTTTTGCCTTCTCCATGCCTGTTTCAGTAACACTGTAAAAAATGATGGACCAAAGAACCCAATATTAGATAATTCCTTCTTCATAATAATCAACATTTGCAGTATGATTCGAGCTCCATGACTTATTTCCACAAACTTTTCAGAGCTGAAACACTGCCAATGTTTTGTGCATGATGATGGTGTTGAGGAGTAACATGCTTGAAATAAATGTAGATGTTCAATAGGGCTGTAGCGATACACATATTTTCCGATACGATACGATACACGATATTCAGCTCACGATATGATAATATCACGATATATCACGATATCACAATATTGCGATATATTGCGATATTCTACATTAAACTAGGAAAAACCCAGAGACAGTGAATATGTAAGTTTTCTATTTTATTGCTATTGAAATATGTCAAATGCAGCATTACATACATACACTTAACACAGAGTGCATCAAGTCAATTAAACTAATGTTGCAAAGAAATTGTTCTTGTTTTCCCTTTAACAAAGTGTTGAAATCATCCTAACCTGTAGTCCAGTTCAAACTGTAATCAAACCCATGAGAAACAAAGAGCTTTGAGTTACTGACATAACAACAGTAAGTTAAAAAAAGTCACATATTTCTGTTGTCACTGTCTGAACTGAACAGTGCATGAAAAAAAACCTGTGCACACATCTTTTTAAGTTGTATTTTATTCCCAACTCTGATAAAAGAGTTGGGAGTTTTTATTTTTCCAAAAATATCGATACTAAGATTTGAGATATCGATATTATATCGGGAGTCAAAATATCGATATATATTGCGATATCGATATTTTTCTACACCTCTAATGTTCAAGTCACAGAACATTTAAAAGCAGATCCATCAATCAAATCTGTGAGGAATCATCATTGATTGACATTTTATGTAAACCTCTTTTATTTTATTGTTTGACATCCTACTACATCTCTTTCTGTCATTATTTTTGTGGGAGGAGCAAATATCTTCCCTTACATCTTTCTCTAATGAAAAATAAATACCTAGAAACATTTTATAAATAGATCTGATTTTTGACCCATATTCCAGAGCCCTCTGATTTGATTTGATTTGATTTGATTTGATTTGATTTGAATGCTTTATTTCAAACATGTGCTATTATCACACAAAGTGAAGTGAGAACTAACAAATAAAACTAATAAGAATTGTTTAAACTAGGGGTGTTCCAATCTGGTATTGATAGCCGATATCAGCAAAAAAAACCAAACATCTGACTATATCGGCCTGCATCTAAAATCTCTGTTATAAGGACTCTGATTAAAGTAGTCTGTTTTATTTATTTTTTATTTAATTCAGTTGTAGAATATGCTGATGTTTATACACAGTGGTTATTTTGCAATTTTAAAATGTATGTTGTTGTTTTACTGAATTTCTTGCGGTTACTTTTCAGGGTCTTCTCATTTATTTTTCATTATTTTATTTAATTGTACTATATTCTTATGTTTAAAGGTGCTTTGAGGAGAATCTATTACTGGCGACTTACTCTGCTACCCATGAGCACGCGCGGCAACTGTCGTAATGCTGCGTTCCAGTAACCTCTGAACTGGAAGTGACATCATCTCCGACTTATCGGCGTTCCAGTTGAAGTCAGAAAAAAACATGCCGATCTACCAGGCTATTGTTAGCTGTTGTTAGCGCGCCCTGCGTTGTTGTATAAAGAATGTTATTATCACGATGGCAGCATTTTTGTAAATATAAGTCTAACAATACTATGTATACAGCTGATCGAGAGCGACTCACCCCAGTTGGAAGTGCAAATAAATTGATTATTATAGGAGCTAAGTAACTGTTCACACTGGGGGCATCCATCTTCGATTGTCAGCTCGGGGGTGGTGAGGTTTCACCGAGTTCCCAGTGGGAAATTCAGACTTCGGGGAACGTGTCAGTTGCAGTTTCCTACTCAGAACCCGGAAATTCCTACTTCTGACTGCAACTGGAACGCACTAAAAGACGTGACCCAAGCCAAAGCGTGTGTTTGTTGTGATGCTAATGAATGCAGCTCAGACCTTCCTCAGAACTCTGCATTGCTTTACAACTTCTTTTTTCAACAACTTACAGGATGCAAAGCGACGAGGTAATGTATCTCTTTCAGTTACGTAGCGGTAGTTTTTGATGCGTGACAACAAGCAATTTTTGGAAAACTTAGTATCGTAGTTTTGTAGCCGGCTATATATCTCTACTTACAGCCTTGTGCTCTAAGACGTGTCTGAATAATATAAATTTGCACTAGTTTTAATTGTCTTGTTCCTGAAGTTGAGTATCCAGGCCAGTCCAGCCCTGTCCGACCCGACCGCGAAGCTAAGGAATAGCATTTATAGACAACCTATTTTGATGCGATAAAACTCATCTTAAAGTGTGTATTTCGATCGGGCATATATCTAAAACGTGAGACTTTTTTGTAATTACTTAGAAACTCCTCATAGCCTCTTTAAACACAGGGGTTATTTTGCAATTTAAAAATATATGTTGTTTTTACTGGATTTCTTGAGGTTACTTTTTTTTTATTTAATTGTACTATATTCTTATGTTTAAGGTTAAATTTATTGAGCCCATTAGTTTATAACAAATGGGTCAGTTTTTCTCATACCTACTATTGCCGACTACTGTTCTCTGTTTGAGTAATCTCACTTGATCAAGCCTTTTTTTACAGTCCATACTACAAAATAAGTAATAAAAGTCTGTTTGATTCCTGCTGATATTGTATCGGATCGATATCTGTATTGGCAAATACTCAGACTGCAAAATCAGTATCATATCGGAGGTAAAAAAGTTGTACTGGGACACCCCTAGTTGAAACAACAACATTAATATTAATCCAGCATGTCTGAAAAGGAGACGGATGAAGCAAAAGCTTTGTTGTTTCACTGTCCTGCTTTTCTTTCTGGCTACCAGACATTGTCTGATTTTGATCCCTTTGTGCTTTTGCATTGCAAATAAACGAGAATCTGCACGGAGACATGTGCCCTGCAGCAAGCAGCTGACACACAAACATGAACCGATCCCACCCCTCTGAGGCCGGAGCACGACATCACTTCCTCTTACAGGGCGCTGACAGACTCGAATGAACTTCTCACCCCTGAGCTCTGTCCCCCATCACACACATTTGCATGGAGACAGGAAGTGGTAGAAAACACACACACGCTACACAGCACAGCAGCGACTGTAAAAGCAACACATGCAGCACCAAGTCAGCACACAAGGCCCTTAATATGCAAACAGACACACTCATCGTGACTACAGTATTTTTGGACATTTAGCCTCCAACGGTGACACTGAGCTGTGATCATTATCTTATCTGGACGTGTGTCTGGTTTCACTGGAGCAGAAGAAGAATCAGTGAACATATATTCTGACTGAATAACTAGACCACAGCATTAATACAGACCGTGTTTTTTATTCTGGACAAAACAGCCGGTGTGACTTCACACCCAGAGATCTCGCTAACATATAAAAAAGTGAGCCCTTTTCACCTTTAAAAGCTGCACTCTACATTCCCAAGGTTTAATATAATGCAGCTTGCTGCTCTGAGCTGACACCAGCTGTGACGTACAGTCAGATATTTATATGACTGAGAGAAACAAACCACAAAACACTGGAGCTGAATTTCTCACTCTGGCTTTATACTGACTGCAGATTGATTTAGACTTGTGCTCCAATTCCAAACAATACGATGACACATCCTCAGTGCTTCCTTCTCCTTATTCTAGCATCCTAAACAGTCCACATGATAACTATAACATAGGCTTCAGGCTTGGCCCACACTAGGGCTGATGCCAGATATCTTGATATGGATACGATACAATATGATACTGGTTTGGTTAAAACCAAGTGGTGCATTCAAGGGCAATCTGAAAATTGAAATTAGTTGGAACTCCCAGAGCTGTACATGCAGGACAAGCGGGGGAAATCTATATTGTTTATTAGGGCTGGAACAATGTGCTTTTATCCTGATTCGATTTAAATTGCGGTTCTACAATACTAGGGCTGGGTATTTCCAGCAACCCCACAATACGATACGCATCCCGATACTGAGGCCACGGTGCGATACGTATCCCGAAACACAAATTGTGAACACTGACTATGCTTTTAACAGAATTCCCAGCAACTGTTGTTTTTATCACAAGAAGAAAAATAACAAGTATGAGTTTTAAATAATTCTTCAACTTAAGAACTTTTGTTCAGGTCCCCAAAGACGGTAGACCTAAGCTTAAATTTGGATCATGTGTTTCACCATGTAGCTTGGCTTCTATTTTGAACTTTTCCATTGTTAATATTACCCAAAGTCTACGGTTCAAACATTGAGGCCGTATCGATTCTGTAGAATCCGTATCTATACACATATCGCCAAGAAGTGCATGACGATACTTTGCCGTATCAATATTTTGAGCACATGTCTATACAATACTGCCGATTTTTGCAATCTTTAGTTAGCTTTTTTAACACAAGTGGAAAAGATTAACAATGATGATCCCTACAGACTATATCAGGAAAAATACACATCACATGTGAGTCCGTTTTTAGGATTTATTCAGCAATTTATTTTAACCAGCTGTTTATACTCTCTCTTCAAAAGCCTGGAAAAAACTATCTAAAAATCGTCAAAACAAAAAAATCCCAAAACTTACGTCAATCAATTTTTTCTCCCACCCCTATTGTTTATATCGTTGCTTTTTCAATATTATATAAAATCTTGAATGTTCATATCTCGATATAGATATGATAACGACATATCTTTCAGCCCTAGTCCACACAGAGATGAAAACGTTGCAGTTTCAAAGCATTCTCTTTAAAGTGGACATGTTTTAGTAAATGTGTCCGTCCACAACAAAAAGCTGAAAACGCTGTAGTACATATTTCAGGCCAGTAAGTGGCGCTGTATAGCTTGCAAACATCGTGAGTAGGGATAAGACATATTGATACCAGTGCAGTCCTGCTCATCGATCCAATTCTTTCACGATTCACTTATTGATTCCTGCAGATTTTCCGTGGGGGCAAATGCTGGTCTGTAGATTTTCAGTGTCAACAATGTCAAACACGTCACAACATAGACATCTGCTTCTGCAAGCTGCTGGTGTTTCCACTCACTGAAGGTTGTGCAGTAGGCACCTTTTGTAAAAAATTAAAGGTAGAAATTGGCATTTTAGCGACATCTAGTGTTCAGATTTTGAAGTGAGCCCGTCATCATTTACAACAGTGACCAGGTGAGGGTTTTTCATTCATATTTGTAACTATTATTTTGATAGATCATAGGTCAGTTAAGATGATGATTATAGATTTTGTAAACTTTTTGTAGACATGTCCCCAAAACCCACCCGTAGACAACATGGCTGATCGTTATGTCAGCCCCCACAGAGAGGAGACCCACGGTACATAGATATAAAAAGCTTTTTCTAACTGAATAAAAAGAAAATGAAAGTTTTATGGGGATGATTGTATTCCTATCTCAATGGACTTTACATACAAATAGAAACATTATACTCTATATTTACTGTTTCTGTTTGGTAAAATGCTTCAAACTTCTACACACTACACCTTTAAGCCACAATTCTGACACTTTTGAACCCTGTCAGTGAAGGAATTGATAAGGGAATTGATCAGCAAAAAGAGTCATGACAGCGATTCTTTGATGGAGCTGTTAATGATTCTTAGCCGGAATTGGTTTTTGACTCACATCCCTAATTATGAGACATGTCAACAAACTCTGTTGTATACTGTTCTTCACGTCCTCTTGTTTCTAAGAGAAGAGTTTGCTCTAAAAACCCTAAGCAAGCTCAATAGCTTCTGCAACCCGATACTGTATTCTGCTATGATGTCTGATGTAGTCAGGGTTCAAACATGCTGTCTGAAGGATAAGTTTGGTTTCTACAGCTTTCACATTGTTTATAGAATGAAGTAGAACAATATACTCACCCAGAAGGCTTTCCTGATCCAAACAGTGCTTCGGGAGATATTTAGATCCAAAATCGAGTGGCGGACATCCGTATAATGGTAGCACATGGGGCATGTATAGCGCCGCTCCTAAAACTGCATTAATCGCCCAAGAACTTGTTAGTTTCACCAATATTTCATCATGGTCCACTCGGGCTACTCCTCCATTACAGTCCGGTGTTGCTCTACCCATGTTTTTGTGACTGTGCTGACCTCTGAACAAAAGAAGAAGAAGGTTTGCCTCCGTGCATGCGCAGTACGGCTCATTGTTTCAGGGGAAGACTGCCGGCTACACAACGACTTTCTTCTTCCAGTTTTGTGCAAAATGGACGAATATCTATCGGATGAAGATGAAGACGTTTCGAGCCAGAGTTTACAGATGAGGAGCTCATCGAAAGGAGGATGCGGAGGCAAAGAGAAGAACAGCTGGCCAGAGAGCAGTCTTCAGTTCAGAGGTCAGCGCCGTCACAAAAACATGGGTGGAGCAACACCGGACTGTCGTGGAGGAGTAGCCCGAGCGGACCATGATGAAATATTGGTGAAACTAATGAGTTCTTGGACGATTAATGCAGTTTTAGGAGCGGCGCTATACATGCTCCGTCTGCTACCATTATACGGATGTCCGCCACTCGATTTTGGATCTAAATATCTCCCGAAGTACTGTTTGGATCAGGAAAGCCTTCTGGGTGAGTAAATTGTTCTACTTCACTCTGTAAACAAGTGAAAGCTGTAGAAACGGAACTTATCCGTTAAGTACATGTTGGAATACAGGGGCCTGTTTTTAATGAAAAACATTGTCTGAGCTTCAAGAAGAGGGAGGCAGGCAGAAAAGCAGAAGTAAAGGTGAACAGCTGTTATCCTCCGAACAATTACACCACATCAATTCTATTAATATGAACCGCGAGACTGGGAGGCCCCATGCCTGACATTCTGTTTCATCCTTTCTGTGTCAAAGAGGCACAAAAACTGTTTTATTTAGTACTCGACATGTCTTATTTGGGAAGGTTTTTTTTAATGTGACAAAGCAAAGACAGAGGAAGATAATTTAAAGATAACGTTTTCAGCTTTTTGGCTCACAGCCCTCCTGACATCCTGTGTCTGCCACTTTCAGTCTGATTAACTTTCTGCTGCCCCATCCAACACGAAATCCTGATGAAGGCAGAAGGTGATGAAGAAGTTGCTGCATCATGTTTACATCTGGTTGGCTGCTTGCTGTTCCTGCTCAGGTAAAAAAAAAAAAAAACCTTCTCTCTCAGTGATGTGATTACCTCCACCAAGGAGGTTATGTTATTGCCGGTGTCTGTTTGTTTTTTTGTTTTTTGTCTGTATGTTTGGACGGATTTTGATAAAATGTTCTGGAAATGCCCAGATTGGGACAAGGAACAGATGATTAGATTTTGGGAATGATCCGAATCAGTGTAAAACTGCCACGACAAAAAATGCAATTTTCGTGAATAACTACTGAACTAAAATGGCTATCATTATGAATCCAATTGCTAATGGAATGTTTTATGGTCAAGGAATCTAAATATTTAGATGAAATAAAGGTAGGACTAATATTTATGGTGAAAATCACAATATGGGTGGGGATTGTGGCGCTGGCGGAGGTCTGCGTTCTTGGAGTGCTTTTCTAGATTAGATTTTTAATGTTTCTGTAGAGTTATCCTGAACAGCTGCAGCTCACATTCTGGATACTTTAAATGTCTTCAGTGATCTTCTAAGCATCCATTCATAACTAACTTTGGTATGGGGGGGTCACAATTGGCCCTTTTCCATTAGCCCTACTCTCTACTCGTCTTGTGCTGCTTTTCCATTAGCCCCAGTCGCCTGCCCAACGGGGTGCAGTGTTGCTGTAAACAGCTGAGCGGCTCTGCGGTGACGACATTTTGAGCGCAACACAACAATCTGTGGCTTTATGTCACAAACCGATTAAAAAAGGAAAGCAGAAGAAGGCTGCAGGTGGTAAGAAGAAATACCCCTTGAGAAGCACAGGAGAGTTTTGGAAGCTATACAACAGAATGAAGCCGAGGACGAGAGCAATCGAGCTGCAAAGAAAAGACGGATGAGGGTAAGCTAACGGTAGCTACCGCTACCATGCTAGGTTGTCGCGCTCATGAATAATAGATGACGACATTGTCTGACCAATCAGTAGCCGGCAGTCGGTGACGTCATCTTTTAGTATCGACTCAGCTCGCTTGGAACCAGAGCGGAGTAGGTACTAAAACTAGCTTGTTTTAGGAGGTACCAGGCTAGTGGAAACACGCTGCAAATCGAGTAGGGCCAAGGCATGCTAGTAGAAAAGGGCCAATAGTAAGCTCTTTACCACAGAACTGTTTCCTGTGTTTATGTGGGGTACACACATACCATTGTTAATGATTAGCTCTGAGCAAACACTCATGCATGTACAATTCTATCTTCATTAGAGAGCTTTTAACTCGGGTTGTTTTCAAACTGTGTTGCCAACACACATAGTTGATTAACCTATAAGTTAAGCATTTTATGTCCATTTCACACTGGAAGCTTCAAACCAGCTGTATGAATGTCCTGCAGCCTCGGCACATCTGATGATGATGAGCTTCTATTGATGGTTCAGGAAAAACAAAATTAACCTCCCCACAAGGAAGATGATTCACTGAGAATCCTGCAGAACAAAAGCATTCTGACCAAAATGGGGAGTTTCCTCCACAACGAGGGAAAACAGGTTTAATTCCAAGAGGCACGGACACAAAGAGTTATTACTCTATTCTTTTCAATATTCTACTGCCATCAACATACACACCTGCTGGGTTAAGGTAAATATGGCTCACTAGTTGTCATTTTGTCTATTTTGACCAAGAAACTTGTGCAACTCGTGGAAAAAAAAAACAGGCGAGCCTCCCATTTTCCAGATCTTTGGCACAGGACACGTGACATTTGTGGCTTCCAGTCCTAAAGCTCTGACTTGATAACATTCTCGCCGAGCACACATGGCTGCTTCCATTCAAGTGAAGTGATCCAATGTGGAAATGGGCCTTACGGTGGTTAACTGTCATATTAAGGGGTTGCAATGGCATGGCTTAGACCTGTCACGATAAAGTTTTAATTTCTTAAAACTATTTAACTGTAATTGGAACATCAAGAGCTTTTAAATAAAAGAAATTGAACAATATAAAAAATGTAACAAACAAAAAAAGAGAAAAAAAAACAATGAAAATGAAATGGACTCTTTTGGGAAAAATTGCATGTAACTAAAAATCATCAAAAACAATAACAAAATAGACCCTCTTTCTGTAAGACAAAAAAAAACAAAAAACTCCAATATAAAAACACACAACAATAAAAACAATAAATAAGATAAGATGGAGTTTATACAGTTCAGGAACTGTTTGTGACGTGCATTCTTCCAGTCAATTTGTACTGTCTATCAAATGTTTGTAACATTCCCCGAAATGCTGGCTTTTTAACCGTATTGAAGAGTTGCATTTATTTTGCAATGTAGCGAACAACACTGTCTGTGAGTGCGCAGCATTTTGCGCTGCTTTATTTGTATTGGCTCACTACGCTATAAATCCGCTAAATCCGCTACATAACCAACACACCCAGGTGTTGAGAAAGATGGACGGTGTGAGCTATCTTCTCATCCAGCCTGTTTGGAAGAGGGAGGGGAATAAAACAAACATGTATGCACGTGTCAGTTTATCGAGGCCGGTAAACTTACCGAGGAAGCTTTTACTTATCATGCTGTTAGTTGATTTATTGATTATTGAGACAGCCCTACATGGCGTCATGGGTGCCTTCTGGCTTTGTCAGGTATCCCTTGAAAATATATAATGCAAAACCGCTACAATTACCCTCAAATTTAACGCCTGGGTTTAGTGAATGAGTACTCGAGTACCACACCTTTATTAGCTGACAGGTGTTTTTGCAGTGTACACAATAAACCAAAGCAGCTGCTGCAAAACAAGCGAGCATTGTCACCATTATAACTCACCATCTTTATCGTCATGTTGTACTCCAGCAGTGATTAGAGATAAATGAGGATTTTATTGGTTTGAAAAGTCAAAAACTGCAGATGAACTCTGCAAAACTGTTAAGCTAAACCTGGAGGCTCGTTAGCTTGTGGCTGCAATAATATAACCTATATGCTATGTTTAGTCCCAGGCTTAGGATTGTCATTAATGGTAATTTACAGCAACACATTTTGGAAAAAAAGACCAACAACAACCTCTTGTGGTTGTAAGTCGGTGGGCAGAGAACTGTAGGATATTTTCTTTTGGTCATGAGTTTATTTTGACTGTGATTTGAGGCGTGTTACATTTCTTAAGGGTACGTTGACTGAAAAAGTTAAACCACCAAAACTGTTAACATTAAAAAACCTCCTTACAAGACAGGGTGGGCCAGAACTTTAGTCCTGTTACCACAGAAAATATTAAGTCATTAGCCTTTCTTCTTTTATTCATTCAATGCACACATAAATACGATTTATTTTTGTATCGCAGTCCTTGATTATTTTTGATCACTCTTTATTTTACCTACTTCAAAATGATGATCAGGTTGAAGTCAAAGTCGAAGTAATGGATGCCAAGTACGCCTTTGGTGAAACTGGAGTAGGTCAACCTTAACTTGGGGATTAGCAACTATGGCAAAAGGAGGGCGACGCCAATTTCATCTTCACTGCCAGAGGCGTGACAAGCTAAACTAAGAATTAATGTATTTTATGTGTTTCAAAAGAAACAAAAAGCATTTATTTATTACTTAAAGGTCCCATATTGTGCATAATATTCTTTCATTGCATTAAACAAAAATGTTGTGCAAATGGAGCTGACGGGATGTGTTCAATTCTGATCTTAACTTTTCATTAATTACTGGTGGCTATTTTATAAGTTTTGATCTCTGAACTGAATTCCTCTACATCAGTAAGTTTACACAGGTCGAGCTCTCCTAAATGCCTCAGGTATTCTTCAGTAACAATCCTACAGTGTAGTGCAGAGTCAAATACAATGACAAGCAAACTCATGAGTATGCAATCACAAGGTTAACCAGTAAGTTTATGTCAGGTCTTACATTTTAGGTGAGTAAAGCTTTGACAGAGACAAAAGGTCAAGTCAAATCACACTAATGGAAGTGAAAAGATCCAGTTATTTACAAAATTAAATACTAAGTTGACTATGTTTGCAAAAGTATGATTATTTAAATCACGTAAAGTCTGCTGCACAGTGATTACGGAAGAGTGTCTGATTTAAAGGTGCTATGAGGAGGATCTATTACCGGCGACATTAAGACTCTGCTACCCATGAGCACGCGCGGCGACTGTCGTAATGCTGCGTTCCAGTAACCTCGGAACTGGGAGTGACATCATCTCAGACTTATTGGCGTTTCAGTTGAAGTCTGAAAAAAACATGCCGATCTACCAGGGTATTGTTAGCTGTTGTTAGCACACCCTGCGTTGTTGTTCACAAATATCACATAAAGAATGTGATTATCACTATGGCAGCATTTTTGTAAATATAAGTCTAACAATACTATGTATACAGCTGATCTAGAGCGACACACCCCAGTCAGAAGTGCAAATAAATGGATTATTACAGGAGCTAAATAACTGTTCACGCTGGGGGCATCCATCTTCGATTGTCAACTCGGGGGTGGCGAGGTTTCACCGAGTTCCCAGTAGGAAATTCCGACTACAGGGGACGTTCCAGTTGCAGTTTCCTACTCAGAACTTGGAAATTCTTACTTCTGACTACAACCGGAACGCACTAAAAGACGTGACCAAAGCCAAAGCGTGTGTTTGTTGTGATGCTAATGAATGCAGCTCGGACCTTCCTCAGAACTCTGGATTGCTTTACAACTTCTTTTTTCAACAACTTACAGGATGCAAAGCCACGAGGTAATGTATCTCTTTCTAGTTACTTAGCGGTAGTTTTTGATGTGTGACAACAAGCAATTTTTGGAAAACTTAGTATCGTAGTTTTGTAGCCGGCTATATTTCGCTACTTACAGCCCGGTGCTCTAAGACGTGTCTGAATAATATAAATTTGCTCTAGTTTTAATTGTCTTGTTCCCAAAGTTGAGCATCCAGGCCAGTCCAGCCCTGTCCAACCCGACCGTGAAGCTAAGGAATAGCATTTATAGATAACCTATTTTGATGCTATAAAACTCATCTTAAAGTGTGTATTTCCATCAGGCATATATCTAAAAGTGAGACTTTTTTGTAATTACTAAGAAACTCCTCACAGTCCCTTTAATCTAGAAATGAAACAAGAAAGCATATAAAACTCTAAAAAGGATGCCTGAATATGCAAGGACTACCTTCTGAAAACTTAATTCTTCTATTACCATTCTTTTATAGAACTTTGCACACAATTCAAGGAAAAATTAGTGATTAATATTTATATTTTCATAACCCACCCATGAATGTTTCCTCCACTTCCTGTTAGTTCAGCTCTGGATAAAGAGCTGTGTTTAGTTGTGGCTGTGGTTGGCTCGGCTCAAAGCTTCTCTATCATGCAAACAGCTCACATTCACTGCCTCACAACATTGGACAGGATCCAAGTAGGCCACGCAGCGGTGTCTTATTTGGAAAGAGTTGCCTACTGATAGCAGTCGGTCCCTGATGCATACAGACATGACAGGCAGGACATGCAGGAGCTGTTTATCAAATGTGAGAAGGGCTCTGCAGTCATTATAAAATAATCCTTATTAGACTGAGTATCATTTTGATAGTCTTAGCCTAGTAGTTAGTTTTGAATTCCTCATATAAAATGCACATTAATATCCAAACATGTTTGCATGTATACCATGAAGCTGACTTGTAGTGCATCAGTGGAACATACTTGACATCTAAAGAGAATTGTAGAGACAATAACAGTTTTAATAAACAGAAGGACTGAGAGGAGGACCAACCTGCTCAGTCAATAAATATAAACTTTCTCTTCAGATCACAGAGCAGCCTTTGTTTCAGCGTATTGCATTTCTCAGAGTATTTAGGAAGTATGCCTAATAAAATGTCATGGTTTAATATTTTTGGTTTTGCACTTGTAAGATGTGTAGCTATTTGACATCTCTGGTCAAAAGATATTCCAGTTTTGTCTTATTTTAATAATGATCAGTGCAGTTCAAAAAATATAAACAGCAGAGTATGCATAGTAATGCAAAACTAAGGATGCTACTATTGGTTTGATATCAGTATCAGCTGATACTGAAATTTCTGCAGATATTTCCACCCGATATATCAGCCAGACATATCTATATATAATACAAAATGTTCAAAATTGATACACCTTCTCATCACTGCATGGGTCCATTTAAATATCAAGGGTTTCCTTTTCTAAGAGTTAAAGCTGTTTTCCTTGTTTACATCTGTTCATGTGATAATATGCTGTAACACTGAAAGAAACGAGTCCATTTCTATAAAACACAGAGCTTGTGCTCTTGACATGAAATATCGGTATTGGTGTTAGCGATAATTAATCATAAAAACATAGGCATATGAGCAAAAGTCCAATATTGTGCATCCCTACAAAAAACTGTTTGCTAGGGCATCCATAGCCTGCTGGTCCTGCGTAAAGTACAGAGGCTTTTGTCTTCATCTTGGTTCTTTTATAAATGTAAAATGTTCCTTTGTGCCATGAAAAAAGCATCAGAAGAGAACGATCTTAAAAATATAATCATGAGTGGTCAAGCACATCAGTTTATAATTATAATAATGGCCAAGCTGTTATGATTTGGAATGTTAATCAACAAGAATTTATCAATCACTGTGCCACAATTGATTCTGTTTATTTCAGTTCTTAACTTGGTCCATTGAGGAGAAAAGACAGGCCGGCGTACGTTTTCTGATTCAACAATAAATAAAAGTCATTTCTGATGTTTGTAGAGGACATATGTCACATAAGCTTAGGTCCAAGTATTTGGTTTAAATGGCCACTAGAGTCAGTTCACTATGAGCATTGTTTTAAAAAACGAACTTCCAGTTCTCACATACAGAGTGATCCACCTCTATTCTCACTCTGCCTGACTCTGTGGTAGTTTGTGCAATCAGTGTGGTTCAGAGTCATGTTTACAAAAGCTCTACATTCTTTCTACAGTCTGTGCTTTGTACCGGACCTGCCATCTGTCTAAAAAAACGAACTCCTGACAAAAAAGGCAGGACATCACAGTTATATGTCTGTTCTAGGGGGAATGAATAGTTTCAGGAAGCTACTGGTGCTGTTCAGAGAAGTTTAAGTGCCATGGACTTTGTTGTCTTATGCATAGAAGTGCTCTATTACAAGAAGGGAGAATGTAAAACACATTTAAAGACTAAAAATCAAACAGCATAATGTGACCTCTTTAACACAGAGCTGCACCAACAAATGTTTCAGTATCTTGCTGCCCATGTTTATATTCTTATCGTTATTCTTTTTTTTTACTTGTTTCTACTTATTTTCCCTGCTTATTGTAACGACTTGAGTACCGCACTTTAACCTTCTTGTGCAATAACTACTGACCATTCTTGTCGCTGACCTCTTGCTTATGTAACTGTTGTATGTCGTCTAGTGTTTGTTTTTCATGAATCATATCCTTGGCCAGTGGCGCTGCTGCCTAAGGCAAGTTTCCTGCAAGGGGCAATAAAGTTGATCTATCTATCTATGTTCCACCCATTTACGATCTTACAACCTCAGCCATTGTTCATTGTGTTTTTTAGCATTATACTGGGGAAAATTAAGCTATTATCTAGACTGCTTTTGCCATGATCAGTTTGTTGACTTTGTTGTTGTTATTCATGCTAACTGCCTCTCTAAAAAGGTTAACATTGCTGTTTTGCAAGGCGAGTAGAGCTAAGTGGAAGACCTTAAACTTAAAGCTTAAAAACAAATGATATCAATGTCTCAAATTATTTAGAACTGGCTCCCTATTCCCTTCCTTACCAGGCTTCAGGGCTGGGTATTTCCAGCAACCTCATGATAGATATGTATCCTGATACTGAGGCCAGGATATGATACGTATCCCGATACACATAAATTGTGAGCATTGACTATGCTTTCAACAAAATTCTTGACAAGTTTTGATTTAATTACAAGAACAGAAAGAACAAGGATGAGTTTTAAATGGTTCTACAGCTTAAGAAACTCAAATTCATGCCCTTAAAGATGGTAGAGCTAAGTTCAAAACTGAAACATGAACATGATCATTAGGGCTGAACGATTTTAGGAAAAGATTGAATTGCGATTTTTCTGGCAGATATTGCGATTCATGATTTTTTTTGTCAAATCAAACTTCAGTGCAAAATTATTCACCTTCAAAAGTGATGATAAATATTCTGTTTTCATTAACTTCTACTCCTAAACAGAGGCTTTGTGTTGTTGACCTGCTTACCAGCACTTTTAACATATAGATTGTCTACAAATTTGTAAAACAGTATGTGTACAATACTTGACACAACAGATCCTGAGTCAGTCAGGAGCGCTGCAAATAATTGCTGCTTTGGCGATCACAAAATTGCATTGTCTAAAATTGCGATTTCGATCTGAAAACGATAAATTGTTCAGCCCTACTGATCATGACACTTGGCTTCTACTTTGAACTGTGTCACTGTTAACATTACCAAAAGAGTCCTGACAACAACTGCCAAAACACTGAAGCAACATTGATTCTGTAGAATCCGTATTGATACACATATCTCCAAAAAATGGTTATGATATTTTGCTGAATCGATATTTTGAGCACAGGCCTGTCAGGCTTGTGAAAATTAGGGCTGGGTTAAAAAAAATCATTTTAATCAATTGAAATCGATCCATAAAGTCCAAAGATCGATCTTTTAACTTGGGTAGTTTTTTCTTCTTTGGATGTGCAGAGAAGCAGCCTGTGGTGTCAACCCTGCTAGTCTTGTGTGATCAGCGTTTAGCATTGCTTTCTACTGAACAAGATGGATGTACAGCGTTTTAGATTTAACAAGTACAAAGGAAAATACGAGTTGGACAAAAAACAAGTAATATGCAGAATATGCATTAATGTATATCATTAAAATAAGATTAATGTAACTGCTTTGGGTTTAGTTCTTCGTGTTAAAACAATTTTTAATGATGTACCAGGTCAAAACGTCACTTTTTAAATTTACAGCACTATTTTAACTAAGATATCCCAGACTGAATAAATATCGAATTGAATCGTGAATCGAATCGATTTGAGACCTTGTAATATTGAATCGATCCAGAAAACCTGAATCGATACCCAGCCCTAGTGAAAATATATGAATATTAAACCTCAATGTCAAAATAAAAGGGAAAACCCTGCACATTGTCTTCACTTCACACATACAGTGGCACATATTTAAGAAAGCCTGATTGCTTATTTCTCCAAATGTGCTTACGTGAAGTATAATCTCACCAGGAGACGGAGATCGTTATGTGCACAGCTACCATAGAGACTGGCAGGTTTAATGTTATGCCAGAGGAAGACAATGTGTTTGTTGTGTAACGTTGGGGAAACTGAGAATGAGATTCATTTCATGTTTCACTGTCTAATTTATGATGAACTATAAAGGATTTAATTTTCAGAAAAATGTCTTTGATTAATGCTGACTTTTTTTTGGTTTGATGACTACGAAAACTTGAGGTCTGTTTCAGAAATTGGGCTTTTGCTTTAGCAGATTTTGTTTTCAAAGCATGGGAGAAAAGGCAGAGGATATTGTTTACTAGTGAGCTGAGAAAAGATCACGCAACTTGGTCATTGTTATGAATTTATAACTTGGTAACACTGCAACTGTATCTCTAGTGTCTCGTAAACCCAAGAGGGCTGGGCACCTAAATGTGCAAGACAAGTAAATAAAAATATCTATGAAATAAACTGGATTCACTTAAAAAGCTTCAGTCCCTTTAGAAACCTCCGTACCCTTGTACTATTTTGAAATGGCCCTGGCATTCAGAAATACTTTTGTGGAATTTGTAAACCTTTACTGTCATAAGTGACCAGCTGCAGCCAGACACTGCAGATGGGAACACATGGTGCTATGCAGTATCCCAAAAACATAAACAACCCCACAGCCACAAAACACACAGCATCTCCCCTTCATGAACCACAGCACAATGTAAAATGAGACTATTAACTCAACTGGATTGAATATTCAAAATAGAGATTGAAAATGGCACCTCTGTATTTCTTTGTGAATGACAGACTGCTGGTTTGAGAGGTATAGCTGGGCAGCATCTATCTCTTTAACTATCAGACACGTATGGATTATAGGTGACCTATTTTACACACCAGTAACACCATTCATGTCCCCTGTATGTCTACAGTATCTGCAACAATCACAGATGCTCAGCAAAGCAAAACAGAGCCTCAATCTAACAGTCGGTGCCAACACCCACGTAATCCATGCTCCCTAATGGTCAAACCGAGACGACGTCCCGCCCCCGGGCGAAGATGATTGGCTGCCATGACTGTCAATCACAGGGCCTGCTTCATAATAAACAGCCCGTTTCAATCTAGGTTGAGGCAGAAGATAAACAAGTTGGAGGCCTACACGTCCGTGGCCTAGATATCTGTCTTTAAAATATGTCTCAAGTGAAAAACACCTCATTAGATCAAAAATAAGAACAAAACAACATTATATCCCAAACCACGGCTTTTGTTTGTGCTCACACTGCTGCAGAAACACAAAAGCACACAATGTTCACCTCCCAAAGTCGGTGACAAACTGTCGATAACTGTGGTGGATGTCTAATCTTCAACCCGAACTTTGTTTTACATCTCCTTGGTGACATTGTGGGTCAGTTTCGGGAGATTTGGACCCGACATAGCATGGAAATTTCTGGCTCCGTCGATGCTCTCTCCCAGCAGCAGTGGACGTGTTTTGTGTTGGGGGGCGTGTACCTACAGACAGCACAGGCAGGAAAACTCTATTGTTGGCCCTTTTTACCTGGAAAATGCGACTTACATAGAAGTAAAACAAGATCCAATTACAACCTTTGATCAACTTTCACATTCCCTTTTCTTTTAAAATGGCTGGAAGATCTGCAGCAGTGTGTGATAGTTTAAAAGTGGCATTTAAAGGCAGTCTTCTTACATAAGTGCAGTTTTAACCATCATGTCCCCGAGGAAGACATTAAAACCACACCTCTGATGGGACTGGGCATGCTACTGTACCACAACAGGGTCTGTCAAATTAATAAAAGAGCTGAAATATCGAGCAGAGTGACGTTTAACAGCGGCTGAATTATCCACCATGAGGACAGATAAGCTCTTCCTGCAGGACCACCGCAGGCTGTGCTGCACATTTCAGGCTAAATTTAACGTGTTTCGGGTCATTTACGGAGCATTTCAGTGCGGGCAGAGCGAGTCTTGCTCCCTGTTTGCCCGCAGCTCTCTGTCAGTATGGCCTCCGTCCGTCCGCCCCCTTCCTCTTCCAGCTGAAGCTACAACAACAGCCGACCTCCCGTTAGCTCCGCTGCTAATCCTCCACCGCGGCTTTAGCAGCGCACTGCTCCGCAAAGTTAGCACAAAACACACAAATGGCGCTCACACTCACTCTGAGGACGCCCAGGCTCTCGTCTTGACTCGTGTAGGACCTCGTGTGTGCTCTCCTCTCGTAGATAATAAGGCCCTCTTTTCAATGGAGTCCACACGCTGCTTCAGCTCTCTCGGGTTTGTTTTGTTTTTCTTCTTCCTGACGGGTTCCTGGAAAGCGCGTGACTGCCCGACCACGTGGTGTGGCGCTCGACCAATGGGAGAAGAGAGAGAGGCAGGCCGTCAACACTTGTGCAACATTTCATTTTCACCAGTACAGTGAAATATTACAGCAGAAAATAATGTGGAAAGTAAAAGAAAAAAACTGTAAGCACAAGAAGAAAATTAACCCTCTATTGCATAGTGGTGTCATATGGCAACAATTACTTTATCTTCATTTTCTAAAAAGCTGTGAAATAAAATGTATGTTTTTACATTTAGGTGTGAAAAGGGGGCCTTTACTTTGAAGGAAACAGACTTTATGAGGCCGCAGGACCAGGATATCTTGTTTGCCAGTCCTTTTTGCTAATAGACATTTGACATCCAAACATAATTGTCTGGGGCTCTCCAAGATTGTCTTTTATTTATTATTTTTGGAGTATTTTCACCAAATAAAAATTTAAATCACTATCTGGGGTAAGTAAACTTCATTTTTTTTACATTAAATTTAATTTTGTTGTTATAAATTTTTTGTAATATGCCAAAACGGATTTGTTGCCATATGGCAACAATATGCAAATACGGAAAATTCCTAGTATATACAACCTAATGGAGTTCCATTCATTTACATTGCATGAAACTGTCCTGAGACTGTTTACATCTTTTGCTTATGTTTTAAAAGTAATAACATTATATATTTTTTATATTTTGTAATTTAAGGTATGTTGCTGGCCATCTTTAACATAGTATCTACTTTCCTCCATGCAAGATGCATCCCAGCTACTTCTACAGGGGAGGGAAAGAGAGCAGGGTAGAAATAACTGTCAAACTAGAGGAGGATCAGATCAAAATCAACTGAAATGAGTTGAAATAAGTTGAAATCAAATTAAATAAAACAGAAAAAAACTGAATGAAATAAAAAAAAAAGAAATGATAGATTGAACTTAATTGAAAAAGGTTCAAGGTTTTGGGTTTCTATTAGCAGACGCTGAGAGGAACGGCTTTGCTGACTTTCACAAGGCATGAAATGAAATCAGATCAAATCAGCTGCAATAAGTTGCAATAAAATGAAATGAAACAGAAAAAAAAACTGAATGAAATGAAAATAAAGAATGATAGATTGTACTTTATTGAGCCAGGTTCAAGGTTTCGGGTTTTTATTAGCAGGTGTTTTAGATAACTGTTGAAATTATACAATGTTTTCACTGTATAAATGTTTATTTGTTGATTTTGGAAGAGTATGACATGGATATGTTGAGTCTTGTTTTAAATAAAATGCCTTTTTGGTCAAAAATGTTGATTTATGGTACTTTCCACGATTGCATATTGTTGCCACATGGCAACAATTGATCAACGACCCCCCCTTTAAACTTTTTTTTTTTTTTTTTCATTTATCTATTATTTAGGCCATTTTAAGTAATAAAAGCATTCAAAACATTTTTTACCTTTTTTGAGTAATAATTCATGCAATAGAGGGTTAATATTAATTAGGTGCTAATTATATTTACACAGATGTTTATGTAATAACGGTATATTATGTCTATAGTGATGCTTATATGTCAGATACATATGTGTATGTGTGTATATATGTAGGAAGGATGTGTGTGTATATGTGTGTATGCGTGTATATGTTTATCCATATGAATATATGTTTGTATGTATGCGTATGTGTATGTATATTGATTATATATTTTATTGGTTTTGTATAGGTAGTTAATCATATTTATATAGATTATATGTTTCGTAATATACATTTGTATAATGTATTTGCATCAATTGAAGAATTTATTTTTATAAGACCTATGAGGAACAGTAATGAGGGGTAGGAACTAAAAAAGTATTCTACTTCCTCCTGCTCCTTTTCGAGCGTGTGATTGCCACAATCCTTTTTTTTTTTTTTTGGTGTATGTGAATGGCATTTCACTATTTTTTTTTGTTGTTCTTTGCATGCATGTTCAAAATGAAAATAAATTCAATTCAATTCAATATTTGAAGACCATTTTTGTATGGAAGAGGGTTAGGGCCACTGAGGAAAAACAACGGATCCAACTCTTTTTTTTAATTAATATTTCTCTGAGAAAAAAAAGTCAGAATTCCGACTTTTTTCTCAGAATTCTGCCTCTCTTTTTTTTAGAGAAATATCAATTTTTAAAAAATTGACTCCGTTTATTTTGTCACAGCGGCCCTAATCCTCTTCCATATTTTTGAGTATGTACGGGAAAAAAAGTTTATTTCTAAAAATATGAACAGTAAGTGCTGCTCATCTAAGGAAGACTAAAAGGGCCATGTTAGTCGGAAAAAAATATTTTGGGGAAGTCAAGATAAAAGTAGAAATTTCTAGGTAAAGAAATGTCAAGAATAAATCCAAAATGATGAGTAATAGAATAGATGGCGAGAATAAAGTCTAAATACATTCTATGTTGATTTTATTCTCTACTTTTGCCTTTTTCCTCAACATTTTCACTTTGAATTGAATTGAATTGAATTGAATTATTTATTTCGGTCACGTCAGCACACTTATACAGCATCACACATTGTCAATAGTTGATCAAATGTACATGTCCGAAAGGGAAGACGGGAGAAGCAGAGCTTATCTAGTCCCGTCCCCATTTTCTCAATATTTAGTCTCCTCTCTTCCAAATATCATCAAATTATTATAAATTTTTATTCCATTTACAGAAGTATGACATAATTCTTGACTGTCTTTTAGTGTCCGTATATGACCTATTATGACCAATCCTTACTTTAACCTCATCATTTTGACTTTGATCGTGAAATTGAATTTCAACTTTATTCTAGTCATTTCCACTTTAACCTCGACCTGCCCAAAACTATTTTTTTCCATCTAAAATGGCCCTGATACTCTTCTATAAATATTACAGCAGAAAACAATGTGAAAAATAATGGAAAACTGTAAGCACAAGATGAAGATAAACATTTGAAGAATGTTTTTGGGGTATTATGTACAGAAGACTAGAAGGGCCATGTTAGATGGTGAAAATAATTTTGGGGAAGTCGAGATTATAGTCAAAATTTCGAGGTTAAAGTTGAAAAGAGGAGAGTAAAGTTGAAATGAAATTTTGTGAAAAAAAATTGAAATGTCAAGAATAAAGTCAAAATACATTTTATGTCGATATTGTTCTTGAATTTTGACATTTTTTGTCAATATTTTAAGCACAAGAAGAAAATAAACATTTGAAGATTTTTTTTAAAGGGGACATATCATACTTGTTTCTACTTTTCACTATGACAGACTTGGATGCCTGTAAAGCATTTCTGCCCTCATTACAAATCATTTAGTTCCTTCATTGCCCCACAATAGCGTTCTCAAAATCCTCATTTTAGGCCATTAACAAGGTCTCGTTGAAACACTCGAATCTCAGGATGACCTACAGTTACCTCGCAACGTCACAGCCCTTTGTGCTCTGATTGGTCAGTTCTATCGGGGGCAGAGCCAGCTTGTCCTTCTTCTTCTACTGTATTTTCCGGCAGGCTCAAAGCAGCGACCGCATATTGAGTCCCCCTAAAGGCCAGAGCTGGTAGTGAATGAGTGTGAGCTAGGGGGCTATATACCCCTGCTGGTGGATGTGTTCCTCGGTGACGGTTTTGTGGCTAACGGACACCACAGAGGAGGAAGTGTTTTATCAGATTACTCCAATAAAAAGAAAGGTACCTCGTGTCGTCACGACGATTTAAATCTCGCGGACATCTCGCAATGACCTATTTTCAGAGGCATCAAATCTCGTTCTAGGATATCAGAAAAAATACAATATCTCATTTTTTGAAAATTAAGGGGGTGTAAGGTCTTGTTTTCAAATTTATTATATAATATGTAAGTATTAAATCATGCATCAGCATGATATGTCTCCTTTAAGGTATTATGTAAGGAAGACTAAAAGGCCCATGTTAGATAGAGAATGTAATTTTGGGGAAGTCGAGATTAAAGTCAAAATTTCAAGATTAAAGTTGAAATGAGGAGTAGAGTTGAAATACAGTTTTGTGATAAAAGTCGAAATGTCAAGAATAAAGTCAAAATACATTTTATGTCGGCGTTGTTCTTTAATTTTGACATTTTTATCAAAATTTTAACTTAATTCTCATTATTTTGACTTTTATCCCGAAATTTTGTTTCAACTTTATTGTTCGACATTTCAACTTTAATCTCATCGATTTGACTTCAATCTCTAAATGTCATCTTTACTTTTATCATTTCAACTTTAATCTCAACCTGCTGATAATTATTTTTTCCATCTAACATGGCCCTTTTTTACTCTTCTGTAGATGAGCAGCACCTACTGTTCATATTTTTAAAAGCAAACTAAAGACCCACCTTTTTAGTCTGGCTTCTCGCCGATTATATCTATGATCGTTTTTTAATCATTTATGTTTTAATTCTCAATTTCAGCTCTGATTTATTTTTTGGAATTTTATACTCTGTTCATCGCTCATCTTTCCACTATCTTACTTCAGTGCATTTTATCTCATTTTACCAAATTATTATTAGAAAAAAATATTTTATTTACGTTTACTTTCCCATAGCATGTTTCCTACAGCAATTTCTTATCCGGATTTTTTTATTGTCATTTTAGTCTTTGCTCTCGTGTTTCCTCATTTTTGGTTAAGGCAGCGTAAATGTAAAATATAAAAAGAAATGTCCGATGTTGAAAAAATGTTCTTGGACTTGATTAAAATATCAATCTGATGATATTTGTCAGTTAAAATAAAATGGAATAATGTTAATATCTGCTTATTTAGCTGGTTTACTAACCACTCTCTCTGTATGCGCCTCTACAATTTGTTTGTTTTTAATGTTTTGCTGTCATGATTGTAGTTTATCAAGCTGCATCAAACTGAAACCAACAGAGACTTAAACAGAAAAAACTCCACTGAGTTTAGTCCAAAACGAGACTGAATGCTCAGCTGTACCAGGCAGATCCCGCCCCTGACTTACTGGAAAAGGAAACTGTGACTGAAGTGAAGATTTGCTTTTTATCAAGTATGTCAACATAGATAATTAACAACAGCTAATAAAGTGCCTTTTTCATTTGGATACATGTTTGAGGTTTGAGTTCAGTCCATAGTAGATAAACAGACATTACTCTTTCTGTTTCATTATGACTCTGCAGAAATACTGAAATGCACTCTGTGCTGAATCTAAAAGCCGACTAAATCAGGTGAACCAGAGCTGGTGAATACAACAAAAACCTTCATCTAATTATCCGTCTCTCTCTCTTTGTCTCTCTCTGAGTGTGAATGGGTTGTAACAGGGAGAGCGTCTGGTGAAAATAAACCTGCAGCTCATTTGTTGAATCCCCACGGCATCAAGGCATCTCTGTTTTTGTTTGTGCAAATGAGGTGTAATAATTCATATGTGTATGTCCTTCTGACATTTTTTAAAAAATCCGAATATAAATATCTGATTAAATGTGCAGAAAAAACACTGCAGATAACCTAGAAAAAGCCACAGCTGACCCAAATCTGTCTCTGCATTTCATCAGAAAAATGTCCAGACTCTCTGTGCGTCAGCTCTGATCTGAAAAACCACTTAAGCACCAAAAGTCACAATTTACAGCTTAGCAAGATAATCACTGTTAATCAAGACCGCGTGGTACGTTCTTTATTGTCACTGAAAATCATCTTTTTCAAAAATGTGTTTTGCATAATTATGAAAGATAAGTTATATGGGGGGCACAGGAAAAGCCCAAAGAGCTTATTTGAAGCCTCCACCTCAAGTATATTTAAATTACACAATATTATCAATCAATGAAACTTTATTTATAAAGCTCTTTTCATACATAAGATGATCACAAAGTGCTGTACATTAAAATAAACAAGCAGATCAGAGAGATACAGATTAAAACAGAGGATCCCACCCACCCTCCCAGCCCATATTTAACACAAACAGCCACTCACATGCAAAATCATATACCCAACCCCCCACCACACACACACACACACACAAGGACTCTAAGCCAGGACTCTTCAGAAACCCACAGAGGACTGAGGAAACGCTATCATGAATTGAAAACGAAGAAACACAGGAGCTAAAACTAAACTGACTGAATAAATAAGTAAACAAATAAAACCATGATAGGATATGACAAAGGTAATAAAATGCTAAAAGTTAATTAAGGTAGAACTCTTTTGAAACCAGACAACTAATAAATAAAAAGTGGTGAAACATTAAATAGTAACTCTGAAACTAAAATGGAGTAAACCTCATATGATGCAGATTAAAAGACTAAAACAAAATTCAGCTAAAAGCCAGATTATGAAGGTAGGTCTTGAGTTTGCTTTTAAAAATATGAACAGTAGGTGCTGCTCTCAGGTCCTCAGGTAGACTGATCCACAGACGGGGGCCGTAATAATGAAAGGAAGCTTCACCATAAGTTTTAGATCTGACTTTGGGGACTATTAAAAGACCACTACCTGAAGACCTGAGGGCTCTAGTGGGCTCATATGGTAAAGCAAATGGCATAAATAAGAGGGTCCAAGACCATTAAGAGATTGAAAAACCAATAAAAGAACCTTAAAAAAGGCAAAAAAGGGTAAAAATAACAAAAAATAAAACAAGTTACTCAGAAGTTATGACAAACTGGTAACAAAATACATACCACCGCAATTTAAAAAAGAAAAAAATTAAAAGATCAAATAGAAAAAGTGAGCGGTGTGTATGACCGTGTGCGAGTTTTATCAATCAATCAATCAGTCAATCTTTATTTGTATAGCGCCAATTCATAACAAGTGTTATCTCAAGACACTTTACAATAGAGCATAAAGCTCTTCATTTTATGGATACACATATATATAAAAATACACATATACATATATATACAAATATATCCACCCAACGTCCAACATGAATCCATATAGCCAATCATGAATCCCTCCATCATGGCTCAAGAAAAAACCTTCTGTTAAGCAGCAGGAAATCTTGAATGTGGATCCCAGTCTCATGATGAACAGCAAATCCACACCATGCTGTGTTGGTGTGAGGGCGAAGGAAGGGAGGTAAGAGGAGACAAGTGGACTAAAGTAAGGACTATAGTTAGGGACAGATCCATGAACCATAGACCTGTCGTCTGATTTATTAGAGGTTAGCCTCTTGAGATGCTACATCTCATTTCAGGAGGGTCCTCATGTCTGAATGTGGTGACCATTTTATAGAAGTATAATCAATGATATTCTTAATGAAAATAAGAATTTATGGCAGTGATGAACTCATGGGTGCCCAGACCACAAGTGCATCCCTACCATATTTGTCTCTGTTAAGTATAAATGTGTTAAAGGCCTCTTGAGATGTGACATCCCATTTTCAAGAGGGACCCCACGACTATGTGGTGCTGAATATAGATACTATAGATGTATCAACCATGGATATGGAGATCATGCTAATATCTACATTAACAGCTATAATGATAATGGGAATGAAATGTTCCTAATGAAATGGCCAAATATGTGTCATGTTTGTAGTTGTGGACAAGAGCCAGAGACGAGTACAGGAGCAAACAAAAGGGGCAAAGGCAGATATGGAGAGTTTTATGAGGGATTGTATCCTCATTAACCAAATGATGATTTCAGTAAATTAAAAAAAACAGTTGTTTTTGCCTTCTTAAATTTTACATCTAACACTTACATGACACAAAACTATAATTCTTCCTAGAGTACAAACCTCCACCAAGGCATTTTTAACACTGTAAATAAAGTTATGATCAAAAGTGGGATAAAACTGCCTCATCTTGGACTGTTAACATATCCCAGAAAAATTTTTTGGATGCACGTCCAGATTTGGATGACCACCAAAATCTGACTGATTGTTCCTTAGTCCATTTCTGACCTAAAATGAAAATTCATGAAATTCTGTTCATAACATTTTGAATATTAGTAACCTTAAAATTTTGGTTTATTTGACGGAAAAAATTAATAAGTCTTTACTTTAAAATACTTTATACTTTTAATACTTTAGTTTAATAATATAAAAGTTTTACAAAATGAAAAGCTGCAACACGTTTTTTTTTTTTTAATTTCAATCAGGCAGGGTTGTTTTAGACTTTAAGATGTCTTACACTACCTTCCAAACATTTGACTCCCATCTCTTTGCTTTCACAAAGGTTTGACTTGAGTGACTCGACTGTATGATATCAGGTCAAAAACACGCAGTCTCAGGATTGAAGTGAAGCAGAACAAGTGACCCTTGTTACAGGAGGTTGAGTCATATGTCTTGGGACATTTTGTTTGCCAATTTCACTCTTTGAGTCTGTTAGCAGCATTGTAATTGTGTTTGTGCTGATGGGAAGCTGAGAAGGAGCGCACAGAGGGCTCATTATTTAACTTCCCAGGAAAATACTGAATGCATTTAAATCATCTGATGAAAGAAAAACCTTTTCAGTTAAACTGGGACAGAGTCTGTCCTTAATCTCAGCTGTGTGGGTCCAGGTAAGTTTACCTCGACCTGCAGGGTTTACGATAGCCAGACGGGGAGAGCGCAGGAGAAAAGGTGAGCTTTGACTTAGTGTGAGGTTTAAAGGTGTAGCCAGTGATCTTCTAATCTTCTAATCTAATGCACTATTTGTCAAAATCACCGTATTTCTCCTTTCCATCCACAAGATGTCCCCACTGACAGCATGTGGAAAAAAAAGTCCGGTTTCAATACACAGCCTTGGCTCTGAATTTCAGCAGGTAAAAACTGTGGCTCGGGCCAAGTTACCAAAACAGAGTACACCCCCCCACATCCAGGGGGGCGATCATACTCATGCGCAGATCAGACAGAGGGGGGAGGGGGAGTAGTAGGTTGCGTAGCGTGTGCAGTTAGCGTAAGAGAGATACAATATGTGCAGTAGCAATGGCTGAAAAACAGCCCAAAAGAAAAAGGTCAGAGGAGTGAAAAGTGAAAAAGAAGGGCTATGACCATGAAAGAGCGAAGACCCGGGTCAACACTGGTGTTGCTTTCCGACGGTGGAGGAAACTCCGCAAACTGAAAGACATGAAAACGGACACGGATGTCGCCGTCTGTCTGCTGGATAGGTAAGCAACATTAGCTTTGTGGTGCTTCACATAACAGTAACAGCCGTCGGGCATTCATCGTATTGTCTAATCTGCCAAAACGTACTATTGTTGTGATGTTATCAATAACAGCAGTCAAGTTGTCTGACGAGTCGGGGTTACCTTACCTCAGCTACGCAATTTCTACGGCCGTTTCCATGACGATGCACGTCCATCAGCTTTCGGGGGTGGAGCCAGGGATGAGGTATGAAGGGAGAGGCGGGTCTAAATCCGTTTATAAACAACCTCTCCACTCGTTTTCTCCCACATCGCTGACTACACCTTTAAGTGAAGGTTTATGACAGGTATTTTTATGAAATGCTTTTATTATTATCAAAATTTCAACTTTATTCTTGTCATTTCGACTTTAATCTCTACCTTCCAAATATTTTTCTGTCTAAAATGGCCCTCTCTTTAACGGAAGAGTATAAGGGTCATGTTAGATGGAGAAAATTATTTTGGAAAAATCAAGATTGAAGAGGAAATTTCAGGGTTAAAGTTGAAATGATGAGAATAAAGTCAAAATACAAATTTGTGATAGAAGTCAAAATGTTAGGGAAAAAGTCAAAATACGTTTCATTTTGACTTAATTCTTGACTTTCATCTTTCTTTCTCGACATTTCATTTTGACCTCTATCACAACATTGTATTCCAACTTTTTGTCAACATTTCAACTTTTATCTCATCATTTTGACTTTTATCTCAAAATTTCGACTTTATTCTTGTCATTTCAACATTAATCTCAACCTTTTGAAAATTTATTTTTTCTATTTAAAATGGCCCTCTCTTTAACAGAAGAACAATAAAAGACTTGTTTAATTGTTTTGACATTAAAAATATTCCTGAATATGCTGGACTTCTGCCAGGCAGTTGAGCCGAGTTAAAGAGTTAATAAAACAACACCAACAGTGTCAAGTAAGTCAGAGTAACTCCAAGCTGAGGATTTTGTCCAACAGCTTCACGTGAAGTATCAGGAGTGGGCTCACTGGCACCATCGGAGGTGCAACAGGCAGAAATGCCCTGCTGGAGCAACCACCTGTGCTCACATCTAGTTGGTTTGTTTGGGGATTGGTCTTTAACTTTTTGGTTAATAAGCAAGTTAATTAGTTGCTAGTTTGTTGGTAGGATAGTTGATTGGCTGGTTAGTTGGCAGGTTGAATTGTTTGCTGGTTAATGCTTGGTTGATAAGTTGGTCAGTCCATATGTAGATGGTTATAGGGTAGGTTGATTGGTTTCTCAGTAAGGTGATTGGTTGCATGCATGGATGACTGTGTTTGTTTAGTAATTTGCTTTTTAGCTAATTGGTTGGTCGTTGAGCAAGTTAATTGGTTGCTAGTTTGTTGGTTAGAGTTGATTGGTTGGTTAGTTGGCTGGTAAAATGGAGTGCTGGTTAATGGTTGGCCAGGATTAAAGGGGCGAAACATCGGTGAGGGATGGCTCAGGCAGAAATGCCCTGCAGGAGCAACCACCTGTGCTCACATCGAAAACAATAAAACAAGTCACTAAAAGCAAAAGATAAAACACTGAAATAGGAGCAGAGCCTCATGTGGGGTTAAAAGCCAAGGAATAAAAATGATTTTTAAGGAGAGTTTTAAAAGTGGACAGTTAGGAGGTTTGTCTCACGTGAAGAGGAAGCTTGTTACACAGTTTAGGAGCAGCAACAGAGAAAGATTGATCCCCTCTGAGCAAATTTATTGAAGACATTCCAACTTCAATCTCTTCGACTTTAATCTCTACTAACTGACTTTATTCTTGTCATTTTGATTTCAATCTCAACGAGGCGTGTTTGAAGGTCTTGGTGAAGAGACAGGAATCAAGAAGAACTTTCACCAGTTTGAGGAATCAATTTAATTTGTTGTTTTTAAGTTCATCAGTTCTCCAATCAATCCCTTAGTTTCACTGTCACACTCAAAGGAAGTCAACTCAAACAGAATCAAGAAATCATGGAAGCAGAGTGGAAGTGTGTTAAACCCTTTAACTACCAGCTCAACTGTTTGGCAGAGGCCATTAATAAATTCAGGGATATTAAAAGTTTTAAACCTGAACAGATCCAATAATTGTTTGATTCCACTAACACCTCAGCAAATAGAGGAAACTAAAATAAAAAAAAAAGAAAACCAGATATTTTCTTGGTGTGAGATTTGCAAGTTTAAAAAAATAACAGCTGATTGTGATGACCTAAAAATGCACAAATTATGGGATAAAAATCAATCAGAAAATGTAGGAAAGTTTGTAAATAAAATGCAATCAAAAATAACTTAAAATACTGAGGTTGACAAATACAAAAAAACATTTTTGATGAATTTTAGATTTTATATAAACCATATTATCAGTAAATGGTTAAGTAATGTATTTAAAATAATAATGATGATAATAATATTAACAGCTTTGAGCTTTTTAAACCTTAAAATTCTGCACAAAGAAAATATCAGTTCTTTTTGGTTTGTTTGCAGTTTTTCCAAGAAATTGACAGAAACAATTACATGTTATGTTTTTTTAAGACATTAAAAATATTCCTGAATATGCTGACTTCTGCCAGGCAGTTGAGCCGGGAGTTACAGGGTTAATAAAACAACACCAACAGTGTCAAGTAAGTCAGAGTAACTCCAAGCTGAGGATTTTGTCCAACAGCTTCACGTGAAGTATCAGGAGTGCCATGGGTCTGACGTGGTCGACACAGAAAACATGTACGGGCCCACTTTTCCAGAGAAAATCCAGTTTATTAGCAGAATTGATTCTGGTGTACGTATCAGTCTTTTCATGTATTTTCCCAGTATTATGATAGTTTTGAAAAATACTGGTATTACACAATTTCTGCAGAAAACAGTGAAGAAGAGTCATCATCATCATCATCATCATCATCATCATTATCAGCAGCAGCAGCTTCACAGACCTGTCCTCAGCTTGTCTTTGGTCCAGTGTAAAAGCTTGTTGGCTGCATTCCCTTCAGAAAAAAAAAGAAAAAAAATCTTTCCGCTGGATTACGCAACAAAAGCAGCAGGAAGAGGAGATAATGAAACAGTCTGATGAAAGGGCCAACAGAGCATAGCAGCCGTGGCTACATCCATGACTCACTGCAGAATCATTTTATAAATTAACAATCAACAGCTCAGTGCTGCAGTTCACTAACAGGCTGTACATTTATAGACAGACCGTAACACTGCAGGTTTCCAGTAAGATCAGTGACTCCACTAATAATACAGTAGTCTCTAAAAGTTCTCATTCATGCTCACAATGCTGTTCTTCTGATTTGTAAAAACTTTCCTTCATTTACACACAGCATTATCAGACTTTCTGACCGATCCTCCCTTCATTTAATAACCAATCAGCCCAAGAAAACAGTAGTAGTTGTTTTGTTTTTTTGTTGTTGTTGATTGTTTGGATTCCTCAGTTTTTGGCAAAGAAGAGCTGCCTGCACCAGACTGAGACTGCTACATTTTTCAGATATTTAAGGTGTTACTGGAAGGGAAGGGAGATCCAGTTCCAGTTGAGAACTGGCTACAAATTGTTTATGGAAGTGATATCATTTACCGTTATGCTTCACAACTCTCACTTCAATTCTTCTTGATGCTTTACGCCTTGCAATGAACAATGACTTCACACAGCAGGCTGAGGATGTTATCATGGCCAGCGGAAGACAAAAGAGTCTTATGCAGACTTCAGAGTTAATACCAGCCAAGCACCAAATGCTGGCAGATTTTCCATTTGGCAGGTCAATTTTAGAGAGTCATGAGCTGCATGGGGGTCAATGTTTTAGAGTCAAGTCCTAAAAACAGCAAAAACAGACACAGGATATAAACATTTAAGCACCCTGTTACAGCCTACTGGTAAGGGTCACACAGGATTGTTTTATCTGAGCTGTCAGTTTTTCATGTTCTGGGATGTTTCTGGTTTTGATTTTTCTCTGGATCTTATTTGTGGTTTTCAATGTCAGCCAATCATTTAAACAGTGTGGCTCCAACTGACAAAACTTTCCATTTTGGCAGCTCTGGTCAATAAACTAACACAATAACTAAATATTGCTTCTAAAACAACTTTTGCCAAAATGCAATAGAGTTCTGAGGCACCATGACACTAATGGCCCTTTTCCATTAGCCCTACTCTACTCTACTCTACCCGGCTCTACTCTACTTGCCTTGTGCTGCTTTTCCATTAGCCCCAGTCGCCTGCCCAACTGGGTGAGCGGCACTGCGGAGACGTCATGTTGAGCGCGACACAACAATCTAAGGCTTTTTGTCACAAACCGCGTAAAAAAGGAAAGCAGAAGAAGGCTGCAGGTGGTAAGAAGAAATACCCCTTGAGAAGCACAGGAGAGTTTTGGAAGCTATACAACAGAATGAAGCCGAGGATGAGAGCAATCCAGCTGCAAAGAAAAGACGTATGAGGGTAAGCTAATGGTAGCTACCACTAGCATGCTAGGTCGTCATGCTCATGACTCATCGACGACAACATTGTCTGACCAATCAGTAGCCGGCAGTCTGTGACGTCATCTTTCAATATCGTCTCAGCTCGCTTGGAACCAGAGCGGAGTAGGTACTAAAACTAGCTTGTTTTAGGAGGTACCAGGCTAGTGGAAACACGCTGCAAATCGAGTAGAGCCGAGAAGAGTAGGGCCAAGGCGTGCTAGTGGAAAAGGGCCATTAGAGAATGTTGAGACTGTTTCCAAAAGGGAACCGAAACTATTGGAAAAAGAAGAATGCAAAATGTATCATGTACTTGCACCTTTACTGGCATATGTACAAAGCAGCCAATAAAATAGTGACCATGCCTTTAGATGGCCTTCAATTGGGTTTGAAAGCAACAATATGTGAAAAAAACTTTCCCTCCACATTTTACCCATGGATCCTCATGGTGACAGTGGAGTTTACAAACGTACAGTTTACTGCGCGAGCAGAGTAGTATTAGCACAACAGTCAAGAACAACTCTGCCCCTTTAAACACAGTTTAGTTCTTTAACTTCTCACAATGTAAACAAATGCATTTTGTAAGATGTTGGTTATTTTGATAACTCCATGTTTGTCACAGACGTACAGTTTAGTTCAGTTAGTTGGTTTAATGAGAAAAAACTTGGTCTGACTCTACTCAGTTTTGGTAAGGGGTGCTTTGTTTTCCATTACAGTACATTCTAGTGCTGGAAGATGTTTTAGTTTAATCTATGAATTCAACATTTTTGTTGCAGATAAGTTAGGATTAAGAGTTGGTCACTAATGTCACGCCCTTTGGCTTCTGGAGTCAAAACACCTCCCAAATGACACAAAAACTACAGATAAGCTGCTGCATTATTTTAACCCTATAAAGCCAATTGTATCATATTTGATACATACTTTTATAATACCTCTATATACTCAATATGATCAACCAATTACAAAAAAACATCTGAATACAATCAGATAAATGATAAAAATGTCCTCAAATGGATTATCAGATATCTCATCAACTGCCTTTGCTATATATTTTTTTAATTGTAAAGAGACTTTATGGACACCCTGTATGATAGGGCCGAGAGAGGACCTGGCTCTTAGTTTTTGATTTCTAGTGAGAAGAAAACAGTTTTACAGAAGGCAACTGGACGCAATTCATATGGGATATGTCATGTGTCATGTCTAATATCCAAATACTGCTATACTCAGATCTTTCAGTGGTCAAAGCCTCATTTTAGGACACTGCCTGGCAAAAAAAAAGTCACCACCAAAAAACAAGGCTAACAACTCTAAACCTCTGAGGGTATATTTGGATTCAAGTGGGCATTTTGTCCTTAAAATAATGTCAGGAGCAGGAAAAAATGGGCAAGCATACGGATATTACCGTGTTTGACACCAGCCAGTTTGTGATGCCTTGAAAACTGGGTCAGAACATCTCCAAACCTGCACGTCATGTGGGGTGTTCCTGGTCAGTATCTATGAAAAGTGGTTTAAGGAACAGCAGTGGACCAGCAGGGTCATGGACAGCCAAGGCTCATTGATGCACAAGAGCAACGAAGGCTAGTCGGAGCGGTTCTGATCCAGCAGAAGAGGAACTGTTGCTGAAACTGCTGAAGAAGTTAATACTGGTTCTGATTGGAAGACGTTAGACACAGAGCATCACAGTTTGCTGTACGGGGCTGTGTATCCACAGAGCAGTCGGGTAGCAGGTGGTCACGTTATGCCTGATTGGTGTTTGTTGGGAACATGAACTCTAATTCTAAGATGAGAATTTAGTTTAGTTTTTGGACATATATAACTAAGGTAAAACTTTTTTATGCACAATTTCTGTCATTTTTTTCTTTGGCAGGAAAAGAAGCTGATCAGAATCAAAAATTGAGTTTTGTAAGAAAATTTGCACATACGATGATAGTACAGGGTTTCTATAGACTCTTTACAATTAAAATTTTTTATTACAAAGGCAGTCTATGAATGTCTTAACCAGATTTGTTTGATTTTAACCAGTGTTTGTTAAAGCTTTTAAAACAAAAAAAAGTAACAGGAACAATTTCTGATGGAAAATTAAATTAGGAGAAGCAAAAGAAGAGGAGAGTCAAGGTGAAACGCTCCGTATTGTTGGTTTGCATCAGTTTAAAGTTCATATGTTTTTTTCACTCTTTGAAATTCCATATTTTGGTTAATGATGGGGTAAATTTGGTTAAGTTGCAACACTTTTAGTGTCACTTTTGGTTTTGGATCCTGTTACTAGTAATAAATGAGCATTATTAGATGCATTAAACAGTTCTGCCACATGTTAATCATTTTGAAGATGGAGATGCAGCAAAGAGAAGGCTCAGCATGTGGATAGAAATCTAAGTGCTGGATGCTAACAGTGCTACAGCTACACTGACTTTTATTTTTCTGATTCACATCATGAACCCCTGTGGAGTGACTCTGTTTAACAGGATCAGGTCATAGTTCAGTTTTGATCCTGTGCATCAGATCTTTCTGGTCCACCATATCCGTCTGTCTGTTCCAGCGATGATACGCTAACAGGGCGATGTTCTTGGCCGCCACTGAGCTCATCTCCATGGCGCTGCCAGCCAGCTCGATGCCGTTCAGGTAGTAGAGGTTTGGGTAGAACTCCACAGGAGGCAGTACCTGGCTGCTGTCGTAGGAGGGGTAGGCCTGCCACTCTGTCACCTGCACTGAGTAGTACGACCTGAGAAGGAAGAAGGAAATGTTACTTTACACTTTAAATGCTCTCTTCATGACATGTTTGTTCCCAAGGATACACGAGATTGAGTTATCAGTCAGTTTAACCTTTGGGTATTGGATTAAACACACTCTTTCGTCCTATTTTGGCTTTTTAAAAACCAAAAATTTAGTTGTTGTTACTCCTGTATAAACAAAAATAATTCTTTTTTCATTTTTTTTTAGCTCAGATCTCTCCATCAAGCTCAGACCTGATCAAAACTATTTACAATTTTTTAAAATATTACAAAGTTTCACACTTTAAAAGTCAATTCCATGCCACTGATTTGGTGAAACAACACACAAAATGACCAATTTTCAAAATAAAAAAGGATCCGGGGCTGGATATTTTTTACATGTTATCATAGATAACAAAGAATAGTAAAAACATCAGCTTTGGTGCGTGATTATTTTTTTGCATAGCATCAGTTTTTAAGTTTTAACCCCCATTGATTCCCACTATAACCACATTTTTTGAATGCAGCCATAACACATAACGCTCACATTGGCATTCAAGGGTTAAAATCCATTTTTTAAAAACAAAAAATAATTTTGATTAGGACTGAGCTTGATGAAGAGACTTGAGAAAAACATGTGAAATAAGAGTTATCTGATATGTTTTTACAGCAGCTAAATATTGTGGCTTTTAAACGGCCAACACAGGACGAAAGAGTTGTACATTTGTCAACAGTGTATGTTTGACCTTTAAAAA